>OZ038507.1:46146763-46589263 GCA_964036315.1 Acanthosepion esculentum
ACGAAGCTAATAAATACTTAGGCACATAATATACAGATAAATTGAAATTGTTTAGTATAACAAAAGATACTGCTTACATGTACACGCATACATATACTTACGCAGAGTATATGTTTCGAGTACACAGATACATACACATACACTCGCACATATAAACATTCACACATACAAGTACACACTCACACACACTTAAAATCGTCATTTACACAATTATACGCTCATAAACAAAAAAATTTTATCTTAATATATATCGGTGGAAAAATGCTGTAATTCTGAATGATAAAGTATGGTTTGTTTACATGACGCAAATGTTACAAGTGTTTGTTCAACTGAACGTTGTGGTAGTCGTAGACAGGGATTTGCCTTGAAGATGCTTTACTTTCTTTCCGTTTTTATCTCGTGATACTGTGTTGTGTTTGTATTGAATGAAAAAATAGCATGTGCATGTGTAGGACGATGTCTTTATAAAAGTAAAGGTAATCTGTTTACATGCATGTAAGAGTATCGCTCAAGAAGATGCGGTGATTTCAAAATAAGAAACAAACAGGAACGATCAACATTTTTGTGTCAAATGCAAACTTTAAACAAGAAATTATTAACGAGGCTCTCAAACCCAAATGAAATAAATAATTAAAAAAAACAATGGTGTGTTTTCCAGAAATAAAGAATGAAAATAGGAAGTTTTTGTAAAATAATGAAAGAAAGAATGAAAGAAAGAAAGAAAAAGGCAAAAATCTGAAAGTAAATAAAAAGAACGAATAAGAGCCAAACCAATGAATAAAATATAAAAAGAAAAACTTCAACAAAAGAAGAATGAAGAAGGAATAATTACGTCTAAACGTTATGAGAATAAGAAGTAAAAGGAAAAATGAAAGATGAAGGATATTCCCACAACAAAATATCGAACATGCAAACGATAAATAAAACAAAGCAATGAAAGAAAAAAGATCTAATTCAAATCAATAAATAAATAAAAACTATAATAAAGTATTTAAGAATGGAAAAAATTAGATATTAAAATAATGCTAAAAACGTAGTTATAAAGAAATTACTTAAATATTATCAAAAATGCCTGTGTGTGTGTGTGTGTGTGTGTGTGTGTGTGTGTGTGCTGATGAATACAAACGCAATTCTATGTAAGCATGTCTATATTTTCGTAAATATTAGTGAGAGTGTGTAAGGACGTGCTACCGTCTGCCACACGCAAAGAGGTTTCCCTCTTACTTAACCATTAACGTTTCGTCTCCGCCAAGGTAAGTCAAAAATAAATTGGTTGATGTGGTCGTCAAGGCTGCAGGTGATGTGTAGTCTTCGTCCAGAGCTGACAATAATTTGCTCTAATGAGCCTTAAAAAATAGGAGGAGAAAACATCAATCAAGGCGTTGAGAAGAAAAGAAAGGCGCGTAAAAACCTGTCGGCTTCTCTACACAGTAAATGGTGTTTTAGCTATCGCTGTTAAAATCCTTGTGTCGCTGCAGTTGTTGCAAACGTGTGCAATTCGATCGGAATAGTAAGTTATCTGTTCTATGGTTTATTGGACGGTAGCGTTTCACGTCGTACTCACGTACCTCTTTGTGTGCATGTGTGTGCATGCGTGTGTGTATGTGTGTGCGTGCATGCGCGTGCGCACTTATTTGGTTGCATTCAAATTCTTAATTTTCAATCAAAAAGATTGGTGCTACAAAATATCTGTTCGATGTAGTACTTACTGCGTTCGTATATTTGCTAAATTTATACATACGCTTATTTATACATAATTTTGTGTATGTGTCATTCACTTGAGATTTGTTTCCGCCCGTGCGTGTATAACTATTTCTGTGTGCGCGTGTAAAATTGTGCATAAGCATATGTATGGGTGTGGGAGTTTATAGGTATATATACATGCATATACATAGAAATTACTTATTCTTTTTGCATGCATGTGTTTCAAGTAGTGTGGTGACTATTCATGTGTCATTGTATTTTTTTTTAAGTCTCTGTCTTCGTTAATGAGCTTTTGACTCACAAGTGAGATGACATCTCCATTTCCCAAGCGTTTAAAATTGTATAACTCAAAAGAACAGTATATTAATTTAGACCAAAATATGAAATCTTCAAGTGGAATATTTATCTGTTTGAAAGATAGATATTTGTGCAAGGTCGTAAGTGTTTGTTTTTTTTATTTCCTTATGTATGTGCGTGTTTTTCAGCAATTATGTGTTTCGGGTCTGGTATGTATGTATATGTGTGTGTGTATATCAATGTAAAAGTAAATGAGCATTTTGGATGTCCATTGAATATGTCTGTAGCAATGTACTAAATGAAGTCTGTGTATGAGGGTGGATGTTTGTGTATGGGGGTGTGGTGCGTGCGTGTTAAAAATATGAATGTTTAAATTTTAGTTCATCAGCGTATCTACCTCATTTCATCTTTTATGTTTTTGGAGATGATAGTTCCAGGTTGATTTCTTGCGTTCACTTTCGTAGAAATGCCTTAGGGAAATAAATGAATCAATCTCTTCCCCCATCAAACTTGGATGGCAACCAGTCTAAAAGAAGGAATATCCTGAATTCCAAACCGTGAAATAAACAACGGGAAACCACTCTACCATCTTTTCTAACAGGGCAGGACAATTCACAGATAAATAAAAGAAATCTATGGTGAGCTATGACAGCCTATGTTATGAAGGGATATGGCGTTTAAAAACAAACGTTTGAGACTTTGTAAATGTTAAAATAGCTACTGTTGATTTTCGTAGCAATTAAGTTTCCTTTTCGTAAGTGGTTTATACATGTCTGCATTTATGTATGTGTGCGTGCATATATATATTATGTGTGTGTGCATATATATATATATATATATATATATATATATATATATATATATATATATATATATATATGCACACACATATACATAAATCCAAATATGCATAAACCACACACACACACACACATATATATATTCAAGTTCACTGGAAAAATAATTCTATGACAATTATATGAGTATTTTCTTACTGTTCCATGAAAACATGGAATATGTTCTGTAAAATTTCAAATATAAAATCAATATAAAATAAACTATCAATATAAACTTGAAAATGTCATTGGCAAACATAAAAATATGACAGACTTTTTATAAGCTATCTCTTAAAAATATTTTTAGAAATTTATCTCTATTCAAAGTTTTTCATAAAATAAAAAGTTACGTTAAAATCCTAAAAATGACCCAAACAAAATTGCAATTCATTTTTAGCATAAAGTGCATCAGCAAGCAGTATATGATCCACATGTTAATTAAAAGTTCAGCTTTTTACTATAGTGATTTTCCAAGCGTAACTTAGAAGTGGCACAAGGCCGAAAGTATGGGGCACCCAGTGAGAATCGAACTCACAACTCAGTCGTAATTGTTCAGTTTTTTACTATATAATCTTTCGAGCATGTATATTGCTCTGGCTCTGCACACGAACCGAAAGAGTTGTGGGTGTAGGTGTGTGCACTCGCGTGTGTGTATGTTTGTGTGTGTGATTATATGACTATGTGTATGTTCAATTATAACATGATAATGATTTCTTTCTTACCTTAAACTATCAAAACACTTACTAATCAAAAGGAGCCAACTGAGTAAATAAAGAGCTTTGCCGAGAAAAGCCTTCAATGAAAAATTCTATCCTTCGAAAGTTTTATTCAAATTTGTATGAAAAACGAGCCAAACTTTTCCTAGATAATTTTTTCATCATTTTATTTATTGAATTACTACCTACAAAAAAGGGACTGGCTAATTTATACCTTTAAAATAATAAGACACGAACCTGAAAGGAAATACTGCAAACTACCGCTCACTGTCAAACAAAGAACAGAACAAAAACAAGGAAAACTAACACATTATAAATGTATGTATGTACGCGCGTGTGCACACCCTTCTGTATGTGTGTGTGTGTGTGCGTGCGTACAGTGCCAAACTCATTGCCAACATAATGACCTCATAAAACAAACGAGCAAGGTCAGTGATAGACTCAAATATAAATAGGTAGTATAATAAATATGTTTTATTTACTTTTTAGTAAATAATAAAACTGACACAACAAAAAAATGAAAGACTTGCGAGGAAATTTAGATTCATAACGTAAGGAGGATATATTGGGCGAGGAAGTAATGTAGATGCATTGATCGATGAATGCCAATATAGATATTTATATCGCATAGATAAGTGAATATTCCCAGAAAAGACTGACCGCTGAAGAGTAAAGGTGACCATAAAACACCAAAATTTTAAATGCACATCTTATCTAAAAACAAATTTGTATCCTTATCAGACAACCTACAACCATAGCGTAACACTAGAATATTTACGAGATGGTGTGGGGCTGAAAAGTTCTTATCCTGACCAATTTCTCAAAATCAGTATCTTCATGAACAGACATCAGAATACTAATCTTTAGCATAGATTATATACATATATGTGTGTGAGTGTGAGTGTGTGTGTGTGTGTGTGTGTGTGTGTGTGTGATATTGATGGAAAAGAAGTGCTCAATATCAAGAATACGGTGTTTATATATATATATATATATATATATATATATATATATGTGTGTGTGTGTGTGTGTGTGTGTGTGTGTGTGTGTGTGTGTGTGTGCGTGTGTGTCTGTGTGTGTGTATGTATATACAGTGTAGACAATAAAACCAGCACCGCAAGTTGACCAGCTTATGCACTGGCCTGATATTCAGTTATGGTGTGAAACTGACAGTCAATGTTCAATATTGATTTCTGTGTCCACACTGTTTATACACACACACACACACACACACACACACACACATACAAGTATATATATATATATATATATATATATATATATATATATATATATATATATATATATATATATATATATATATGATAAAAATATAGTTTCAAGGTATGTTATACTCATGGATAAAAATACTCAGTTCCAGAGATAGAAGGTATATAAATATAAAAGTGGACACTGAGGTCTCTTTCATGCTTCACAATGAAAACTTCAAAACAATTCCAACATGAATACTTATAAACTCAACTGAAAGTGAACTAGATAAAATATGTAAATTAATACTAGAAAGAATTAACTGAAAACTAAGCCACAAGTTAGAAAATCACAAAAAAACTACTATGCATTGGTTTCGCAACCTAAAACAAACATAATTGTGTATTTATGCAACTAGATATAAAATATATCTATCCTTGTATAACAGAACCCAAGTTATATAAGGCCATCTCCTTTGCTCAAGAACCAATAAAAATGAGCACAAGCAAATTAAAAATCATTAAACACTGCTGAAAATCACTATTATTCGGCAGCGAAGAAGAGTGTCTAAAGTAAGAAGGAACCTTTGATGTTACAATGGGAATTTGTGATGGTGCATTTATGAGCACATAGGTATATATTTAAATCAAGTACTAATTAAAATAATCGATAAAAATTTATATAATATGTACATGGTTGAAGGCCGGATAATCATAAGAGACAGTAACAGACAAAATAAAAAAATAATCATACAAATTTTCAAAAATATGGATTCGACAGAGACATAAAAAAAATCCTAAAAATGGATTTTATAGATGTCACACTCAACCTATGAAAAGGTACTCATCAAACATATAGGAGACCCAACGTCAAACCATTTTACATAGGCACATCTTCCAACCGTATTCCCACAATAATCAAGCAGATCCCACAATCAATTAACCACAAGTTATCTGACATTTCTTCCAATGAAACCATCTTCAACAAAGCCAAAAAAATATTATGAAACATCCCAAAAAGAATAGATTTTCGGCATCACTTACATACATACCACACAGTACAAAAAAGCCAACAGCAAAAGAATCATCATATGGCTAAATCCACCGTACAATAAAAACTTAAAAACAAACGTAGGAAAAATATTCATTAAACACGTACACAAGCACTTCCCCAATCAATCAATCACCACAAGATATTCAGCAGAAATGCAATAAAAATCAGCTATAGTTGCACCGAGAACATAACACAAATAATAAAAAAACTTAACTTAAAAATAACCAACAAACCACCGACACAAATTAACCAACTTGTAAGTGCCGAGCAACGAACGAGTGTCCCTTAAATGACAATTGCTAACAAAACAATACAATATACCAAGCTACTGTAAAATTAACAGATAGCGAAGAAAAGATATACACAGCTGTAACTGAAGCATTTTGGAAACAGAACTTACACAAAACATCGTTTACAAATAGTAAATATGCGAACAGTACAATGCTTTCAAAACATATATGTTTTTTTGTTACTTAAAAATCGAAATCCAAAAGCGAATACCTTGTACAATACTAGCATGAATAATGTGCACTAAATGCAATGCAGATAATATAACGTACTTTATACAAATCCAGTACTTTAAACGAAACAAATATCTTATTAAGACCTGAAAAAATAAAATAATGCAAAATAAAAAAGATATCTAAATAAATAAAGTAAATCATAACAAACTAAGAAAGAACACATAAACACAAGTAAATGCAATTATAATAATCAACAACAAATAATTACCTGTCTATATCTCTGAGATGAGGTATTATGATTTCTCGCATTATTTACATTATTCGGACTGTTATCCTCATTTTCATTGCCATATGCACAACGGACTGAGGAGTCAGGGTCTCAACTTCGCCACAACCATCAGTCGGATACCATTGCTCGAATCGAGGAAAATAGCCTTGAACCTCCCTCAGGCTCAGGTGGATGAACTAAGATGGACAGTGAGACAGACACTGGGGAAATCTAAGCCACACAAATCAAACATCACGAAACTGGAGAGGCTGGCAATTAGAACCCTACAGAGAAATGAAAGCATCATCATACTAGCAGCTGACAAACGCAATGCAACTGTAGTGATGGACAGATCGGAATATACAAAAAACCTCATGGCGAATGGTAGCTACATAAAGTAAAGAAAGATCCTACAATTATAACAGAACGCAAACTGTCACAGTTCCTAATCAAGAACAAGGACCACTTCGCACCTAAGACATACAGGCAGTTGTCACATTACACCAAGCTACTTCACATATACGGTCCCTCAAAGATTCACAAAGACTGTATTCCGCTCAGGCTGATTGTTAGCTGCTAAGGCTCTGTGTGCGACGCTCTGAGTCACTTCATAGTAGATATAATCGACCCATTAATCGGAAAGTCACCATCATATGTCCGGAACACCGCTCAGTTCGTGGAAATATTCAAAGATGCTCCCAACCAATCCAACCAGATGATGAGCCCGGACATGGTGAGTTTGTTCACCAAGGTACCCACGGACGAGGCACTCAGAGGCAGACTGGTCTTGGACTCCTCCCTAGGAGAATGGTCCAGTATACCAATAGATAACCTGATGGAGATGCTGACTTTCTGTACGCAAACAACATACTTCGGAATGGGATTAGACATATATCGACAGGATGAGGGCTTAGCAATGGGGTCGCCATTATCACAAGCAATAGCCAACCTATATATAGAATACTTTGAGAAAATGACATTAGAATCGACACTACTAAAGCCAACCCTATGTCTGAGATACGTAGATGACACCTTCATACTCTGGCCACACCAGGAAGGCCAGCCTATTACTGGACCAAGTGAACTCAATAAGATTATCGATATAGTTCACAATGGAGCGAGAAAACAATAAACTCGCCTTCCTGGATGTACTAATATCTCAAACAGAGCAGGAATTCAAGACATACGTATACCGCAAGCCAATATTCACCGGACAATACCTCAACTTCAAAACCCACCATCCATACCCGAAAGAAAGGGACCGTCCGTTGCTTACAACATCGAGCAAAAGTCATAAGTGGTGGCACAGAAACATACGAACAGGAAATGGTCAATATAAGCAGTACCCTACAACATAACAGCTACCCTGGATACATGGCAGTAGCTTCAACAAACTGGGATAGAAGGAGATAAGAGGATAACAGCACTCAGAAAACAGCTTCAGTCTGCCTACCATATGTGAAGGGATTATCAGAAAAAATACAAAATATCTGTGATACATATAACATCAAGACAACCTTCAAAAATGGTTCAACACTTCGCAGACGCAGCTTCCGAGTAAGACCCACCCCCACCGGAGGATAACATGACTAAGGACTGTGTGTACGCCATCCCGTGCAGATGTGGTGAGAAAAACAAGGGAGAAACAGGCCGCCCCTTTAAGATAAGACAAGAACATCGTAAAGTAGTAACACGAGGGGAAATAGAAAAATCTGACCACAAAAGCGAGATCACGTTCCTCTGTAATAAGGAGTGCTAGAAAAAGCAATGAATAACAACAAAAATTCCAATATAAGCTCTGGTAAAAAATTCAATAATTATAACTGAAAAAATTGCAATATGAGCACTGGTAAAAATGGTTGTTAAGATATTAAGTTTATAAGTCCCAAAAATTCATACACGGATGTCCTGAAGCGCACATGGCCCAGTGGATAAAGACGTTGGTTAGATCGTGTGTTCAATACCAGGCCTTTCTACAAAACGAGTAAATAAATTACTTTTCTTCTAATGCTAGGATCTTTACCACCACGTTCAAGACAATCGAAAAATACCCCCTCGCGACATATTCAGAAAACAGTACTTTTTCATTGTCTTCTGTGGATAAGACAAATTGGTTAGAAGGGCAATAGGAAAAACATCTTAGTTTTTGCCAACGCTTTTCGTCTTCCGACCTTATCAAGGCAAAACTGAAGTGAAATGTTCTTGTTATCTTTTTAAATTTTAGATTTAATGTAACTATGTGTCATTCCGCCTAAGTAGAGCCCGCTAGGGAAATCGTGACACATATTCTGAAGATTACTTGAAGCATGAAATTCACTGTCGCTATACAGTTTTTATTACTATATACGTATTATCTATATTGATAAATTCTCTATCTCTGTACAATTCCACCATAGCAAAATTTAAACAATATATATAGGTGTGCGTGTAGATTTTCAGGAAAATATATTTATTTTTTACATATTATTGCTAAAAAATTATTTCGAGTATATATACTGCTTAAATAATATGAAACCAACACTTATCAATAACCCCCCTAATTAGTCGACAAGAAAATCAAATTTCATTTAAGCAACAATTTTAACATTTACCATAAACATAATATTGACAATAACACTATTAACATATATTACCACAAATCAAATGCACCACAATTACAAAAAAGACGAAACAGCAATAACAAAATCTTACATAAATATATAAAACTAGTTGATAAAAACAAATAAACCACATTCATTATTTACTACACAAAATTAAAAACTAGCAACTTAATATGTCCCAAACTTCCAATTTCCATATACAAGATCAATGTTGTGTATGAGTATGTTTCTCTGTAAATAAAATGAGAATGTTTCTCTGTAAATAAAAGACCATAAAATGTCTTACATAGGATACACCACAACCATATGCTCGCGGAGACTCACCTGCCACCAATATAGGACCCATGCGTTGTCTGAACACGCACATAAGGCTCATAGTAATATTAAACAGCTACTCACAAACGATACCAAAATACTAGCAAAATCAAATAGTAAAGATCCTCAGAGCAATACTCACACAACAAAAACATCTATAAACAAAAAAAAACATATACATAAAAATATATATATAAATAAAATAAACACATACGCACATCACACCCCGTCTACTTCACAACATTCTTTGCCCACGTTACTACACTGACCATTTCTACGAAACTAACATCTATCCTGATGATGATGTAAGAAAGTCGAAAGCTTTTCTTCTAAAATTAACATTGCACGAAAAGCATTATTCGTAATTTGGAAAAGTGGATCAATAATCGACACAAAATGTCCGTTGTCTTTAATAACATTTGCTTTAAAGAATATTTGCTGCTTAAATATACACACACACACACAATATATATATATATATATATATATATATATATATATATAAGAAAACTATAGTTTAAAGGAATGATTAATTATTTATGGGTAAGGGTGCTCAATATCAGGGATATAGCATGTGTAAATATAAAAGTGGAGATTGAGGTCAACACTGAGTGGCAACAGTCTATTTCCTACCTAAATGCAATCTTAAGCCCACGATGTCGACATTTGGCTTTGACCTCAGTGTCCATACACACACACACACACACACACACACACACACACACACACACGCGCACGCACATATATATATATATATATATATATATATATATATATATATGGATGAATCGGCATCGTCAGAAAATGGTTCTCATGCCGCCAGTTTATCAGTGAAATATACTAAAGTAGAAATTTTAAAAATTGCCTTATATATTTATTATTACATTGGATTTTCATATACATACATATATATATGCAAATAGGTCGTCTAAAAAGCAGCTAGCTTTATTCCAAATGAAATATGTCTCCAAGTACTGAGATTTGCAACTTTGTATTCCAAAATGTACAAAACTCCAACCAAGAATGATGATCAAGGTACAAATAAGCCGACCATATGTTGGCGTATATATCAAACAATCAACCAACCGCCGCCTTCACAATAATCTGCTCTTTATTTAGTCAAGCGCGTAGAGAGTGTCAGAGTTTACAGAAGTATAATCCATGATTGTTTGAATGATTAGCTAAAGTTGCATGGAGGGAGCAATAGCTATGCATACACTTAGAATATATAATAAAATACATGCAAACAAAACTAATAACATTAGATTCATTCATGCTTTTAAAAATTTGATACGTCAACACATGCTAATAGGGATGCATGTGAACAGAATTATATTAATAAGCTAGATAGATAGCAATAAAAGTGGATGGACCGAGATGTCTCATATTTTCAGTATTTTTACAATTACTCGGATGAAAGCATTAAGATTGCACAGTACCGATCTTTTTATGAAATGAATTTTTAAGAAATGAATTCAAATTTCATTAAATATTTTAATTCATTTCTTATATCTAATTTCGAACGCTAACTTTTCATAAGTTTTTCCACCATTTTCTGCTGATACCGGTTCATCCATCCATATATATAATATCTCACATATACGAAATATATGTACAGTGTAACCCGGATATAAGAGAAACCCGGATATAAGAGAGATTTTATATAGTCCCAAATTAGAGCCTGTGTTAATAAAACAAAATAGACCAAACCCGGACATAAGAGAAACCCGGATATAAGAGATTTCTTCTCCGGTCCCGACAACTCTCTTATATCCGGGTTACACTGTATATATATGTCTGACATATAGGAAAATATATATATATATGTGTGTGTGTGTGTGAGAGAGTTGGAGAGAGAATGCAAGAGAAAGTGAGCGAGAGAGAGAGAGAGAGAGCGATGCAGAGCATTAGCTTTCACCTAAGCACTGAGAATTCCGATTAGGAAATCCTTCACTGCCTCTCTTTGTTCCCTTGGTCTTCTACCCCATTACCTATATTTGCCGCCACTGCCATTTCCCTTGTCATATCGTCCGCATCCGCCCTCTCCGCCCCGTTGTTGGTGCTCCAATAGCACAACCTACGGATGGAGAGAAACTCGAAGAATGGGAAGAGTTGGAAAAAAAAAGACAGAAGAATGAAAGACGAAAAGGATGAATAGAAGCTATTTCGTTACTTTCACTTTCTGTGTTCATTCTTTACGGTTTTGAATAGCGTTTGTCTGTGCAGCTGCGTGTGTGTTGGGTGTGTGTATACCCGTATGTGCTAGTGTATGCGTTTCTCTCCAAAAGAAAATGTAAAACAAACGTCACCCCGAATATCATCTTATTAGTAATTTAAATAAATATTTCGATCACGGGTAAATATTTATTCGCATCGTTGACTGAATACTAAATTTGACAAAGCAATCACGTGCACACACACATGCACACGCACACGCACACACACACACACGCACATACACACACACGCACGGACTTAATGATCATTGATTCAAATATATTTGGAATGCACTTAACGGTACTTAGCACACACCCACATATATTTATGTTTTATTTATACTTATATATAAACATAAATGCATAAACACCTTGCTGTGTATGTGAATGTGTATATGTGTGAATCTATATATGCATGGGCGTAACCATTTTCTTCATTTTTTTTTCTGAATAATTTTAGATAAGAAATTACCATTATCATACGCTAATATATTTGGACTAGTGTTCTCATTTGGTTGTTATCGATATATTTCAGCCTTCTTCAAAAGTTTGTAGTAGTTTGTTGTTTTTTTTATCCGGTGACCAGTAGGGTCGTAGGGGCACCGTGTGTACTGCAGCCATAGTAGAAGTGGTGTTTCTTGGGTAAGATAGCATGATGGAGCCCAACACTCTCCAGGTCAGTTTTGAATTCATAGTTTTTCCTTCTCGTAGACCGGTTGCCACCCAGTCTGTCCTGCTACTTACATATACCTGGGGAGAGAACAAGAGGATTCATACCTTTCCCAAGGATATTAGCACGTAAGTGAATGTAATGGATTCGACTGGAATCCGAACTCGTCTCTCCGATTCTATAATCCGAGCCGATATCCATTACGCCACCGTGCCTCCATTTGTAGTAGTTAGTAACCTATTCGAATTTCGAACCGAGTCCTTTATTTAATCCACTAGAGTATAATGTTCTTATTCGTTCTACCGCGCTAAAAAGATCTCAGGTCAATTCTTTCTTTTCACGTCGCTTTTCATTTTCACTAAATCAGTGTAAGTGAATGTTTTGTACCACCTGAAACAGAGATTGAACTCACAATTACCAGGTTACTCGATTTTATTCCCTATGCCAAATAGGTGCTGGAAACGGAGCCTTAAACCTAATATCTACCCCTTTTAAGTTAACCAAATCTTTTAATTTTACATTATTTACAGTGTAACTAGGTGGTGGAATTTTAGAGTCTGAAGTTAAATGAACTTTCATTCTTAATTAAAGGTTCCAATAGAGCATTTATTTCTATTCTAGGTTTACTGAGGAGTAATTAATGCCTAGCATGAACGCTCATTATTTCAATTATCTTATTTTCTCGTTTTGTTCTCCATTATTCTGACTTAATTCCACCAGGGTTGGTTATCCACATTTCCCACCATCTATGATCAGCTATACCTGATTTCATTGTATTCCATCAGAGTACAATGTTCCGATGCCCCACCACTCTTAAATTTTTTATCAGTTTCTTTCACTTTTGTATTCCCTGTCACAATAACGTGGAATAGAATCTAGGTAGTTCTATTTTCTTCTGAGCGATGTTTGTTTGGGAGTGATGTTTCCGAAAGTGGACTGACGTTTTTTTACTGATCTTATGTTGTATAGACAACAGAATTTTCTAAATTGTTTTCGATATGTCTCTGATGTAATGTAGACAAACCTTAGTAATTTTCCGATTGTCGTCATTGACCATATATCTCTGCCCGTGGAAACTGGTGTTATGCTTACAGGATAGTTGTTACTAAGAATTAATTGTATTTCTGATGCTGATAATACATTGGTAGTCGTCTCGGTCACCATTTCTGTGGCAGTGGACGATTCTTTTCTTTAGTCTGTATAGATGTTGGGAATTTAAGTTCAAGCATTGTCCGGTGAATGTCCCTTTATGATATATAAATATCTTAAAGCCAATCTCGATGCGAGTTATTAGCACATCCAGGAAGACCGGACTATCTTTGTCTTCTTTTTCTATTATGAATTGTATTGAAGTTCACATCGTCCAGCAGTACGTGCACATCTTCATTGTGAAGCCAGATTATGAAGATGTCATCTAACGTATCAGCCATATATATATATATATATATATATATATATATATATATATATATATATATATATATATATATATATATATATATATATATATATATGAATAAAAAGAGACAAGATGAAAAACTATACTTAGGAGACGCGTTTCGGCCTCTGAGTGACT
The DNA here is from genome assembly GCA_964036315.1 of Acanthosepion esculentum. NCBI lineage: Eukaryota > Metazoa > Mollusca > Cephalopoda > Sepiida > Sepiidae > Acanthosepion > Acanthosepion esculentum. The sequence goes on from OZ038507.1 coordinate 46,160,688, forward strand.
TTATTAAGGCAATTGCCTTCAGAGGACAAAAACCGTTGGCTAAGCATAGTTTTTCCTCTTTCTTTTTTATACATTTTGTTTCTTTTACAGATACACACCATCTGAAAATATTTACACACACATGACTCTTCGGCAGAATTGAGTCACTGTCAGTCACTGTGTGTTTATCTAAATCTAAAAATAAACACGATAAAATTCACCTTCATCCCTGCCACTGCGCCGATAGCTTAGTGGTGTAAGTTCCGACTGACGCCAATTCAGTCGGGTTTCGATCCTAGCTAAACAGCGAAACAGTCTGTCTGTGGATGACAAATATATATATATATATATATATATATATATATATATATATATATATATATATATATATATATATATATATATATATATATATATATATATATATATATATATATATATATATTTCTCAGATGAGGTATTGTAACTATTTACAGTATTTATACTCTGTCCTGGGTATGACGATAAACTACGTCCAACAGCCATGCCTCTGATCAGGAGGTTTTGAGGAACCCCCTCTTAATTGCTGGTGTTCCCAGGTCCACCCTGAACCGGGGTGGTAGCACCTGTTATGGTCCCAGCTATGGGTAAATAGTCAATCCCAAACTCCGATTAAAACACTACGAAAATGTAAAAGTATGTTTTAATACCAGAAATACTTTGTAATAAATTATTATCAGTAATACATTTTTGAAAAAAAAATATAACCAACAATAAAAATGTTGTTGGCATTAAATAACATATTGAGGTTGATATGCCGTAAAACAAAAAAACAAAACCAAATTATTTATACTGTTCGGACTGTTGTCCTCATCTTTATTGTCATATTCATGACGCTTCTGCCGTTGAACGCTCCGGCCTTCTTCAAGTAATCTACGTTGGAATTTCGAATCGAAGCCTTTATTTCGTCCATCGGGGTAGATTGGCTTTTCTGGATATCTCAGTTTCTGTTATTTTCATTTCGTAACTCAACTCTTCAAATTTTCGTTCACCTGTGGCCAGATATTGAACTCACATCTCTTTCGGTGGTCAAGTCATTGGATTACTTCAACCAATGCTTTTATTCACTGGGTGATGTGTCCTTGTGGACGGAATAACGGTTCGAAATTCCAATTTATATCACCTGAAGAAAGCCGGGGCGTACAACGGCCCAAACGTCGTGAATATGACAATAAAGATGAGGACAACAGCCCGAACAATGTAAATAGTATATATATATATGTGTGTGTGTGTGTGTGTGTGTGTGTGTGTGTGTGTGTGTGTGTGTGTGTGTGCTTTGTAAATTCGAATAAGAGAGTGCCCAAATATGTGTATATGCATTTGTAATATTTGTATATTTATGCCCGTTAAACGAATACGCTATATACGAGGGTCGGCTACTGGCCGCTCAGCTCTTGTATTCTGTTACGTTTTCATAACTTTTAGTCTAATAATTGATGTGTCTATTTATATTTCTATCTTGGTCAGCCTATAAACTTTTCAGCCGACTCTCGTTAAGTCATGACAGATTAAATACATGAAGCTAGGCATCCCTAACTTGCAGATATTCGCTACAAGATGCATCCCACACTTCTCTATTTATCTAGTGAAAAGATACATATCAACGCACACGCTTAGATATAAGGCGTGAAATAATTGTCTATAGATAGGTAGATAGATATGGACAGACTGACGCAGAAATATAGATAGATAGATAGATAGATAGATAGATAGATAGATAGATAGATAGATAGATAGATAGTGAGAGAGAGAGAGAGAAAGATAAGACTGAAATCGTTCAGTACTAAGAGGCTGAAATAGATAGGTGAAAAAAATGAAACAAATAAGAAGGAAGCCGGTTTTCAATTCCAAGAGAAAAATCTAACTTTCAAATATACATACACGCACATACATACTCATTAAATTGTAATTACAGTCTCAAATAATTCGGATCTGATAAAAGAAGTTAAGGGCTAAGACCTTTAACAAATTTTATTTTAATTTTCCTTTGGTTTTAATTATTTAATTATCACATGGAAAGGAAAGCACCATTATTTTTATCGCTCTAAAAATCTCTATCATTAGATATTGACAAATACGAATAAGCAAAAAAATAAAATTCAGTTCATTTGCTCTTCCTTTACTTTCCATGATTGTTGCAGTGGTCATAGTAGTAATACTTTCATAAGAGCAACAGCAATGAAAAGCTATCAGTTAACGGGACAGTTTCGACATATGACATCTTTACACATTTCTCTGGCGGAATTTACTACTCTTTTGTAGATATTTACTGAAATTATTTGTTTTTATACATCTATCTTAGAATCATTATAACTTGTTTGATAAAATGTAAGTCTGTACCTTTTTGTCAAAATGAACTGATTTATAACTTTTGATAAGAACGATATAAAGCTAGAGGCTATCGAAATAATAATAATAATAACAATAATAATAATAAAGAAGGCAATTTACGAAAATATTCATTGTCGAAAAGATATTCAGTAAAAAACGAAATTATCATAATAGTTATAATATCAAGGTTTATATTATACTAATAACAAAATGTTTTATCTATTTTTGCTATAATGAATAATAACAAGGGTCTAAAAATTAATAAGACATTGGATTACACTTAAGTTTTATGCCTGGAGTATTTGGATATTTTCACTGGAGTCCACTCAGTCCTCCAGCATTTTCCTCAACATTCCATGTGTTTTAGTCATACAGTCTGTTGGATGTTGCTTTTTTTTCTTGGATTTTCATTTCTTATTTTTTTAATTTTTATTTTCCAAGCTCTTTTGCGTTCTAAGCTCTTCAGTAATGATGGGTACAATTATCATCTTCATATTCCAAAATTTTTCAGCTTTTCTCTAGTTTAGAAAAGGCCCTGAAAATTACACAATAGATATTTATTTCTTTGATCATATTTCCAATATTTTCCATGTTTCTCGTTCAGTAGTCTGATAATTTCTTGGTTTTTCTTCTTTTTTGTGTGTTGTGTCTCCTCAGGACGTAGGCGATCATGGCTCTCCACAATTTCCTGTCATATGTAGCTCTTAATAAATTTAGTTTTTTTGTTATTACTTCTAAATCTTATTCCGCCATCCATTTACGTCCATTCACTAAGTATTTTATGTGCTAGTTTCCTCTGCCCCTTATTGCAGTCTGTCCTATGAGTATCAAATTTCCCAAGCCCTCTTTCCTCATTTCCTAGAAAATTCAACTGTCTCTTCTTAATGTTAAGTACATGATTCCTTTGTGTTTCCATTTTCTTTAAAACTTTGTCGTTGCTCACCTATTACGTCCATGCTATCCTCAAAATCCTTCTGTAGTACCACATTTCTGCGGCGTCAGCTATCACATAAAAGTTGAGTCCGCTTTTAAACAAATTTCTGGGTTACGTAGTTCAATTTTTTCTATTGCTTCTCTTTCATTTTTCTTCATGACCAGTAAGGAGACACGGTGGAGTAATGGATAACGGCTCGGATTGAGGAATCGTAGAGTCGAATTCCAGTCGAATCCATTACATTCACTTATGTTTGACTATTTTTTAGAGCTATAAATAATGGACCATTTTCTCCTCTCGATCTTTTCTGTCACACTTTCTGTTTCCCGAGTAAGGTTAATAGATTTCCTCTGCAAATTTTCCCCTAGCGATCTTTCAGAGGGTAAGCAGACTTGTCATAGGACTGTAATTACTCACAAACATCCCGTTCTGAATCAAAAGTTTCATTGGCTTCGTTATCCACGTGCAAATTCTTACCGCTACAAGCCACTTATATAATTAATGGGTTATCCATTCTCGTATACGTGTCAATCTCACGATATAGAAGCCATGGATTTTGTCTTAATCAGGAGCCTTATAATTTCAATTTTTCGTAGATATTCCTATTACACACGTGCATGTGTGTGTGCGTGTGTGCGTGTGTGCGTGCGCGCGCCTGCGTGTGTGTAATAAGAATATCAGGCGAAGCTCTAATAAAAGTGAAACATGTTAGATTGATAAACGTTTCCTATTTGTTCTTTATCTGCATTTGATCTTTAAATTTGATAAACAACTCCGGGTTTCTATAATGTTTATTTCTGCACCCGCAAGACTTGCTTGGAGGTAAGAATTAATTTTAGTCCCATCCACTTATTGTTTGCTTCCCATTCTATTTTCATTTACCTATGCGTAAAAATTACTTTTATTATTCCGAAACATTCTATTTTATCTATATTGCTGAAATCTATGTCGGTGTCTCTTACTCTTAACTTCCTTATAATAAATACTTTTAAAAAAAATTTTCTTTCATTTTATAGAACTGCCGATCCTTTTTATCGCATTCTTGATTTTGGCGATTCACCATAAGAGTTATATTTTTGAAGTCATTTTATGTCGGCGTAAATTTTTGCTTCTCTAATCTCATCTCATATTCTTTCACATTTTAGATTCCAGTGAGTTTTTTTTACCAACTTCCAATAACTATCTATTCGCGTAAATATAAAGTCGTTTTGTTTAGTGATATTGTCAGTTTTAATATATTTCAGTAACTTTCTCCATTTCAATCTTTGTTTTTCCAGTTTATATTACTCAAAAGTAGCAGTGTCAATTTATCTCCTGACATATTTCATGAATTTCTTTTAACATCATTTTGTCGACAAATACTAATAACTCTTCTGCATCTTTTTTTTCTTCTCTCAACAATCTTCCCGACTATTGTCAGACGGTTTTATGACCATCGCAGACGCATTAAGTCATAGCAAACTAGCACCAGAGTATTAGTTTGCCGTGACTTGATGCCTAGCATAAACAATGTAACATAATGTTATGGTGTAAAACCATAGAAAGATAACACGGACTCGGATATAGGTTAAATCGTATATTCTCGGAAACGTAGTACAAAGATAAACGTGGACAGGAGAGTACTTTCTTTCACTGGTGTCCCGACTCACTCATTCACTCACTCTGTGGCTACTTCTCGGTGACCCTCACTTGGTGACTTACCTTACTCAGATTTGGTAGCCATATTATATAGGTGTGGAAGAGTCCATTTGTAGGTAGGTCCCCACAATACCCCCCTCCCAAGCCTTTTACTCGGTAAAAAGGTTTATTACTTTCCAGAAATTTAATACCTTTTCTTTTTGGGGTTGATTGTTAAAGGCTCGATAAATTTCCCCTTTCTCCCCGACCATCGTTGTTCAGGCATATGCTGCGGGGGCTCGAGGTCAAATGTGTCGTAAATGATCTCGATTGGTTCTTCCACTTCATCCTGTGTGCTGTTAGAATCTATTTCATGCCGTTTTTTTAATTTGATTTATATGTCTTTTGTTGGTATGTCTTGGTCCTTGTATTATATACACCATCTCTGGTAAATAATTTAATTTAAAATTATAGATGAGAAGGATGGTACCCCATCTCAAAAGTCTATTCGCCGTATAAATCGGTAAACCCTTTTTAGAACCAAATATCGTTAATAATGGTTTGTGATCGGTCTGTAGATTGAAATACCTTCCATGCAGATATCTGTAAAATTTTGTTACCGCGAATATGATACTGAGGGCTTCTTTTTCTGCGGGTAACAGCGTTCTTGATGCGTGTGCTATGGTTTTCAGTGTACCGTCTAGCATAATATGTAGGATGCACGCATCGATACCGTATGAACTAGCATCGCAGGCCACAATGATATCTAATTGAGGGTTGAAGTTAGTCAGAAATAGTTCTGATGTTAATATATTTTTTATTTTTTCAAAAGCTGACTGACACTCCGTTGTCCAGTTCCAAATTTTCTCTTTTTTTAACAATTCATTCAGAGGAGCGCGCGTGTCTCGTGCATATTTGTTATGAATACTAATAATAGGTTAAATATGAATACTAATAATAGGTTAAATAGTATATTCTCGGAAACGTAGTACAAAGGTAAACGTGGACAGGGGAATACTTTCTCTCACTGGTGTCCCGACTCACTCACTCACTCACTCACTCACTCACTCTGTGGCTACTTCTCGGTGACCCTCACTTGGTGACTCACCTTACTCAGAGTTGGTTGCCATATTATATAGGTGTGGAAGAGTCCATTTGTAGGTAGGTCCCCACAATACATAAACAATGTGATTTTAGTAGTTTCAACATAATAGTTGATAGTATAATGATAGCATAATGACTTTAATAGTTTCAACATTTCTCTAACATAAACAATGTGATTTTAATAGTTTCAATAATTTCTAGGGTCTTTGTTTCCGTATCATGACAATGGTCTTTGGGAATGTTGACTGAGCTTCAATAATTTCGTACAGTAATTTTATCGTTACAATATTCTCTGCCCCCAGACCAAGTTTATTTTCTCTCCGGCTTTCATTTTTACTCTGTGTTTCACTGGGAAGACAAACATATACTATGTGATGGCTTTTCTTTTCCTTGTTCTGCTGTTTTAATCTGGACATAGTGATCCGTTTGAATTTCAAAGTGAGCGTCTTGTTTGTCATTTGGTTGCCTAACCGAACTCGTCATTTATATAAGGAATTCCCTAGGAACCACTGTCTCTCCTCAGGCTTATTATCGTCATTATTAATTACTTTAAAAGATTATTACAAAAGCAGTTATACAAACGATTTGCGGGCGGTATTTTGTTTTGTACGTTTTGAACCAAGTACACAACTATATTGATTACAATCGACACAGGTTACAACAGACTTGCTTAAGGCTGAAAATCTCGCCTTCTAACCTGCTAAGTCAATTTAAATAGATAAAGACCTCCACACTTTTGACTAGAGGCAGCAAATCTTTAATTATTATCGTTAGTTTTACATGGCAATCAACAATTGTGTTAGTAGAAACTGAAGTAATCGACATTTGTTATTGTTCTTGCGACGGTTGAGTGTATTCCTATTCTTACAAATCCTTTAACCCTTTCTTCTTCCTTGTTTTTCATCTTTTACTATAAGGCATTTCCTGTCTTTACTACAACCTACTTTTTTCCTTTGAATACTTTCCACGTTATCTTTCTCTGAATTGCGTCTCCCTCTTATTTATGTCTCATTTTACATTTCTTCTTTTCATCAGAACATAATTCCACATCCATTTCCCACCATCTTAATGCCTCCTTTTTATTCTTGTTCTCTTTTCAATTTGCCGTAAACAAACGCAGCAGTTTGCTTTTTCTCTTTCTTTCCTTCATGATTTCTTTATTTACGTTTTTATTCTTACTTCTATCTTACGCAATTCCTTGTATTTCTTTATTTTCTGAAACTTTCTAATCTTTATTCATGTCTTAGAGTAATGCGGCGTAGGTGATGGTACTTCTGTCGCCATCTTGTTTAAATTCTATCGTCTGCTTATAATTAAATGCTAACAAGGATTCTAGTTCAATACAATGGATATTTTTTTTATTCATGGCGTCGATAGTACATCGAACATCATCTCAACCCACAAGAGAACCATGCTATCTCTATGCCAGGACAAAACTTCAGGGTGTGATGTATTAATAATACGCTACCTATGATAGCCAAAACTTTGCAGCAGAAACTTGACCAAACGGATCAATACCTGGTTAGTCTCCATTTTTAGATACTCTCGACCCTTCTTATACTGGATTTCAAAAGCATGGGATACAAAACAAGTAAACAATCTATACAGATTTGTACATTAGTGATTGTGTTGATAGACGATATGCAAAAATAAAAGAGGTTGGGAAGTAGACAAGCTGACATCAAATATTTGATCAACACTGGAACAAGGGACTTGAATATGATACAGGACAAAGACTAATTATAACAGGAGATCAAATAGAGGACCAGAAAATAGAAGTAATACTCGAAATTGTAAAGAAAACACTTGTATAGGCATTTCAAAATGTAGATTTAAAGAATTACAGATGACGTGGATATGACGACGTAAAGGAGATTTTCAGAGAGAAATTTAATCGCACTTTATAGGAGGCCCGAACAACGTCATAAGAACGACTTATATAAAGGCCAAGAATAGAAAAAGCACGCAAGAATAGAAAGTGTAGTGTATACATTTTTAGGATACAATCAATACATAATAAGTGACTGCAGTAAACCGAGGTGTAATACAAGTAGAGAACTATAAAAATAATGTGACTTTAAGAATGTTATGAAAAGTAAAAAAATTAATTCTTAAGTAAAGACGATTAACCAAGAAGAAAATATTTGAAAAATCTGTTGTTGCGAATATAAACAAAGAGAAAAGATGCAAATTATTAAGAACATTGCTGAAATACATGAAAACAGTGAAACTATCTATCACCTTTAAGTAAATAACCTTTAAGTTTTTAGCGATGAATATAGGGGTACCTGATGGCTGAACTAGAGATAAAGTCGTTCACGGAATAAGTTAACGAATATAACTTAGAAGTCACTAAGGGAACGTGGAGTAATTTTTAGGTCTAGTATTATTGGCAATAAAAGTATAGATCCCTTTACATTTTATAATATTTACAATCTAAATGCATGGAATTATTGTAAATTCTTGGAAAAGACATTTTGACATGTAAAGGTCATGACCATGAAGCTTTAAGCTAAAGAATATTTTCATACAAAACAATGCTTCTCCTCATTCCGAAAAATTGATTATTGCCCACATTGCCAAACAGGTCTCAAAGACACCAAAATAATAGAATAGCTCCCAGCTTCTCCAGATATTAATCCAATATAAATCCTGTAGTCTATCATTAAGTAAGATATGGAAAACAATACTTAGACAAAGAAAGTATGTGAGAAGCGATTATTGTTAAAGTTGAGACATGAGAAAAGTTAAGAAAGTCAATGAACAAGAAAATGATGAATGCTATAGAATGTCATGCTTCAAGAACGAGGCGAAGAAGCTCCCAAAGTGTGTTGGGACAAGGACGCAGCCTTGTTTGACGCTACCGTGTATGCCAAATGGCTCTGATGTGCTTAGGTCATACTGTACAGTTCATGTTGATATGGAAAGATTCAGTGAGACTCTGCATTTTTAATGGGCATCCTATCTTAGGGAGGATCTTAAATAGACCTTCTCTGTTAACCAAGTCGAACGCTCTTGTGAGATCGATAAAGGCGATATACAGGTGGCATGTTCTGTTCCCTGCATTTTTTCCTGTAGCTGGCGGAGGTAGAATATCATGATCTATTGGCGCGAAGGCTGCACTGCGATTCGAGGCAGACACGTTCTGCTAGTTTCTGTAATTGAACGAGAATGACACGTGCGTATATTTTGTCAACAATGTCGAGGAGAGAGATCCCTCTATCGTTGTGGCAGTCGCTTCTCTCGCCCTTGTTTTGTAGAGGGTGATGGTCTTAACGTCCTTTGTGTCCTGTGGTACAGCACCCTCTTGCCAGCATTGATAGAGGACTTCATGCAATGGGGGAAGTAGGGCTGTCTCTGCTTGATCAGGTTGGGTGGTATACGATCACTACCTGATGCCTTTCCTGCAGCCAGACGGTCAATGGCCAACGTTGGTTCAGCTTCCAGTACATCCATGGTTGGAAGCATTTAATTGGCATCGAAGCCTGACGCAGACACTGTGTTCTGTTTCGGGTAGAGATCAAAATAATGTTCCACCCAACTTTACCTCTGCTGGCTCTTGTCTGTGATTACTTCCCCAGTGGAAGATTTGAGGGGAGCTGACTTAGTCTGGACTGGTCCAAATCCTCTCTTGATACCATCGTACATTCCTCTGATGTTCCCCATGATGACAGCAGTCTGGATGTCTTCACTGGACTGAGCTGGGTCCAGTACTCATTGGAGCAGCGAAGAGCTGTCTGTTGAACAACTTGGAGTTCTAAGAGTCTGAACTGTTTGTTAGGAATCTTGTACGTAGCGAGAGCGGTGCGCTTACCTGCAATGATGGGTGTCATCTCAAAGGATTTTGCTTCAAACTAATCATGAGTTTTTCTACCCAAAAGTGGCCAGAGTTGTGCGATAGATGGCATTTCGCAGCTCTTCCCACTGTCGTGTTGCCGACACTCTGGACTGCAAACGTCAGCTACCTTTCGAAGCTGGCAGAATACTGCTCCATGAGTTCTGTTTTGGGCATTTTACTCGTGTCAATGTGGGCCTTTCCTGGCTGCCTGGCATGGTGGAATTTCTTCAGTTGAAATCCAGATCCTGCAACACACCAGAGAACGATCTGTATCGCAGTCCGCACTCTTGAGTAAGGTGAGTTTGGTCAGGATCAGGTCCAGCTGATGCCAATGGGCTGCACAGTATCATTGTGGCTGTGAAATGCTCAGCAACCCCTGGCGCCAAGCTCTGCGCCAATTAGGCCATCACTTATCCCCGTTTTGTGTCAGCACTAATGGCGAAGCTGGAGTGTTCTCTCCAAGTTAACTACCAAGTTAACGACCTCTCGAAGGTTAGGCATAAGGTAGGTTCAATCCTGGGCAGGATGGTATGGAGGACAAGATTTTGCCCATGTAGCATGCCCCCCCCTCTCCACATCGCTGATAGATACAAAGGAACAGCAGGGCCATTACAGTTTGGTACCAGCGCCGACATAGGAGCTGCTAGAACGAGTCTGAAATCAGTGAGGGGTTCCAACACCGAAACTTTCCCCAGGGTTAACTCCCGAAACCTTTCCTATGACGAGGTATTCCACAAGGCAGCAGAGATTTAGGATCGGGGTTTTTCTTTCCCTAGATGGGTTGCCTTCCAAAGCTAAAGAGCCATCTACCCTCATGTACCAGGTTCTAGTGGTTTAAATGACACCATTAACAGAGGCATCGCTCCTGACCTGACAAATCCTCCACATTTTAATATAGTGACTCTTTTTTTCTAAATAACTGCCTGTAATCTATTATCCATTGATTTTTTTTTGCTTTAACTGGTTCAATTTCCAACATGGCAGTTTTAATTGCTTCACATGAGTCTGCTTTGCTGTTATATTGTTTGCCACCTTCATATAATTTCATCTTCAATTGGCCATAGATTTCCAATCGGATTCAGATCAGGATTTGATGGTGGCCACTTCTCTCCTGTAAATCTTTTATGCTGAACGAATTCACGGGTGAGCTTAGTCGTACGAGAAGAGGAATTGACGTGCATAGATACAATCTTCACTTTGAAACTGCGAGAATGAACGTTGTACGAACGCAAAGAAAGTTTTGTCATAAAATCACAATAGCTCATACCATAGTTCTATCGCCTCCCTGATGCCTATTTTTGGCCACAGATACATCTGAATTGGATAAAATCTATCCTTTGACCATCCATCAGGTACATCAAATGTCACTCGAGATTCGACCGTGAAAATTACTTTAGAAATGTCAATTTTCATGTATTTCTAGGCCCAATTTTGCCGCTATAAAAAAATTTCTTTAGCGAGAGGAGGTTGCCTAGAGGAATTTCTTTTTACAGATTCCAATTCACAACGTATTCTTCACCTTTTGTTCTTCTTGACTCCCTCAGATCCCGCGTTTTCAAATATCTGATTGCTGGTCAAAAGTTGTTGTTTTGCTATAAATCGCTTTATTTTACGTTCATCTTGAGGAAGCAAGTTCTTAAAGGCTTTTCCTTTGCTTCGAGTTCTCAACTTATATTTTCAACAGCCTTCTTTCTCATTCGATAATCTCTGCAAAGCTCTGATATCTCCAATATGAACATTCCATTAATTATTTTATTTTATTTTCTGTTTTTCACCGGTTGTTAGATTATTCCCTTTACCTCAACATATATTATGAACAAAAAGAAAAAATATTTTTTTATTACATTTCAAAGGTCTTAAGCTAATATTAGTTTAATCTGCATATTAATTTGTCAGTCTGTTTTCGTAAATTCCAAGTATCCCATTAAAAATTCAATAAAATTTAGTTAAATATATTACTAAGTGTTGAGTCTTGACTCAATGTTGAATCTCGCCTATTGCATGGAATAATAATGCAACACAAAATGTACTTAGAACAAGAATGTATTATAACAAGAAAGTGTACACAATAAGTACATATAGTATTTCTGTATATTTCTGGGAAGACGTTCCTGGAGAATGGGTTGACTAGTCGCAGTCGATCAGAGTCTCTAGTTGGATCTCGTGATTCCTCTTCCCCGTCTTCCGGTACCAACCATTATTTATATAGTTGGTAGTCACCTATGCAGATTAGGTGGATCCTACCACAACACTAAGTGTGGAAATTGACGAGTTTAAATCTGACAAATATTGATTCGGAACTTTTTGAGTTATTGAGCTTATTTGATTTGCATAATAACGTGGAGCATTGCTCAGAGAGAAATTTCCAATACAAAACTTCGTTAACTACTTTTAATACGTTTGATTTTTACAGTACCTAATACATAAATCGGGAAATTTTCTTTCGGAATTTGCGACTATCCATTTTTACCTTTCTGAGAATAAAAAAGTATAATATGCCTAAAATATCCTTAATTTTCTCCCTTCTTCAGTGTTCGAATCAATGCACTAATAAATGCAGCTACAATAAACTCAAAAGTTGATATTTCAAATATAGTTAAAACTAAACAATTTCAATAGCATCTTACAAAAAACAGAAATAATACTTTAACCAACTTAGTATGTTATGTCTATATTTCTGAGATGAGGTATTATGTACAGTATTTACATTATTCGGACTATTGTCCTCATCTTTGTCGCCATATTTGTCACAACGTTTCGGCCGTTGTACGCTCCGGCCTTCTTCAGGACACATGGTACGGTGGATAAAGGCGTTGGTTAGATCCAGTAACAGACCCAAAGAGTGTGAGTTCAATACCCGGTTCAGGCAGTGGAGAACTTTCAGAGGGAAAATTACCAGGAGATAACTGATAACTGACATCCATCAAACATGGCTCGTGGAACTAGAACAGTCTACCCCAGTGATCGAAATAAAGGGTTCGGTTCGAAATTCCAACCACCTGAAGAAGGCCGGAGCGTACAACGGCCGAAACGTTGTGACAAATATGGCGACAAAGATGAGGACAATAGTCCGAATAATGTAAATACTGTTAGTATGTTATCTTCCCCAAATTCAGCTTAGTGTCTAAGTTGAAATAAGTTTTCCGTTAAAAAAACATTTAGAATTTTGCTAAGATAATGGTTTATTGTTTTTATCAAGGGCCAAGTTATATTTATTTATTTTTTCAGAAATTGATAAATCACGCGTTTGATGGTATAAAAGACTCTGCCCCACCCTGCTTACATTTAGTATTGCAGTGTTATGCAGTTAGCTGAGGTAATCTACGTCATTTGTGTAAACATTACCAGATACTTCAACTTCAGAAGAGATTTTGAGCCATTATTTGGAAAACTCAGGACGCCTTTAAACACGGTACTTCCGTGTTTTCTTAGTGAGCTATAGTCTGCCTAGCTGCATTCTAGATTCTAGGCGTTGCCTGATTCGTCAGTTGATGGTATTGAATTCACAACGGGAAAATTAAACTTTTCATCACACATTGATGATTGATGATTTCACGATAATTTTCAATGTCGATCGGTGTTAAATGAGGCCCTCGAGTCGGATTGACAAAGCCTAATGTATATAATATTTTTAGAGGTAGACGAACATGTTCTAAAGTGGGGAAATTGATGTATTGATGTATATGACTATTATATTCCCCTTGAAGCTAGAAAGCCTCATGCGTATATAAGATAATCTTGTGTGGCTGCGTTTAAGCACAAGTGTTCATCGCTATTAAGCCTGGCTTTATAGAGAATTTTTCTTGCGCTTGTTTTTGCCATTAATTCAATATTAACCCGATCTGTGAAATCCTTTTGCTTGGGCTTTAGCTATATCCTGACTTTGAAAACCGATACCATCAGTTATGGTTCCATATTATGTTTGCCAGTCGATTAACGATCGCTTTACTTCAGGATAGCCTTTCCTCTTATCTAGGATGCTTCATTATAGATATGTGGAAATACCATCAATAATTTTGGAAGAAAGAAATGTAAAAGAAATTAAAATATCGTTCAAAAATGACACTAACGGTGATAGATCATTTTCTCTTAGTTGGAAAACAAAAACAAGAAATTTGGTATTCGGAAGTTTTTATATTTATTCTTCTATGTACAGTGTCCCTTCAAAACGTGGGTGATCATGGCTCTCCACAACTTTCTGTCCCTTATAGCTCTTAGCAATGTTTGTCTTTTTGTTATCTCTCTTAATCCTTGTTCTGCTAACAAGTTACACAAGCTCGTTAGGTAGGTTATTCGCTGCTTTTCTCTGTTCTCCTTGCCTTCAATTTGCCCTGTCATTATTAAATTTTCCAAGCCCTCTTTCTTCTCTATGTACCCTAGAAATTTCAATTGTCTCTTTCTGATCCTAAGTGTAAGTGGCATTTTTGGCTCCATTTTCTCTAAAACTTCGTCATTAATCATGTTCAATCCATAGTATTCCCAGCATCCTTATGTAACCAGATCTCTGTTACCATAAGTCTCTGCTTCATCTGTGAAGAGATTGTCTAGCATAAAGTACCATATAGGATAACTGATATTACATAACAGTCCAGTACTCATATATTTATTCCTAGCAACATTTTCTTGTTTCTTAATACTTTGCTTAACTTTTTGATGGCTTCTTTCACTATTCCAATGTGCCTTTTGATTTCGGTGTCATATTTTCCGTCCCCTGTTAAAACACTTACGAGATATTCAAACTTTTGTATTTAATTGATTTTGATGTCTCCAATTCGTAGTTCTTGGGGTGTTCCATTTGCTGTGTCTTCTTACACTTTGTCTTTGTCTTTGGTTATCTGAAAAGGCAGGCACAATTTAGATTACCACACACACACACACACACACACACACACACACAAACACATTTATATGTGTGTGTTTATGTGTGTTTATGTGTGTGTGTGTGTGTGTGTGTGTGTGTGTGTGTGTGTGTGTGTGTGTGTGTGTGTGTGTGTAAAACTTTTCAGATGGTGCGTAGAAGAGACAAAATGTATAAAAAGAGAAAGACAAGAGGAAATATTATGTTTAGCCAACGGGTTTTGTCCTCTGAGGGACTTTATCAAGGCACTTGCCTTTAAAAAGTCCCTCAGAGGGAAACGTGTCGGCTAAGTATAGTTTTCCTCTTGTCTCTTTTTATTCATAGTGTATGGATACCTTCAAATGACATAAAGTAACAAAAATAATAAATAACTTCAAATAACATATTTCTTTTTGCACAACATAGATGGAAAACAGTTATTTTCACACAAGGTCCAAACCAGGTTGGCTGATTTTCTGGCTGTACAACATTATTTCTACCCCTTTTGAATGCCTCTCTGAAGAGGTTGTTTGGCTATTTTTGAAAATCCCGTATCCCTTCAGACCATTGTTAAACTTGGTTCTTTCAAAGAAAAGAATCCTTTGAATTACAGTGACTGTTCTTGAGAGTAATTTCCTGTTGCTTAATTTACACTTTTAAATTCAAAGTTCTCCTTTTCTTATATTAGATGGTCTACCAAGGCTATACAGCTCCACCCACTTTACTATTTCATTCATATATGAGGGAAAGGAGATGGATCTATGTTTTTACAAAAGGCAGAAGTGCGTCGTCAACGTCACAACCTCAGTCAAAATTTGAATTAGTCCTGCTAAGCCGGTTTTCTGCGCTGATAACGCTTACACCACCCGCGTGTGATATAAAACAAGATAAACATTTGAATTACAAAAGCAAATCTCTTGGAATTATAGAGATCCTGACAATGAACACATTTTCGTTTTTGCCTACCTCTGTTAAAAAGCCGCCAGGCAACTCAGATGGCTTGAAGAGCTCAATTAGATTCTCAGCACGAAAGTGTATCATTTGCCTTGTATAACTGGACCTCTCTAGGTATCTATTGGATCATATTGAGTGTATTCCTTCGATTGAACCACTCTTTGCAGATATATTTTCTTGTTCACAAAGCCACTGTTAGATTTGTGATCATTTTTTCTTAAAATATCTGGAAGACAGCATGTTTAATTATAAGAACTTTTCTAAAAAAAATCTTTTTCTGGATTGCCCAATTTAAAAAAATAAAATAGAATAAAAATCAAGTTTTAGCCTTTTAGGTTCTTTCGTTTGGCTGAGAAAAGTTATTATAATCCCAAATTCACCTCTGATTCCAGCTTCTGTGTTTCCTTGCAGGTCAGTAGTACACGCCCTATTAACTTTATCTGTCCAAATTACACTACGTATCAATTTACATCTAAGAATGTAAATAAAAGTTTAGCTATAATATATAAAGGTTACAAATTATTTCTTCCTTCGAGGAGTTTGGAGATCGAAACTGACATTATCTGCCCTTCCAATTATTAGGTCAAGAAACATTTTTTTTATTTTATAGTAAACTCAAGATCTCTGTCCGATTTGCTAGAAATTACTTAATTGCGAGAAATGCGATGTTGTACTCTCTGGTGACCATTAGTGACCTAGAATGACCGCCAAATTGTTCGTCACACACATTTATCTGATGTTTTGTGATTATTCATAAAGAAATGTCCCTAGGACTTTACACTGAAAATGATGACCGAAGAACACTCGCGTGAACACACACACTCACACACACAAACACGCACAACACACACACATACACGCACACACGCACACACACACAAACACACACACACACACACATATATATATATATATATATATATATATATACTGGGTGCGATGGATATATTGAATAAAATTTTTCCTTCTTTTCGCTTATTTCTACTTACTCAAAATATACATTTTTAATTTTGATTTCATGAGAAGACTTCAAAATAAAATGTTAGATTTAATTAGATTAGAGTCAAACACATCACAAATGTTGCATACATACAATTACATACGTACACACACGCATATACAGAGGGCAATGGGCAAATCGTCGCTATTTTTTATTTTTATTTCGCGCATGCGTGTTGTTTGTTTTTGTTTTTGTCGACTGCACAGTATAGTAGGGTCAGTTGAACACTGTCTCTGAGAAAAAAAGCACCATAACGTAATTCACACAGCCAGAAATTTGAAAACGGAATACTGTAGTAGTGCTTGGTATTCACACCAGAAGCTCCAATACGAACATTTCAGAGCATTCAGAAAGAGTTTGATGAGTAACCAACAAAACTTCTTGCAATACCAAAGATGAACTGAAGGCAGAGATTATGGCAGCATTCACCAACGTAAACAAGGAGACCGTCTAGAAGAGTTGCAGGAGTTTCGAAGTCGTCTGGAGGCTGTCATTGAAACCAATGGCGATTTTATTGAATAGATTTACTTTATAGTATTTTAAGATATTTTTGTATTGTATATCTGTTAAAATGAGATGTTAGTGTTATTTTAATTTTTGCGTAATTTAGACGACAATTTATACATCGCACCCTCTCTCTCTCTCTCTCTCTCTCTCTCTCTCTCTCTCTCTCTCTCTCTCTCTCTCTCTCTGTGTGTGTGTGTGTGTGTGTGTGAAACAAATAAGATAAATTTTTCAGGCCCGAAATTCAGAGAACTAGTATATGTTCTTCAGAAGCATATATGCGTGTGTGTGTGTGTGTGTGTGTGTGTGTGTGTGTGTGCATGAAATAGCGTAATAGTCTCTAATGCATTTTCCATCTATTACACTTGTCTCTAACTAAGGCTACATAGTCCCTTTTACACTGCTATTTAACCAACAACTTACGGGAGAAGAAATAAACTGATACCTTTTCCAAATGTATTAGTGTGAAAGTGAGCGCAACGACCTTAATCGGAATTTCTACCCGAGAAGTGCGCGCAACGTATTAGTTTTCGGCGCGGAAAGTGGAATATATATATATATATATATATATATATATATATATATATATATATATATATATATATACCAATGCAATATATCTTCTATTGAAAATCCTGAAAACATAAAAAATATGTATAGGTTACACAAGCCATGAGTTCAGAAAAAGTTTCAACCAACATCAAAGTTAATTTATGATAAATAAATATAAACTCCAAGCATCTCTCTCAACGTACTTCTGGCACCTAAAAGAATCAAATAAAACACCTACAGTAAAAGAAAAGCTAGAATATGTAGGTCATTAAATGACCCATGTCCTTTGTGCATACATGAGAAACTTTATATTACTAATTTTTATAAAAAATAAGAATTTACTGAATCAGAGAAATGAAATAGCCGTCATTGTCAAAAATTTTCCTTAAATAATATTTAAAAATAAAATTAAAAGTGCGACCTGGTAATATACATACTTATATTTGATGTGAAAAAATAATTTTATGTACTATAAGTAATTCTATTACATTTACTTTATTTAGTCTATTAAAATAAACAGTGAAAATATTTTAAAACTGTAGTTAAATAAAACGTATTCTAACCTAAACATCTTTAAGTATACAAATAAAAAAATGCCGTAAGAATGTTTTGCCGTTAACAATTAAAAAATTTTTAAAACCCAGGCGAAATGCATTTAGCGGATGTCAGAATTCGTTGAAAAATACATCCCTAAACATAACCCTTTTTCGAACGTAATTAATAACTGATACAACAAATTTAATGAAAATGAACACGCTACCGCCCATTGTCTGGATGAGTGGATTTCTCTGTATCCTTGGAAACAGTGAATTAGGAATTTTTGCCGAGCCTTTAAAACGCAGTAAATTTTAAAATAAGTTACTCCAAAATTTAATGTTTTTTAATTTAATTACAAAATTAAATTTCGAGCTTTTAGCTTCCATTTTTGAAACATGGTTATTACTGTGTTTTTGAAACATGGTTATTACTGTGTGTAATTTATATTTTAAATCAGTTAATTTATAATATTAATGCTCTGTAAATTTACATTGAGCACTATTTTGTAAAAATAAAAATATCTATAAGAACACCGGATTATATATCTTACTGTTCTTTCTTTTATATATATATATATATATATATATATATATATATATATATATATATATATATATATATATATATGAGTGGGTTCTGAAAAGCCCTCGAACGAACCCACCGTTCCCAAAATGTAACTCCTGTGGTCGGGTCCAGCACTTTTCAGTAGTCTTCGTATATTTGGTATATTTTATATTTTCGTATATCAAGTTTTACAGACACAGTTATACGCAAAAACGTTATATTCTCAGATTATTTGCCCCATTTTTTCTGATTAATCATTCCAAATTGGAATTCATATCATTTCTCTACTCGTGAATTGAAAATAAATAAAAGAATATTATTATTTTGTTGTAACTATTATCAATAATTACATTTGCATAAATATTTGACACATAACAAAAAAAGGACAGCCAATAAAGTTATAAAAACAGCTAAAACTCAGTCGGTCTTATTCGTTCTGCATGTTTTAATGCATAACATCTCTTTAGAAAGTCGATGTTCATATACAAATTAAATACTCCAGGGAACCAAAAATGAAATTTTATAGACGAATTTATTTACTTCAAGGCAGTTTTCCCAGCTCTGTTCTATTGTCTTATCGATTATTCATAGACGGAAAAAAATTGGTACTCTATCAATGCTTGCAAGTTCGGATCATCTAATGAAGATTTTAATATGAAACGTGGCAAATATCTCAAGGTAAACTTCAATCAACCCCAAATCGAAAATGTTGGATATTCAAACAGATCCACATTAATGGAACATTTGTAAAACAGTAGATCAAAAAGGATTTCACGGATGAGTGGCCTGAAAAAAAAACAGCTAAATTATTCGTTTAGTACTTGTTTTTGGAACATCCCAATGATTATTGAAATAAAATTATTTGGTCTGTCGAAACAAATATTCAACAAATTTCCGTCTGAATTTCTGGGATGAGGAGTTATCATCGAACAGATTGGGTTCAAATCATCCGTATATCACAAGTTGGCCTTCACCGGATAATGCGTCAACTTCAATTCCCACCATCGATACAGTGTGAAGAAAGGGATCATCCGATGATCATAAGTGGCGACTCAGATACCAACAAGAAATGTTCAGCATCAAGCGTAACCTTCAATAGAACAACTATGCTGCAGTCATACACCATCGACGTCTGCAGGCGGAAACAGAATGTCAGAAAATTGGCACGGTCTATCTGACTTATGTCAAGAGCTTATCGAAAAAGATTCAGATCTGCGGTCCGTACAACATCAGAACAATATTTAAAAGCAGCTCCACTCTACGGAAAAAATCTCTGCCAAGTATAACACGTGGGAGAACATGACCACGATCTGCGTGTATTCCATTCCTTGTAGTTGTGGCAAAGAATACAAAGGTGAAAAACGGCCACTAAAAGTATGGCTAAATGAACATCGAAAAACTGTTGTACGGTGCGAAACAATTAAATCGGATTTGGCTGATCGTGTATGGATTGAAAACGGTAGTCGTCAGCCTGTGTGGAATGAAGTGAACATACTGGACAAGGAAGAACACTGGAGAGACGTTTGAAAGAATCAGCGCCAATTCTATGAGGACCTCTTTAGTAGGCCTAACATATCGAATACTTTTATGTACAACTTTATATATTTGTGTGTACATATACGCAATGTGATATGTGCAAAAAGCAGATCAATTATTTATTTTTACCAATTATGATTACTAAATGATTTATAAGTCATGACCATCATTCTTCACGAGGACGATGTTCACCACGAATGAGTATTTTTGTATTTATTATGACTTATTTATTTTATGATTTTAACGCAGGTGAGTTGTAAAACAACCAGTTAAAACATTAAAGTCTAAGCTGTGTAGTTTCCTATTATTTTCATAAAAATTGTCCGTGATAAGACAATGAAACATGTAATTATCTAAATAATATTATTAAAATAAACCATTAAGTAAACTTTCTGATCATCAGTAATTTAACCCTTAAGCATCAATAAGGCATCAATAAATCTAATGATGGAAAATAACTTATTTTACACAAAAAATATTTATTTTTCAAGATAAACTCCTTCCTTGTCGATGTACTTTACCCAACACTTCTGCTTTGATCAGAAAGTCCGGACATTATACAATTAAATTCTCAGATCAAAATTTAGCTAACAGATTGCGTTGGTGATGCTTTGCAAGTATCATAATTGCTATGATTATTTTTATTTCATGATTAAAAATATACGTTATAATAAGAAACAACAGCAAAAGGGATGTCATCAAGTTAAAAGAATTGTAATAATAACAGTAAAGGTACGAAATTAAATAAATTGTATCTGCTTTAATGAATGTAAAAATTCGTTGATAGTTTTTTTTTTAAATGTGTTTATTTTGCGAGAAAGACTCAATTGGGAAGTGAAAATTATTATCTTTCAAAGACAAAATCGAAGCAACCCTTTCTGACTAAAACCTGCATTCATTAAGAAGATATTAGAACATAGCTGAGGAAATAGTCCGAAAACTGATAGATGTAGCGAAAAGGAACTGTAACTGAGACACATGACAAGTAATCGATTTACTTTCTTTTGATTTTAAAACGACAGAATAGTAAATATGAACGTTGGAAAAGAAAAAAGGAAAGAAAGCATGATGGCAGAAATATTCGGAAAATGGAAAGAGTGACAATAATGCTATAAAGGTAGGAATGGGAAAATAAAATGCCACGGTTTAATTATATGCTCCAAGAATAATGTACAATAAAGTTGATGAGGCGAAGCTTTATATTATTTTATTACTTGTTTATTTTATCAACTTTTTTATTCAGCAACAATGAGACCTGCAATTCTTTCCTAGACAAATAAAAGGCTGTTCCAGAAGGGAGAAAATGTTCCTTAAAAACTAGACAAACTTTGCAAGGCACTATCCAATTGTCGCTTATCGAGAAATCTGTTTTCGTTCGTGGCCGATGGCAGACTTTCCTCGCGATTTGGCCAGTTTTTGAGGCTCACTCTTTTTCTCCTTCATCGTTTTATCATTTTTGTTAATCTCTTTTGTGTTTTGTTTTGAATCGACTTTTTGCTCATCACACGATCAGTAGAGCGTAATTAAATGAAGTACAGACAATTCAAACTATACGAAAATGCAACGGCAATGGTAGAATGATGAATGCCTGGATTTTTTATTCCTATTTGCTCATTCAACGCCATGAGAATGGATTGTGATGAGCGCGTTTGCAGTGTTTAAAAGCTTAACATTTTCTTTTCAATGTCTCTTATTATGTTTATCAATCAAAAAGGAAACTACAATATATCACATATTGAAAATCATATGTATGTGTTTATATAAAGAAAGGTTGTGAATTCACAGTATAGAACAACGTTTCTCAACCGGTGCGCCCGGACAGGGTAGCCAGGTGCGCCTGAAATTAACAGAAGAATAATTTATTAATTATTTTTATGTTTAAAAACATTATATTTTTAAAAATTTAGAGACCCCAAGCATACAGCTTCTATGCCGAAGTCAAGTCATTTGATATTTTAAACTGGATGCTAAATTCCTAAATCTTTAAGGAGTGGATAATCCTTTCCTTTTTGCCTTCCTCAACAGATTTAAATCGATCATTAACGGCCTCTCTAAAAAAAAAATATCAGATTCTTCATAAATCCCTTCAAGTGAAAACTGTACCGCTAATCTTCTTTGGGGATGCTAAACCAAAAATGACAACCATTAAAAGGTAATTCTCTTTCTTTGTCACAGTACATCAAGGACAGGTTTCACACAAGCATATGTAAATATACAAAATAATGTCTTTAAAATAAATGCTTATTTCAGGAGACTTCTTTATCATTTTTCTATTTTCTAATTTCATGACTAATTTTTCCTGATTAAAATTTTAAGTGCGCCCTGGAGTTTTAGTTTTTCTACAAGTCCACCCTGAATTAAAAAAAAAAGTTAAGAAAAACTAGTCTAAAAATTGGCAGTTATAACATGCAAGTATTATAGTTTTTACATTTACATGAATAAATTGATTGCTACGAAGGGGGTAAATAAGTAGGGGGTGCAAATATATAATTAGCTCACATTTGATGCTTAAGTTGAAAACACATTGATACGTGAATCGCTACGATTGTCACCGAGACAAAACAAAGACAACCTATTCTTTAAAAAAACGGTCACATACAATGAAAAATGGATTGTTTACACCAATGTGGAGTGAAAATGTACTGCTCAAAACGAACTGAGCCACCGTTAACCACACCAAAAGTCGGTCTGCGCCCGAAGAGAGTTATTTGGTGTAGTTGATGGGATTCAAAGAGCATTGCGTATGACGATTTCTTTCTGCAAAATAAGATAACTACTGTTCCCAACTGGATTGATTAAAGACAATAATGGACGACAAGCGTTCGGAATTGGTTAATCAATAGAGTGTCGTCTTCCAACAGAACAACACCCGACCTCACGTCCCTTTGCAAACCCAGCGGGAAATGGTTTAGCTTAACTGGGATACCATTCGCCCGTCCATTGAATACCGCGACCTGCTGCTCCTGCTGTATATCTCGAGCTTCTGGACAAAATTCAAAAACGCATTTGTAATGTAAGTGTTCAGTTCCTCTCACCGACGTGAATTCCCTCTGTCTCTTCTACAATTATTTTTCATGACAACTGCGCTGATGAGCTTCTTTCCGTTAGTGCCTCGACAGTATGAATTTAAGCGTGCTACTGTATTGGCAAATAAGTCTCACGTTTTAATTCAGAAGTGTCTAAATGCAACCGTCTCTTCTATCCTAACAATTTATTTTCTCGCACTTCTCACCTGTGTTACTCCTTTCCGATTGCTTGCTTCCTTGCCACCTACAATCTTCAAAGGTTTAAATGCAATGCCAATCTCCATTTCCCTTCTTCCTGAATCCTGTTTCTTTATTGTCTTCTCATCACTTCTCCTCACTAAAGTCTTTCTCCTTCACTCCGTGTACACCCACCTCGAATCCTAGTCACATTAGGGTGAAATGATTAAAAATAACGCCTTACTACACCGGCTGTATTAACCTGACCTATCACTTTTGTGTTAACATTTATTTCGATGACAACAAAATTCTTTTAATGAGACTTTCGATCCTATGGAAGACTGTTGAAAACACTTTAAACTGTTCAATATCAAGATAGATGCCCAAACTCTAGGAAAATAGAATTATGAATCTGCTTCAAAGATAGTGAAACAAAATGGCACATGCAGTTGAATAAATCTATGTACAAATACCTAAATATTGTCTTTGAATTTCACTTAAAAAGATACGTATTTTTATCCCGATACATATTTTTTGATAGTCATTTCCCTTTTGTTTTTTTTTTGTTTTTTTTTTAATCATTTCATCCCTAAGGATGCAGTAAAGCTACTAAGACACAAGGGGTTACCGAGTGTGAAAGAATAAGAAAAAAGAGAAACATTATTAAGCAGCGAGAATAATAAAAGAAGAGTAATCAAGAAGATAGTAGATAACGATTGACATTTCTTTCAAATTTTTGAAGGTCAAAGTTTATTACCATTCTTTAATTTTCTCAAATTTCTTTTTTTTAACTTTTCTAAATTGTTTTTGTTGTTGCCAATGTTTTCGATTACTTTCTTGATTGTTCTGCGATTTCTTTTCAACTTTGTCACAATTTCCAATGTCGATCTTGAATTTCTTTTCTGCTTAAAAGTTTCTTACGGCCCGTGGCATTCTTTATATAACTGAAATTTAAAAAATATCAGTGATTGTACGAGTATATATATTTCCAATGTGGTAACCTCACCTCGAATAAAAAAGATATTATATAATGAAATTCACATGGTATATTTATAGTGCATATCGTCAGTATATTCTGAAATGTTTACCTTTAAATATTGGTTAATACGAATTTTATTATAAGAACGCTGACTTTGATAATAAAATCTGATATCATGTGAGAATCAATTTTAGTTCAGTTTGTGTTTCATTAATACATATCAAGCACAATGAAACGATAGTCTTCAAGTTCATATTTTGAAAATATATTTTAACATAGCCGAGAAATTAAGATGTTTCATGTGACGTCCTTTTTTCTCTTTATTAGTCAATAGTATTTTATTCCTTTCTCTCTCTCTCTCTCTTCTTCTTCTTCTTCTTCTATTACTTCTTCTTCTGTTGAGTCTTGACTCAATGTTGAATCTCGCCTATTGCATGGAATAATAATGCAACACAAAATGTACTTAGAACAAGAATGTATTATAACAAGAAAGTGTACACAATAAGTACATATAGTATTTCTGTATATTTCTGGGAAGACGTTCCTGGAGAATGTGTTGACTAGTCGCAGTCGATCAGAGTCTCTAGTTGGATCTCATGATTCCTCTCCTCCTCGTCTTCCGGTACCAACCACTATTTATATAGTTGGTAGTCACCTATGCAGATTAGGTGGATCCTACCACAACACCCCCCTCCCAAGCCTTGGAATCCTTTTGGATTTCAAACTGGCTTCTATATGGGATGATGATTATGGTTATTTCTTTATAGATCTCCTTTGCATAGTTCATATGTATATCTGGTTTTTTTTTTTTCAATATCTTTTTCGTTTTGGATTCACGTCCAATGGGTCCGTGAACTTTCGTTTCCTACCGGATCTTCTCGGTTCATGAGCACTCTGCGGAGGTTCTACTTGAAAAGTATCATACATTACATCAATGGGATCTTCCTCCTCATCCGGTATACTCTCTTCATGCTCTAGCACGTAGCATTTTTTGAGTTGGTTCTGGTGCCTTTTATGAGTATTCTTCGGCCCTTTTATTATGTAAATCAGGTCACCGATTCTCTTGTCCACTATGCCTCGCTCCCAGAACTCAATGTTGTTTCTATAGCACTTGAAAAAGACCTTCTCTCCGGGGGTGTATCTTTTTCTAGCTGTATACATAGTGTTCTTTATTCTATTCCTTCCTGGCAAAAGCTTGTCAAACACTGACTTAACTTTCCTAGCGAACATTAGTTCAGCTGGTGCCATGTTTGATGGTGTTCTCTGGTTAGGCGTGATTCTGTATACTTGTAGGAATTGCTGAAGCGCCTTTTCCGTTGGAACTCCTGAGGCTTTCTTCAGAGCGCGCTTTAACGTATCTACAAATCTTTCTGCGAGTCCATTGGATCTCGGATGATACGGCGGCGTCGTTATGTGGTTAATTTGATATAACTCACAAAATTCCTTAAAATCGTTAGAAGTGAATTGTGTACCATTGTCACTCACAATACACTCTGGCACACCGAACCGTGCAAATAGTTCATGCAAAAAAGTTGTTGTGGTATTGGACGTAGGCTTTTTGCAGCGTAGTACTTCCGGCCATTTTGTAAAGCTATCTACCACTATTAAGTAGTAATAATCTTCTACTGGACCAGCGAAATCAATGTGTAATCTTTCCCACGGATGATCCGTCTTTGGCCATGGTTTGTGTACTATAGGTGGTGCCTTAGCTGCTAACGCACACCCTTTACATCGATGAACCATGTTTTCGATATCCACATCCATTCCTTTCCAATATACAAAGCTTCGCATTAAGCTTTTTGTTCTATTAATCCCCGGGTGACCCATATGAATGTCCCGTAGGATTCTTTTCTGCAACTTTTTTGGTACTACTACTTTCTCTACACTTGCGAAAGGCACGTTACGTTTCTTTTTAAATATAGGCATAGTATTTTCTTTTAATTCAAATTTAGCTTCAAACTTGTTACATCTTCCAAGACCAGGTGCAAAGGTTTCCGGAAACTTTTTCTTTAATTCCTGTCTTGTTTGCGTATTACTTTCTACTTTTCTGCAGAATGAGTTTAACGGCTTATCCCACAATTCGAATGTTTCAATAAAATCTGTACCCAACAAGTTTTCTCCATTTCTCAGTATGAAAACTTTTATTTTTTTAACGATCCCATTCAATTTCATTGGAAGTACAACCTCGCCTTCGAAGTTAATTTGCTTTCCAGTTACCGTTCGAGCGAGTTTCGTTGACTTCATTATTGTAGGCCTTTTTAAAATTTTCCATGTTTTATCGTTCATTATTGTTAAATCTGACCCCGAATCGAGTTGAAATTTGATATTCTTTTTGAATATTTCAGTCGTCACATATTTCCTCAAATCTCTATCTGATTTGATATTCGAATTTGTTTGTCTAATTCGGCTCTTGAATTTTTTCGTTTTACAACACGATCCTTTGTGACCATTCTTTTGGCACACGAAACATTTCTTATTTCTATATGGGCAATTTAACTCCCAATGTCTTTCGTTACAACGTCTGCAATTATATGGTGGGACCTTTTTATTTTCGTTCTTTTTATTTTCTTGTCTTTTATTAAAATACGCTGAATTTTTTCTCCAATTTTTCTCTGATGGGTAATTTGACTGCTTTTTTATTTTTTTAATATAAGCAATACCAGCGTTTTCGATTTTTTGCGACTCTTTTTTTAAACTTACGGCCCGTTGCTAACTTTTGCAGGGTAAGGCCTTGTTCAGATTCGAGTTTAGACAAAACTCTACGTCTTATTTCGGCACTCTTACTGGATACCAGTCCTTGAGCAAAAATTAAGCACTTGAATTCTTCAACCGTAATCTCTGCCAATCTGAAATTGTCACAATGTCTATTCACTATAGATGGATATGTTAAGTAATCCTGATCGTCGGATTTAGAGACATTCATGCATAACCATCGCTTATGCCAAAGCGACATATTTGCTCCAAACAGCTCTTTTAGCAATTTCACTGTTTCCGAGAATTCCAATTCAGTTGTTTTTCTCGGTAGAATAAAATCTACAAATTTGCTATGTTCTGCTGTACCTAGCTTTCTTAGTAATAGACTGACTTTTCTTGAATTCGACCAGTTTTCACAGTCTGTGTAGAAAATATCTTCATATCGTTTAAAGTACGCTTCAAACGTTTTTTCTTCGTCTGGCACATAGTTGAAAGTTTCCAGCGAATTAAATATGGTGTTATTAGAATATGAAGAATTTCCCTCATTTGCCTGATAGTTGTTTAATTTCTCCAGTGTTAACTTTTGAATTTCTAAAAGTCTTTCATCTTGTTTATCTTGATATTTTTGCAGCGCTATTTGTTGTTCTTGTTGTCTTTTCTCTTGACGTTCTTGATATTTTTGCATTGCTATCAGTTGTTCTTGCTGTGCTATCTGTTGTTCTTGCTGACGTTGTTGACTCAACTGCTGGGATTTTAATAATTCAGATATGACTTTGGATAGTTCATCCATCTTTAGCTGATAGTGTTCATGCAACAAGGAATATACTTTTTAATTTGTGTATCCACGAATATCATATAAGCTG
Source organism: Acanthosepion esculentum (assembly GCA_964036315.1). Lineage (NCBI taxonomy): Eukaryota > Metazoa > Mollusca > Cephalopoda > Sepiida > Sepiidae > Acanthosepion > Acanthosepion esculentum. The sequence goes on from OZ038507.1 coordinate 46,188,753, forward strand.
ACCAAAAAAATCGAAACAACGTACGACTTTTATATTTTATGTCTTGCTTTTACATTCACGCCCGTGCTAATCAACTTTGGTATTTTTTTTTTCGTGAACAGAGAGCGTCGGACTTTTTTTTTCGTTTTCGACTTCTGTTCGCGTATTTCAATGACACGTCTGATTTTCTTATCAGAGGCAATTCGTCACTATATTGTTGAACAAATAATCTTAAAAAAATAATTTTTTAAAGTTTGTTACCTTTCAAAGTCGACACGGTGTATTTGTGCTCCTTTTAAATCCATGCATGTTTTTGTAGTCGGCCAATTTTTCTTTTTAGAGGGTGTCTCGTTGTAGATAATTTTTTAATTTAAAATTACCGTTATTCGATTACGACACCTTTCAATTTTTCTGAGTGAACGTTCCTTTATGCTTAGTCGTCTTTTAACGAGTTTTACATATCCAGAAGTTCAGAATCCTTTGTCGTTACGTTAACGTTGGACTTTGAATTAATAGTTTTTTTTTTTTTAGCCTGGGTTCTTCAATGACTTGTCCCAATTGTTGAAAACTCTCACTATTAATTCTTTCTTCTTTCCGTATGGTTCGTTTTACTTCTTTGCCATTGTTGAAACTTGGCGTATGGTTCGTTCTACTTTGTGGCCATTGTTGAAACTTGACGTATGGTTCGTTCTACTTCGTCGCCATTGTTGAAACTTGGCGTATGGCTCGTTCTACTTCGTCGCCATTGTTGAGTCTTGACTCAATGTTGAATCTCGCCTATTGCATGGAATAATAATGCAACACAAAATGTACTTAGAACAAGAATGTATTATAACAAGAAAGTGTACACAATAAGTACATATAGTATTTCTGTATATTTCTGGGAAGACGTTCCTGGAGAATGTGTTGACTAGTCGCAGTCGATCAGAGTCTCTAGTTGGATCTCGTGATTCCTCTCCTCCTCGTCTTCCGGTACCAACCACTATTTATATAGTTGGTAGTCACCTATGCAGATTAGGTGGATCCTACCACAACATCTTCATAATGATTTTATTTCTTTTATTCAGTGTTTGCATCAAGTGCAAAACATCAGCTTAAAGTAGATTAATCAAAATTGTACATGCAGCTTGTCTCTCAGAAATACAATTATCTGTAATATGAATAAAGTAATTTCAGACAACAGGTTTTAAACAGCTCATCTAACAAGATAAATATCAACGATCACTAAATGAACATTAGCAGACAAATATATCCTAATAGCCATTATCATATGAATTGAGACGTTATGAAAAATTGTATTAGTCCACTTTAGTCAAGACACGTGAAAATCATTAGTTAATAAGGCAGATCGATGTTAGAATTGCCGAAGCGTTTATTTTCATCTAATAAAAATCGCTAGTTACTGTTGCCTTGTAGTAAATAAACTTCGAATGCGTTCTCATATGAACTTATTATTATTATTATTATTATTATTATAATTGAGTCAGTAAGTGAGCAGCACGTTTATTTTACACCAAGTTGGTCAAGATATTCTGAGTGACTTAGTCACAACTGGACGACTAATATTTTTCTCCGGCATTGCAGCCAACTTCAACTCATCGAAACTGGTTCGTTCTTTCCATGCTGGTAACCCATTATCACCGCCCCACTAAGTACCATAAACTTACTATTACTTTTTTTTAAAACAGTAATTGTTTTAGTAGTATATAAATTCGATAAATAAAGTAAAGTTTAAAAAACGATTATGGTGAATGTTAGAAAGTAGACAATAGAATTAGGAACGCCTCTACTCCAAAAGTGAAAATTGCTTCTTCTTTTTCTTTATAATATATTTTTTTTAAAATAATGTTACATTATAAATAAGTAACTACATAAGGAGCGATGACTTGTGTCGAATTTATAAACAAATTAACAAATGTAATGTATTTAAATGTCATAATATCAAAATTATTTAATTTACATTTAATATATACAATTTCTGCCAATTAATATAATGGGCATAATAAATAGATAAAATATATAACTCAATATAAAAAATACTACTAAATAATCTATAATATAATAAGAGTAATGAATAATAACTAATATAAAATAAATAAATAAATAAATAAATAATAATAATAAATGATCATCATTTTCTTCATTTTATCTAAATTATCATCTATAATTATTATTATTATTATTGTTGTTGTTATTATTATTATTATTTCCTTGGATTCTCTACACATTTCCTTCTGGGTCCCAACCTAAGACCGAAAATGACTTCAGGAAAAATACCTAAAATCATACACATTTTACATAGATAAAGTTCTTCGTGTGAGCTATACTTGTAAATACAATTTTTGTATTTCTTTAAGGCATCGGCATTGAAGGGATCCCTTCAATGGGTCTATCGTAACCTTTCCCAAACATACCGAGGGCTCTAGCTACAACTGGAAACATTACTTTTACAAAAATCTAGTTAATTAATCTTTAAATTTGCTAAATGACTTTGAAACATATCTCTAGGATAAATATTGGATTTTTAAGAGATATTTTAAATTTGTAATTTACATTTTACGTCTTTAATGGCAGTTTGATCAGCCGATGAGTGACGAGTGAACGTCCCAATGTTTTAAACATGCCTAAAAACTTTAATTACATACAAAAAATTATTTTCCTTTTAATATGGATTAGTTTTAGGCCATTATCTTTCAAAGAGAGGATATTTAAATTATTTAAAATGCGTTTTTGTTTTTCTTAGAAAATCCGTGGCGATACCTACCGTATCTACATCCCATTAATATCATTGCTTTTGCTAGCACAAGATTGTCCTGACAAGAAGAGTATAAAAACAGCATCGCGCTAAAATTCAGTTAAGTAAAGATTAATCAAATTCAAAAACAGTCTTTTTGCCAATACGAATATCATTAAGGATGAAAGTGTAACTGAATATATACGATAGTTCAACTGACACTGACATAGAAAATTTATATTTATATTTTAAAACCTTTTGGCCAAACCAGGAAATTCACTGAGGAAAATAACTCGAATTAAAGCCCCTTAAATGTATTTTAATAACAATGACAAGTTTGTAATTGTGATTGTTCTATGACTTAACCTATATATGTAATAGTAGCCATGCTATGCCTAAGTTAGCCAAGGCGGCGGATAGATTATATAGACAATTATAATCTTTCAAACATCCTCGGCGAACTGGTATCAGACTGGTTGAGATACCAGAGACTCTTTAAAAGGGCATTCATCTTTTACTAAAAGAGGACAGTATAATTCTGAGGAGCAAATTATTATTCAAATATTAAGTTTTTATTTGCAAATATTGGGCTGGATATCGGCTGAAATTTGAGTGACGCTATCTTTTAAGAAGTTTAATTGTGGCAACTCTTACAATTGGTATAGTTTGTTTTGTGACTTGATGACTTGCGAATGTTTGAAAAAGTGATGCAGACGTGTCTGAAAACGAAGATATCCGACAGTTTGCAAATACAGCCCGGGATGGGAAGGATATCAAAAGATAAACAAAATTTCAACAGTATCTGTAATAAATCATAGTTTTAAAATTGGTAACAAAGTCTATACAGTCATAAACATGAACGAATAAGGGTTTAAATGTGAAACATTTTAAGTCATCTAACATAGGATTTTTTTAAGGTTGACATAAGAAGCACGTTTTGAAAAAATATTGTGATCGCAGTCCAATAACTGAGATAGATAGATAGATAGATAGATAGATAGATAGATAGAAAATAAAGCAATTTTAAATCGATGTTGACGACATTATTTTTGGTTCTGTTCATGGTGAGAACAAAGTTGATGTATAAAACGTCATCGTCTTTCTACATATATATGGTCTATACATAGTCGTATACATAGTCGTATACCAGTGATGAAGTGTTGCTCTTTGTTCCAACATCACTCTCGATTAGTGTTGTGGAGTTATTTCGCAGTGGATGCTTGTATTTGTACTAAAATCGGTCCTAAATAAGTTCGACGTACCAAACGTTAGGAATTGATATAATAGATATTACGCAGAGTAATCTTGTGGTCGCTGACTACTTTCTTATTCGACTAACTGTCGTCCGACATCGACTGACCCTCGTTCCTCTTACTACTCCTACTTATATTAGGTGGGAGAGTCTAATAACTATAGAATAGGTGTGTTTCACCATAACAATTAGATTATTCACAATAAAGATGTTTCAGACAGAGTGGTCAAAATGTGAGAAGCAGAGGAGTATTTCTTCCATTACTCTTCCTCAAAATCAACACGAAAACCAAAAATTAACATTCGTTTGGCGCAGTAATATTTTATTTTTATCATTTCACTCCATGCAAGGCGATGAAGTCACTAAGACACACGAAATTACAGCAAATGAGGAAAATTGAGAAAAACGTTGCTGACTAGCAAAGACAGTAAAAACAACAGGATTCAAGGAGACAGAAGATGACAATTGATGTTAGATTTAAATTTTTAAAGATCGTACTTGATAGGAAAACAAGAATTGAAAGATAGTTCCACAAGCGAGAAGTGCGAGATAATTTAAACATTAGAATAGAACCTGTGCTTACACTTAATAATTTCAACAGTAGAATGATGAGATCTAACTGATAGTACTACGATTAAATGTGTAAAGATGATATACCAAATAGGAGAGCTCACAGAACAATTACTATGTAAAATTTATAGAAATGACCTAGATAAGCTACGTTACGGCTGTAGAAAAGTGATTAAAGTCGAGATGCTAGGTTATGGCCGATAACATTGCAGATTCTTGTTTGGATTTTATCAAAATTCTCTAGATCAGAAACAACGGACCAGAAAAGTCGCATTGAGTCACTCTCCTGGCGGTTAACCTCAACCATAGTAATGTAAGACAAAGAAAGTTCTACGAGACAATTAAAAGAGAGTGGTTTGCTTACAGGGGCCTTAAAATTAATTATTGGTTATTTCTTGCCTCAGTTAACAATAGACTGAAGATAATTCTTGAGATCAGCTGGCAATTTGACTTTATGGAAGCGCTATCATATTTACCATTAAGACAGGAATAAATAGTTGTATAATTTAAATAACCCTTCATGACCGACATGCACAACCCGTGATAGATACAGCTCGTTAAAGTAGTGACACTTGGTCTGAAGATCGCTCTGAAGCGTCAAACTGACAGTCACCATTTCTATGTCTATACTAATAAATGGTCTATCGTTGAGTACTATTTCTCTATAAATGCAGAAAACTTCAAACCATACATATATATATATATATATAGAGAGAGAGAGAGAGAGAGAGAGAGGGAGAGAGAGAGAAAGAGTGTTTGTGTGTGTAATAAATAAAATTTATTGTTTGATTATCTTATACCAACGATGGATTTTTTCACGGAGATTAACTTTTATTTAGAATATTTAATTTTATTTATTACTATTAATATCTGTCTATATTTCTGAAATGAGGTAATGTTATTATTTACAATGTTGTTCTCGTCTTTGTTGCCATTATTCACGACATTACGCCCGTTGTACGCTCTGACCATCTTCCTGGAATTTCAAAAGGAACCATTTATTTCGTCTACTGGAGTAGACTGTCCTAGTTTCACTTGATATGCCTCAGTCATCTCCTTTTAACTCATCTGTCCAAGTTTTTGCTCACCACTGCAGTAGCCAAGTATTGAACTCACAACTCTTTGGGTCAAGTTGCTGGATCCAACGAAGGGTTTTATCCACTGGGCCATAATGACACTTGGCCCAGCGTCATAAATGCTTTTTTTAGCTTTCAGCTGGATAGTAGTTTTGCAATTATATTGTACTTGCAAAATATTAAAAGTGTTAATATTACTATCATTTATTGTCGGAATAATTAAATATGTTTGTATATATCACAGAGGGAGAAGCGGGTTGTAAAAGTGATTAAATACTGTCACTATTTCATGAATTATCCAAACGATTAATTGTTTTTATTGCAAAGATTTAATTAATACATTCTTTGTCTTTACTTGGGTCAATGTAGATACAATAATTTTTTTAAACAATTTTTTATCTTTTTAGTAGTTTTACACAAATTTTGCAACTGCTCCAATTCGTACAATCAATAAACTAACATTTGTCATTTGTTTTATTACTGCAAAATCTTTATTGACAAAAATTGTTAAATCTGGCATTTTTAATTAGATTTTAAAAAAAAGAAATCATAGAGTTAAGTATAAAAAATTATTTTAAAACCGGCTGAAATAATCCTTTTGGTAGAATTATCTCTCTACAATGTAAATTTACCATGATTAAGTGTTCCCATAAGAAAAATACGTTGGTTTCCACGGTTAGTTTTTTTAAGACACGACAGGCGAGTGTTCCATTCCGAGGTTCAATTGTTTAGAGTTTCGTTGTTGGGTAATGCATTGAGGACATTAAGGCAATGAACAAGATGACGATATATAAATTTTATATATCAAGAAAAAATATTGGGGAAAAATGATTTAGAAAGTGGTAAAAGTATGCGTGTGACACGTTTTGTCCTTTAGGACTTTTTTCTACTTTATCATATATATATATATATATATATATATATATATATATATATATATATATATATATATATATATATATATATATATATATATATATATATATATAAGGTGTGTGTGGGAGTGAGCCTGTGTGTGTGTGTGCATGAATAAAATTATATATATATATATATATATATATATATATATATATAGATAGATAGATAGATAGATAGATAGATAGATAGATAGATAGATAGAATTAAAAATATTTTAATATAATATTTTATGGATTTTAATATGATATATTTTGCAGAAATAATGAGTTTACTTCAATGACTTTGACCTAATAAGAACTAATTACAATTAATTTTTTAAAATTATAAACATTATATCATAAAATTATAAACATTATACACATTGTATTTCCAAGGGAGGCTTTGCCATCGGACTTTGGTAGGCAAGCTATATCCGCTTATCATTATCAATGAGTTCACTCCTCACTAAATACTACTTATTGCTCCTTATTGTGTTCATTATTAAGTTCACGCCCCACTAAGCGCTCCTTATTGAGTCCTTATGCCAAGACAAAATAAAGCTATTTAATATTTACAGCACATTTGCATTCATAATTCCGAAATATTCCGAACTTCAAATTACCCCCGCTTGTAACAGTTACAGATAAAGGAATTTGTACAGATTCCCTCAAGTCGGTTTAATAAGATTTCAGCATTAGAATGGCGAAATGATCGCAGTATTAAACAGTTGCATTTAGAGAGTGAATGTAAGGCAATCACTATTTTCGTTTGATCACTTCAAATATAATACTTTTTTTATCAGGCATCGAAACAGAAATTAGTAAAACACTTAAAGTTAAAGCGTTGACGAACATAAAATGGCCGCATCAAAGAAAGCATTTAATGAGTTGGCAAAGAATTATAACGGTCTAATGCATTTCAAAGAAGGAAAAAACTGACATATACAGTCTAATCTGTAATCATTGAGGCTGTACCATCGCTTAAAAATGTACTCCTACAGATATACACATCTATATAGTTATTTGTAGGACGCAATAACGATTGTGTAACGAAACATGAATGCATTTATATATCATACAAGGGTCGATTGAAAATTTCATAGGCTGACCAAGATGTAAATGTAAGTAGGCGCACCAATTAGTAGACTAAAAGACACGCATGCGTACCAGAAAAAAGCTTATGAAATTTTCAGCTGACCCTTGTATTATATATATATATATATATATATATATATATATGAAAAAATATACTTTTAAGGTATGCTATATTTATAGGTTAAAATGCTCAAAATCAGGGATAGAGTGTATATAAATATAAAAGTGGATATTGAAGTCAACACTCGGAGGTGGCAGTCTGTTTCACGCTAAACACAATCCTCAGTCCATATATATATATATATATATATATATATATATATATATATATATATATATATATATATATATATATATATATATATAACATATATTATTAAATATAACAGACAATAACTGTCTGATAATGAGCCGTTCTAATGTTCGAATGTTTGCTTTAATTTCTGGTGAAAATAAAGACAAAATTGTCCAACATTTTGATACTTGTTTTATTAAGTTGATCCTCAGAGTGGTTATACAGACATGAAACAAAGGTATCCAGCGTCAAAGATAGTATTTTGTTATTTTGACATAGAAGATTGCTGTGCAATGCAGATCGTAAGTTCAAGATGTGGTTCTATGACGTCATACCACGCAATAGATCGAAATATTCCAACAGAACCAATGTCTAGATGCAATGTAATGTGTTGTGACTAGTTCACATGTCATTTTGTTGGGTATGGGTTGCTTTGTTTTAATGTAGATGGCCCCCAATATCTGAACGCTCTTTTTACTGTGTGTATGTGTGAGTATCAACTAATATCGGACTAATATTATATACATGGTTATGTTTTTCTAAGAAATGTTGCTTAATAGAACTAAGATCAGAAAGGTGACAGGTAGGTCTACGAGAGAGTGTGTTTGTAGTAAAACCAATATATGTAGCGGGTTTATTAAGGCATCAGAAATACAATCTCTGAATGGGCATGTGAAGTGATACACTACATTGTTTTTTGTAGTGGATTTAGCCGTGTGATTGTAGAGTTATTCGAGACTATGAGGTTAATTGCCGTGAATAGGAATCGATCCTGTATCCTACACAGAAGCGTCATGTAGCCGAACGTATTGTAACGTGTCAGTTTAGCTACAGAGGAGCGTCTGGTTAGCAAGGTCGATTTTAGATTTTAAATTGTAGTTTAAAAGCAGTAAAACCAGAAATTTTGGAGAAATGAACTTTTTCCATACAAGATACTTGTGTTTTCAACTTGTAAGTTCGACAGGAAATATGAACCGTTCATATTAAATGACTTAAGGGATCAATTTAAATATTTCTGTTACAAAAAGATACCAATATTCGTAGCTGTGTAAAATTGAGTAAGATCCCAAAATCTCTTTGTAGTCAATGAACAAATAATAGTCGTGGTTAATGAATTGAAATTGAAAAACCTGTTACATCTTTAGGCTGAAAAAGAACAGAAAATGGCTGGTCCATTCTAGTCAACAAGTGGCAACATCTGCAAAATGCAATCAATATATAGATGTCACTTAAAGATTATCTTTGCAAAAGTCGTTTTATGAACGTAGAAAGAAGGTTCAAAATAGACTCATTGATGAACAAAACCTGGAAAATTAATTTCAATCAAATTTCGAAAAATAAAATCGAATAATAAGACGAGATGATTTTCTTCATAAGCAAAGTTTGTTTCAGACTATGTCTTTGGAAATATTATATAAATTGATTAACAAATAACAAACAGAAATGAAACATCCTTTTCCTTCTCAGATTTCTACTGAAACTATCCAGATTGAAAACGATGCAAAAGTTTCATAAAGTATTATTACATCGCCGAAAATTTACTCTTCAAATCAACCATATACTATTTGCATTCATTTGATGGATTCCCATTTCTGTTTGGAATCATTTGATGCATTCCCATTTTTATTTGTAATCATTTGATGCATTCCCATTTTTATTTGCATTCATTTGATGCATTCCCATTTCCGTTTGCAATCAGTTTAGTATTCTCATTTCTAGAGCTAACAAGCTACATCCCTGAGCAACAATTTTATAAATATTTTCATACTTCTAAAATAGTCTAGTGTTAAGATCTGTTATGTATTTTCAAAAATTTTACAAATTCTATTGTGAATAGAATTTGATTTAGAACATTCTGGGATCTGTAGAATAGAATCTCTGATGCGAAACTGTTCATTAGAAGATAGTATAGAAAAAATTGTGGTTGTCATAAGTGAACTTTTTTGGCGAAGGCAACTACAATCCCTTAATTAAATTTTATTACTCGAAATACAATTATGGTTACTGTTATCTAGTTGTTGCAGTTTTATATTCCAAATTAACTGATATATTTATATGCTGAAAACCAACCAAGAATTTGCTTAATATTGTAAACCGTGTAAAAACAGTCTGAAATTCTTATAGCATCCACAACCAAATGGCCAAACAGAAAATTGCGTTCGTGCCTTTAAAATGGTCTTAGTTAGGTCAAATAAAGAAGGAATTTGTAAACATATTCTATAATCTTTCCTGTTGGTATAGGCGTAAGGAAAATTCTCTATAAAAATATTTCGTAAATAAAATAATTTATAAGGGATTTCAGATAAGATACATTTTAAATTATTTAAAATGATCTTAGGAAATAATTTACACACGCAAGTTTGAACCATTTATTTGCAAAGAAGTGCATCAATGAAATAAGACGAAGACATGTAGACTGCGAAATGGCAGTTCTAAATCAATTGCAATTACCATTGAAATTCTTCTGCAACACAATTGAAATTCCTTCTATGTGAGGAAATATTACATTTGTAATCGTTTCTCCACTATAAGGCTGTACACGTACCTTGCCATGCAACTTATTCAAGAAAAAGCGAGAGTCAGGTGATAGTTTTTCCATTGATATAGGCCACTTCTGATGTTCGCATGCCTATTGAAGACGCTTTCCATATTGGTTAGCGTGGGTACTACGACTGGCTTGCAAATACGCAAACAAATATACAACGATCATATACAACGATTGATGTACTGTGTATTATAACTCATTATAATATATTATATATGCCTTCCTCTTGATTAACGCTTTCTGTAGTTTGTGCCACAGTAACTTTTCTTTTGGATCGTACTTGATGAGAAAGCATTCGCTCGCAGCTAACGTGGTTGCTTAATACCTTATCAGCAATTATTGATTTATCTCCACGAACCACTGTCATACGTACTCACCGCAATTGAGTGTAAGCACCCCACAAGCTGTAGCGTTTTAAAAAGGCCCTGAACTCGCTTTCTAATCATAAGTTGGCCTTTATCAAAGTTACTAAAATCTTTCCCCTTGTCCATAACTGTTGCATTCAAAATGTTGTATCTGAAACTGGATTATCTGCTTGCATGCATTTTTATGAGACAGTAACTTCAATATTTTTATAAATATACCACTGGTAATTTTTGGACTCTGGTTCCACGTACACATGGGAACCAACGTTAAAAATGTCTCGTGTACATTGGAAACTAGTGGTCATTCTGTTAAATATCTTAATTAAAACTATCTACAATTTGTGCTACAGTAGCTTTTCTGTTAACTCTTATTTGATGGGAGTATAAACGTTGACTGCTCATATTGATAAGTTTTGGTCACCTAATCTCTTGAGCTCACCGCAACTGAACGTAAGCACCCGACAAATTGTGTTGTTTTGAAAATTCTCTGACCTCATCTTCTTACCATGATATTTTGGCCTTTATCAAAGCCATCTGAAATGAAGAACTCGAGACCAGTTTGACTTTGACATCAGTTGTTATGAGTCACTGTGCTTCTTATCACATGTCATAATACTTTGTCTCATCAGTATATATCTGTATAAATTTGTGCATTTTATATCTATGCATGACCCTAATACATATGCAAATATGGACGTTGAGGCTCGAATACATGTGTCCGTGTGTGTAATTTCTGTACGCGTCCTTTTCACTGTTCTGTGGCTTTCTTTTCTTCTAGCTTTCTTCCATCACACTGTCTTCGTTCTCCGCTTCCTCGATTCACGCAGTGCCTTTCCAATTTATATTAGGCAGGCTTCTCAGTAAGAAATCCTAACTGATTCTAGCTCAAGAGAGTCGGGACCAGGCAGATACTACACTCTGATCTGATGCAGAAAAAGGTAACGGTCGTATATATAAACAAGTAGAATAATCGTATAAATGTTACTATTGGTGTTGAAATTATGCAAAAATTTCAATTCTATGTTATTGTTGTTTCAGATTATTCAAAATTGCGTTTAATCTTTTCCAGAGCGTGACCATTCCAAAAGGTATTGGTTGGTGTGACATTACTTACGTGTACTTGAGGAAAATGTTGACGAAGCGATGGTTTTCTTTTTTTACTTTTTTTATTCATTTCTTTTTTCATCAAAGGGTGCCAATTAGTAAATGATGTTACTTGTTTTGTCCACAAATTCTAAAATAAATCCTATTCCATTTCATTAGTTATTTAACAAAACAATTGTTTAAATCTGAAAAATAATATTCTGAGCAAGTGGGGAAGCATAAAGGAAGGAAAGTTGTTTTCGAATTATGAGAATAAAATTTGTTCGACTTCAGTTGAAGCAGAGACAAACCAACTCTGAGTTAAGAAAATGTGTGCTGACTTACATATCAGAAGAACAAAAAGCCTCCCTACAAAAAAGAGGAAGATGGAAAATATAGGGACGTTTTTAGACATTTACAATTTGCGAATAAAACATTTTTCATTATCTTCTTCTCCTTTCATGCGCCTTTTACAATTTTCTAATAAGTGCTACCCGTCGAGCTATACTTCCCTTTTGATTTTGTTTTTCATAGGGGATCAAGAGAAAATATTAAGATTTAAAAAAAATCCAAATTGGGTTTTGAAGCAAATCAGCATAGCACTCATTTTTGGACAGTTCAAAAGAGAATCAGGTGAAATAAATACAGGAATAGAGAACAACATTACGCACTAAACATATCACGAATGCTTTCTTTTATAATCTTCCTTTTCAGTTTGTTTTCAACTTTGATCTGACTGGTAACATTTTGATATTTCTCTTTCGTTCAGAACGTATGGATACGTTTATCATTGTATGACATGATACATTTATTTTTATATGACTTTTTAAATAAATGTCATAAAACTAGTTATATTTTCAGCTTACTTTGTTACTTTTTGTTTTTATGGGAATGAAAGTCGTGTATATATCCGCATGTCCATATGACAACACTTTTGAATACATATGCAAAAGCACATAACAGCTTCTACAGCTATCCAACAGTAGTAGTGGCAAGCAACATATACGTTGGTCATACGTTATATGTTACACACAAGCACACACACAAATAAACAAACAAATATTATGCATCATGTTGCATATTATTCATGTGCCAATATTTCATCAATACATTTATCGAAATATAAACGTGTAACCGTTCACACGAACTACCACACGTTTATAAATATATACATATCTGTGTGTGTGTATATATATATATATATATATATATATATATATATATATATATATATATATATATATATATATACGTATATATATATATATATATATATATGTACGTATATACGTATATGTTTGCCTATGAAAAAAGCATGTGTTTGCATCTATGGGTCTTTTGTGGAAAATGGACTAAAATACACGTGAATATGGGTGTGATTTCTGTGTAGATATAAGCACGAGAATAGACTCCATTTTATGGTTTATCGTTTGTATAAAAAGGAGTGGCAATGTGTATTTGGGTCTCGTATTTCTCACTCCCTATTTCTCCCTACCTCCCTCCCTCCCTCCGTTGTCTTTATATGTGTTTTAATTTTCGATACATACTAAACAAATTGGGAGAGGTTTTAATTAATTTTGTGATAAGGCACCGCGGAAGTAACATGTTGTGCACTACAGTTTGCATATGCGTGCTTTTTTTACTTTTGTTTTCTTGGCTTTGTGTTCGTAGAACTAAACAAATCAATGATTAATTAAATGAATGAACAAATAAATGTTTAGAGATAGTTCTTTTCTACATCGCCATTGTAAATATATTTACACTGCGTACGGACATGTTAACGTCATACTGACAGGAGTGAGAAATTCAGCACAGAATTAACATGAAAGAAAACGAGAAGAGGTGTCAAAACTCAGCAGGCTTTATTAACGAAATAAATTCTCATCGTTGGGGTATCACATGTAATACGCATGGTGGAGCTTGATTGCTGAACTTATTCAGCAAGTAGAATGGAACAAAAGAAAAGTAGACTGTACACATATAAATTATACATATATATAATAAGTAAAAGTTTTTTACTCGGCTAATTGATGTTACGTTGAGTTTCGTAGACGGACCCGTCCATCCACTCTTCAGGGGATATCAGCAATTGACTGCTTATATTCGTCGATTTTTTCTTTTTTTTATGCAGTTATCATTGTTGTAAGTTTTTGTCCGTATTGTTTGTGTGCGTTCGTGCCCGTGCGTTTATGCGCCCGTCTGTACAGATGTGCGTTCGCTCGCTCGAGTATATTATAGATAGCATATTTTGGCACCATATTTTTATTTAAACATGTTTGATGAAACAATTTAGACATGTTGTGTTTATTTATTTCCAATAAAATCCTTTCGTAATCACGTATACGCTTTCTTGCTTTATGATTAAAGACAGCAAGTTAAGGTATTGTGGTTATATTTATTCATTTTTATTTTTCCTGGGTACTTTGGATACTTTTCAATATCACCGTCTAGGTTTTGACGGCTAAGAGAAATAATTGTATTTGTCCGAAATAAATTTTTACTTAAACCGTTAACAATTCAGATCATGCGCAGAAGTCACAAACGCTGATTTTTTAAATTTTATGTTGTAAGATAAATTCTTTGTGGTTGAATTATTACAATCGTGAATATGCTTGTAAACATCACATCAATTTCATAATTTAAAAATTTTTTTAAAATTAATGTAAGGAAGATAGCTTAGTTAATAATTGAAATATTAATATGAGGTTGTAATTTACTTGTTTTTTAAACTGTCTAGTTGCAACTTAGATATTTTTAAAAAATTATATATATTTCAGAACCTTTGTACTATATTCATAATTAATTTTGTTAAATGCTGGTTTTAATTTTTTAATAAAGATAGCTTCAAGAATTTGTAGTTTCTGCTTATTACTTTCTTGGTGAAATACACAGGTATTGTTTACTATTATTCTTCTAAATTGTGAATGTGGACATGAATGTTTTTGTAGATGTTGAGAATGGAGGACGAATCATTCAATGTGTAAAGTAAGCCTTCTTGATAACGTGATTGTGGTATAATAACCTACATATATATTAGCTTTTTGTCGGAGATGCAATTTCTCAAGGCACATTTAAATTGATATATAGTATTGTTTTTTATATATAGTATTGTTTTTGTTTGTTTTGCTATTTTTGTTTGTTTTGTTTTTGTTTTTTTTGCAATAATTGGTGAGGTGGACACTGCTAATAGACGTTTTCTGTAACCCTCGGTAGGTAATCAGCATCTTTCGGCTGGTATTTTCGATCAGAATCATTCAAATCGTTCAGATCCGATAGCTACCGTTTAGGAAATTTTCCAATTCATGCTACAGATATTCGGTTGGATTGAAGTCAAGCGATTAAGAAGGTCATTCCATTTCTCTAACCTTTATTCTTCTTAAACCATTCTAAGGTGGTTTTTAAAGTGTGTTTCGCGTCGTTGTTTTGTTGGAAGATGAATCGCCTACCAAGTCTAAAAAGGATGGCAGAGAGTAAAAGACTTTTCGAAAGAATGGATTGATATGTTAGCGAATCCAGTTTCTCTCAATCTTTAGTTTCCCAGTATCTGCTGCGCTAAAGCAGCCCCATAAAAATGATGTGTCACTATTGGAAAGTTATTTTTATTTTTGGTTCGTGTGTCGTTCTTTTTACTTCAGATTTATGTTGCTGGTTCAAAAGTTAAATTTCTGTTTCATCTGACTAATTAATTATACATTCCACTAATCATTCGCCTGATCGAAAAACATTTTAGCGAATGCTAAAAAGTCTTTATAAGTGTTTTTTTGCTTTTTTTTCACAAGTGGTTTTTTCTTGATAACATGGTCGGTTCAGTATTTTACAAATTGTTGCTACGCATACATATCTTCCAGCGTTTTTCATATCTGGTTGGATAGCGTCCGTGTTCAATTTCAGGTTGACAGAAACATCTGATTAACCTCAATCACTTTCTTTTACGGTTCATCGAAGTTCTCTTTGTTATTCATTATGATTTAAAAGATGAAAAATGAAATAACATTTAATATGTAAATGAACTTTATATCGACCTTCTAAAGTAATGTTAAACATTGCAACATGCACGGGATAGGAATGGCTCAATTTTAACTGCTGTTTTGACCTAATTTACTAGCAAATTAATATTTTCACCAAAGGTCGAATAATTATGCAAAAGTTATTATTGTTAATTGTGGAAATAATACAACTAATAATATTAATTCTCCCTTCATACATTAAATTCTTTTACTAACACTAATTTAGTAGATCAATACCAGCTAAGCAAATTTAGTACGATTTAATGGAAATATAAAATAATGGAGTGATTATATACTTTTTCGTGCAACCGTATATGTACAAGGAAGTGTTATAAATTTTTTGTCATTAACCACTTCCAAGAAATCCATCCAAAAGAACAAACCTCGAAATTAATTTTGAAATTCCATCCTTCAGAAACGCTCAACTGTCATCTTGATACACCATTCGCCACTGCGCTCACAGTATTTAAAACCCAGTTGACATATTGCAGTCGTCACTAAATAACTTACAGCTACACCCAACATACATGACTTGATTATTGACAGTCCTGGGACGTACCTAAATAGATATTGACCTATACACTGATTCCAGCAACTCATTGACTCTGTATAGATAATATTTTATTCTTTTTAATTATTATGATAATTCTGTAAAGATCAAAATAAATGTTAGTCCAAAGGTGTAATATCGCTTTTTCTCTTTTTGTCTATTGCTAAATTGGACTAACTGAGAGCAATACTTACTCGAATCTATGGTTGATTCTCCTGAAAGGAAGCAATAGTAGGGCCCACCTTCTAAGCCCACCATACAGAGAGCTTCACCAGTTTTTCATTAGAAGATTTGTCATTTTTACTTGGTGATTTCATTTGCTACAAAAACGATACATTAAGTTTTTCTTTTCTTTCTTTTTTCTTCTTTTGGTTAACTATTGTGGAAGTCATACAATTATACTAACATAACCAATTTGGTGTAAATGATTTTTATCTCTTGATTCGAATATTTAGAATATATTGACTATTTCACATGTCCGTCAAATATCGCTGATAATTCTCAAGTAATTTTATCAACTTTAACCACAGTCTTTCTGAAGTTATTATGCAAATCACATCAACTTCAATGATTCGAATTGGCCTTGAACAATTTTTATCAAATTTTAAACGATTTAGATGTCAAAACAAAGCTATGCACTTTAATCTTTTTTATTAAAGCTATTGGATTTATTACAAATGTTTACATTAGTTATTTTTAATGCTTAAATTAATGCCTCAATAATAGAACCGATAAGCAAATACTCTCCAATTTTGACAATGCTAATAAAATGCACATTTATATAACAACTGCCACTATATACAATCAAACACGACCTTTTAAAGAAGTTAATTTAAAACTAAATAAACATGGAATCCATATAACACCATGCATATAAAAATCTTTTGACCAATCCAATATAATTTGGATAGAAATAAATAAAAAATAATAATCGAGAGGTATCTTCTGTGTTGCTTCTGTGTTGCGCCTCTTCATTGCTTTCAGTGTTTTTCGATTATCCATTAACTATTTGTTTTCATTTTCTCTCATACCTCTTTTCTTTCCTTCTTTCTTTCTAATTTTCTTATTTCCTGTTTTTTTCTTCTCTTTTGTTACCTCTTCAGACTGTTTTTCTCCATTTCTTTCTTCATTCTGATTTTCTTTTACTGCGAATATACTTTGGTGTCATTACGCATGTCTGAGTAGGCGTACTTACATAACAATCCGCTGACAAGCATAAATAAAATATTCCAACTTGAATGGAAAATATCTAAACAAGCCAACAATAATTCAAACAAATTGTTCACTATTTGGGAATCCATTTCGGTTTGGCGCGTTAGGGTATGGCGAAAACAGACTAGTTGATTGCTCATGGCATTTTTAATGTAAAACTAATCTGATTGAATCCGAAACCTTACCCAAATGGATAAGAGAGAAAATATAAGAATGTAGTAATTTATGGCTTGAATTATGCATTAAATGTGCCGCAATTCTAAAATTATTTCGGCATTGTATAACGAGAAATTGGAATCCGATAGTGGAAGTTGAAAGTACACAAAATCTGTTTATCCTTGGAAAATTAATGAAAGTCTATTGACTTGTGTCGACGCATACACGAGTTTTACAGTAGGGATGAGTATTGAATACGTGCTCCTGCATTATTGTAAAGATTTTTTTTCATTTTCTTTACTGCATATTTAACAATACACACACACGCACATACACACACACACACATAGATAGATAGATAGATAGATAGATAGATAGATAGATAGATAGATAGATAGATAGATAGATAGACAGATAGATAGATAGATAAATAGATATAATATATCGCACATAGAGTGCTGGTGTTAATAAAACAGTGCTCAATGTAATATAACAGAACCATTAAATATATATTATATATATAGGGGGATCTTTGTGTGTTTGTGCGTATGCGTGTGCGTGATGAAGTGTTTGTGTATCTGAATCAGAGTTTACGGTAGGTAGATAAGCATTTATATTCATAAAAACTTACCCATTGTCTGCACATAAATTTCTTTATCAATATGATCTATATCACCGACAGAACAATCCCATCAAGATAAAAGTTTGTTTTCATTATCGTCTCTCTATGTCTATGATTCTAAGGACGTTCGATGTCTGTTCTTACGAGTAAATGTTGACGTTGAAATTTTAAAAGTTTTCTCAAGGCCGCTTCTACTTGAACATTTGGAGGCGTTATTTTATCATCGTTAGGAATTTTAAATAAATTAAGACACACACTGATAATGTTTTAACTTCTCTGAAACACCTGTAAAGACTTAATTTTAGTCTTCATACAAAAGTTAGATGACGCTTAAACAACATTTCCTTCGCTGTTTCAAGGTGCTGTTATATTAAAAGCGAACATTGTTTTTAATGAGAGCAAAAATGACAAAGAAATTTATATTCATCTAACTATAAATATTTCAGTTGAAATATTAATATGATTTCAATAAGGAAATCAAGGCAGATCTTTAGAGTATGAGGGTGTGTGGAAAAATTCTCACTTCGACTGACTTCGCTAAATTTAACGTGTCCTTGGTATGACGGTAAACTACATCCGGCAGCAAGGTTTCTGATCGAGAGATTCGAGGTTGCGAAGAGCGTTCAACCACCTCTTAATTGTTGTCGTTCCGATCTCCACCCTGACCCGGGGTGGTAGCACCTGTTAATGTGCCAGCTATGGGCAAATAGTGAACCCCGCCACCAACAAAACACTATGAAAGTATAAAAATACATTTTTTATAGTAAATATAACAGCAATAATTTTTATATCAAAAAGTTACCAACAATACATATTCATAGTGAAATAACAAGCAATAAATTTTATCTATAGTTGAAGGCATAAACATTGTGTTCAAAATATTTAGAGTTCAGCGTTAAATAACCCAGAGAGGTTGACACAACGCTAAATAAAATCAAACGAAAAAAACAACGAATATCTAACCAAATATATGCGAGTTATTTTTGTAACAGTTTCTTGGTTAGACTGAGAACCTCGAAGCACTCTTCGTAGGGAAATATACAATTATTCTGCAGGGATACATACTTACAAAATTGGACAGATACATACTTACAAAATTGGAGTACAAAATAAAGAACAAATTCACTCCATGATCTTCTTTTCAGCCAGCGCTTTACGGCAGGCTCTCGGAAAGTCGCATGTTTGAAAGAGACAGACGTCAAGGTTGTGTGTGCGTAAATATATATTAATGTTACATTCTTGCATTCCATTTGTTCGTATACTGACTTAATGTAGGCGTAAAAGACAAATGACATTGTCGGAGAGAAAAAAATAGATGCGCCTATCTACATGGACATTTATTGTCTTTTATGTGAAAGAAATACTATATAAATATTCTTCTATAATATGGGGTAGGAACATTGACATTCTATACGCTTGTGCGAGGGAAATGGCTAGAGAATAGTAGGATATATGCAAATTCTCTAATATATAAATGAAGAGATTTGCATATCTGCATACAAATGATAGAAAGAGAGGTGTGTGTAAGTATATCAATTATGTCAGTAAATCAAGAAAATATGCAGATATCATGTGTGTAATAAATCTTGTATATATATATATATATATATATATATATATATATATATATATATGCATCCCATATATATATATATATATATATATATATATATATATATATATGGGATGCCTGTAATAGAGTATAAATAAGGAATATATCTTAGAACTTAGGTGTGGGTCTTTCTAGCTATGTTTCTCTCTTGCAGCTGATAAGCCGTTTTTATTGGTTCGCGTGCCACCAAACGTCGTAGGTGGTTCGCTTTGTTCCAGAGAGTGGTATCAGCTTTTATTTTCAGGATAAATGTGAAAAGCTTTTGTTTGTAAAACACTTTCATCTCTACACAATATATATATATATATATATATATATATATATATATATATATATATATATATATATATATAGTACGTCTACTGCTCATATGCATTAAGAAAATCTTTTCTCATATTTATTTATTGATGTTCGAATAAATGATTGCTCTGTAGTATGTGTATATATCAAGTTAGTGATAGATAGATAGGTAGATAGATAGATAGATAGATAGATAGATAGATAGATAGATAGATAGATACTCCGTGATAAACAGTTTGAACATGACCAGCACGCTCAAACTCTCGGACACGACGACCTGTGACTACGTGCTAATACAATCATTTTTACTCACAGTGCTTGGGTGTGGTCTTCAGACATTCTTAACGGTGGTAAACCCTGGGTAATATTGGTCACCCAAGGCTGATATTATCAAGAAATCACCGTCTAGACAAATCAAACATCAAGAAATTCGAATCCGAATTTTATTGTCATAACGCTAACGCCCATATATCTGACGATTGTAGAAAGTTCACGTCCCGACCCGCAGAAACGATTCCCCAAAATTATTTCTGATGCATGGCCATATAGTCAGTTTTGGGAAAAGGGACATTTTCAGAACGCTTTATATATATATATATATATATATATATATATATATATATATATATATATATATATATGTGTGTGTGTGTGTGTGTGTGTGTGTGTGTGTGTGTGTGTGATTCAATTAAATATCACCTACCAATTCAACAATAAAATACAACTCCCACAAATCCGTACCAATAATACAAAATTTACTATATCACATGAGCTGTAAAAAACGACGGCAAATACTAGATGCACTAAATAAAACAATCTTTTTTAATTTATGAACAAACGTATATTTCGAAACATAAGAAATCAAGACATCAACTGACGCGTGAAAACGTGATAATTTAAAAACCAACACAACGCGTTGAAAAAATATTAAATTGACGTGGAACAAAAAACAAAAACTCTTTATTAATGGCTTCTGATAAGCCGAAAATACTCAAACATCGGGTAAATTTATATTTAAACTTATACTACGGGAAAACAGTTTTAGAAATATAGAAAAATAAAATGACTTTAAGCAAACTTACATAAATTACAAATTGCTGCCCAATTACAGCCAACTCAATCTCTCTCTCTCTCTCTCTCTCTCTCTCTATATATATATATATATATATATATATATATATATATATATATAGAGAGAGAGAGAGAGAGAGAGAGAGAGAGAGAGAGAGAGAGATAGATAGATAGATAGATAGATAGATAGATAGATAGATAGATAGATAGATAGATATGAATAAGACTAGATAAGAATGCGAAGAAAGGTTAAAAAAAATTTAAATTATTAGACGATATCAGAAAAGGACATTTTTAAACTACTTTTACTTGGAGATATTGACATGTATCCAGCATACTCAGAAATGCCTGATGACGCTGGACAGCTACAAAACGAGATATATTTTTTTAATTCGTCGTTGCCTTATTGTTCATATATATGCATTGAAAAAATATCCTTAATAAGAGAAGAGTATGTTGAAATCAACACCAAAATGTCTTCCCGATAAGTTATATAATATGAGTTACTATAGCAAAGCAATCAGAAGTTACTTCTTTAACCTGACGTGAAAGCTGTAGACTATTGCGGTAGAATTAAGGTAGTGGACAGTTTTGTTCTTGTATTTTTTTGGTTTCGTTATTGTTTCGTTTTGTTTTTTATGTACAATTTCATTCTTTTACGATGACTTCTCACTGGATCTGTTTACAAATAGCCTATTAATATGAACCTGGATATCTGATATTGTCCAGCCAAGAATTTTTAAACCACCAACATCATAGTGTCAGACATGGATGATATTCTGTTGATCCGAGGAGCATTATACGTTCAACTCTTCTCGGGAATATAATTTCAGAAAAGTAGACGCTATTTTCACAAAGGAATTGTCCTCAATATTACAATTACTGGACAAAAATGCACTGAACTAAGAGCGAGCTCTATGCTTTACAGCAACTTCAAAATGTATTAATCGATTCCCATTGTTGACAGTCAGTCGGCTCAAACGAATCATTAAACGTGTTTAAGACAGTTTGGATGAAGAAATAAAGAAAATCTTATTTTCTTCGTATTTTCTTTAATACAATTAAATCGTGTATCTCCCGAAAACAAATACATGCGTGAAGGTAATGAAAAGTTCTTGGTCCGATCCAAAGCCTCTTAGGGCTAAATTAACGACGTCACAAGCCTAGGTGTGGCCCTGGTGAATTTTATCCTGCCACATATCATAGAAGTTAGAACGTTGAACAGACCTGCTAGATAAACTTCTATCAATATCTATATTGTATGTGAATGCGGTTTGAGTCTGTGTTGATAGTCTGTTACCGTAGAGAGTACTAGTTAAATGTCTCTGATCACAATCATTAAGTACCCGTGTCTGGCGTCTGTCCTGACCACAGTGGGTTATACATTCTATCAGATATTCCTGGTACATACGTAACACTATAAATTGAGGGATGTCAAATATCTACACTATTTCAGAAATGGACTGTCTGATATACACTCCTGGTCAAAATCTTAAGACAAGAGAGAAAAGGGTTAAAAAAATGTAAAATACTTTAATTGAAATATATTTGCGAAACATTTATATTTAATTAGAAAATGTAGTTTACCAACAAGTGAAAATTTTAAGCTTTTAATTGATTAATTTGAACAAACATTAAAAATAATTTTTTTTAGTTGGTCATAAAGATAAAACCATGTTTGAAAAAAATTACAAAAATTTTAGAACTAGTCAGTGTGCTCATAGCTTCAGGTGTGTAGACATCTACTTAGCTCATTTCCAGAATTAAATTTCAGATTTTAAAATGGCTAAGGGTAAAATTTTAACAACATTCGAACAGGGCAGGATTGTCGAACTTCAAAGACGTTCTTTCGCAACGAGCAAATAAAATTGGCCGTAGCAGAACTGTAATTGCTAACTTCATTAAAAATTCAGATGCGTATGCTTCTCAAAAGTCAATCGGTTGCCCCAATAAAATTTCACCATCTCTAGACTTGCGCATTAGGCGAGAAGTTAAGAGAGATTCAAGCCTAACATCAAATCAGATAAAAGCGAATACAGACGCCGAATGCAGCTCTCGAACAACTTGACGGCAGTTAAATAAGAAAGGTTTTAAGAATGTGAAATGGCTGCAGAGTCCTCGCCTCCTTCCTCACCATAAAACCTCCAGTTTACAATTTACTTCTAATTATCAAACTTGGCATGTGGATAAATGGGAAAAAAAGTGTTGTTTTCAGATGAGAAAAAACTAACCTTGATGGCCCAGACGGTTTCCAGCGTTACTGGTATGCAAAAGATGTCCCCCAAAACATTTTCTCAATACAGTGGAGGTGGCTCAGTTATGGTCTGGGGTTCATTTTCGTACAATGGAAGCTGCTAGTTACACTGACACGTTAAGAAAGGCATAGGTAATTACTGAAGGCCCTCGTCTATGTGGAGAAAACTAGATTTTCCAGCAGGACAATGCTGCAATCCACAAAGCTTGAAGGTCGAAGGAGTTTTTTTTATAGAAAACAACATTAAGCTTTTGAGCTATCACTGTGCTCTCCAGATCTAAACCCAATCAAGAATGTTTAGGGATGGATGGCAAAGAATGTTTATAAACACGGATTGCAATTTGAAACCGTGGATGCTCTTCGTGCTGCAGTTTATGCATCCTGGGCGAGCATCCCAAGCAGCCTCATGTAGAAGTTAATAATGAGTATACCAAAGTGAATTTTCAAAGTAATTCGCAAAAATGCTGAACATTAAATTTTCGTTGTGACTTATTTGTTCTGTATTTTCTATTTTTATTTACATAGTCTTATAATTATGACCAAACAAAAAATACTTTTTCAATGTTCGTTTAAATTAATCAACGAAAAGCTTAAAATTTTCACTTGTTTGTTGATAAACTACATTTTCTAATTAAATGTAAATGTTTCGCAAATATATTTTGATTAAAGTAACAGTATTTTATATTTTTTTAACCATTTTGCATCTGGTCTTAAGATTTTGACCAGGAGTGTATCTAGTTACTCTAATAATATACATATATGTAATTCACATATCTTCGTCGTGAGCAATACCGTCAGTTGTCAGAAGGCAACTGATACATGTCTGGGTATTTCTATAACGCCCAGGTACGGTAGCGCCACCTACCGTTATCTTTACATACTGTCATGCTGTGACTTTGGCTCGTCAGTGTAAATGTAAAAAGTAAAAATAAACTTATGTATATGCAGTAATATTATTTCTGATTAAAAATAATTACTTTGCATATTAAGAAGTGTTTCCATGTAGATAAAATGTATTTAAGCATTCATACAAATTCCTTATTGAAGGGTAATTATGCAAAGTTAGATGGCAAAAAAATGGCGTGTAAATATTTCTTGTGTGTGGGCAGAAGTTTTCAGTGTATCGTTCTATGATTTTTAAAAATATTTTCTTCTGATTCTCGTTTCCAAAGATTAGGTTCTTGGAACTTTTTGCAACACTTAATAATAATTAAGAAAATTGGCTATTGTCAAGCAGTAGAGGGGGTTTGTCGACATTAAAACATAATATTCTGATGTCGCTTTTATTTGATTCTTATCTTAAATGTTAATATAAACTTAAAGTTCTGGATCTACCAAACTACGGGGGTGCTGAAAAGTTCTCAGTCGGATCTACTTCCCAAAATCTGAGCGCTATTATGTCACTAGAGCTGGAAATGATGTGATATATCTTTTATATTGCAAAGTGACAATTTGCAGTACCCTCACGATTATTTCTTTAATTTGTTGCATATCATTGACTGAATCATATCAACGGAATAAAGTGAAATTTCCACTTGCTAACCTTTAAGTCCCTATTAATGCAAATGAAAACTTCAAATGAAATCCATTAGTGTATGAAGCAGACATTTAATTGCAAGTGTCCAACAGATTCAGCTGTGAAAACCTGATGTGTCAACTTCCAGCATGGAGATTTTGAGACCCAAGATGCTGTATAATCCGGGAAGCCATCAACGATGTCAACTGAAATTGTTAATCTTTTTCATAACATAATTTTGACCAATCGACGAATCTCGACCGGAAACATTGTTAAGAAACTAAAGATATTCAGAGAATATATTTGATTTATAATTCATAAGCAGTTGGTTATGTAGCAATTCAGCTAATATTTGAATACTCTCCCAAAATTATATCAATTTCCATCTTGATTTTGAAGCACATTTTAGCAATATCGTGGTAATTATTTGATTGATTTGTCAATGTTTATGAAACATGACATCACTATGATCCGATAACCAAACAAGAGCCCATGTCGTAGAATACTTGATAGATGAAGAAATTCAAGACCCAAATCTTTTGCGAATAAGAAAAATATTTTTATGTCTATGTTCAAAAGCATCAAACTGTTTATGCAGAATACGACTGTAACTTTCTATTGTGATTAAGTACAATGTTAAAAGAAAATGTCGAAGAAAATTGCGCAAATTTGTTCTCTTTTTACAGACCAATGCACCAAGTTCAAATGGCTGACAAGATGATGAATGTTTTCAAGACTTTCGGGTTTGAGTACATAGATAATCCACCCTACTCACCAGATCTGATTATTTCCTGCTTCACAAGAAGTTTCAAAATGAGGGATCATTGAAGGATCCGGAAGTGATAGAGAAACAAAACATGATTTCAATAAAGAAACATTATAATTATTTTGAAGAGCTGAATAAACTTGACGAATCTGAGATGCGCCAAGTGTGTTGAATTGTGGTGTGAATAAGTAGAAGAGAAAGTATGTTTTATGGTTCGAGTTCATCCCTTGCTTGATATGGCCGTATTCAGCATCTTCTAAGAAATTACTGTGTATAAATGTCATCATGGGAAAAAAAGGGTTGTCATTAAAGATTTGTTTAACTTCTTTAAACATACCCATTCATCTCACTTCCTGTCTGTGTATTGATACTTATATAAATAAGTTATGATGTAACGTTTGGGCTGTCATATAAAATTGTGAGGAAAAGAATGATCTTCACTAGAGAGGGTGGATTGGACTGAAATAGATCTGGGAAAGAAAGAATTTCAGGCCAAAATATCGGCGTTAAGCGCACACATTGGCAACTTTCCATATAAATGTGTCACTTACTGATTTTTCGTTATATCAATTGCGTATATTTTATATATATGTTTTCATTGAAACATATTTCATTGAATAATTTAGACAAGTTTTGTCTACTTATTTTCAATTGGATCCTTTCATATTCACAGACAAGCTTTTTGATAAAATTATAAGGAAGAGAGGAATGTACTTTCAAACCTAGAACAAATACTCAATGACCACACTGTTATTAATAATATCTTCCCTAATTACATTGTTGATGAACAAATAAAATGTTCTATTAGAAATTTACATCCAAAGCAAATAGAATATAATACTTCTTCAACTAAATCCAAACATTTATCTTTTATATCGCAACCAAATACATTTGAATTATAAACCAGACGAAAATATCCTAAAAAATCAATAAATACTAACATTTCCACCACAGATCCTAATAAAAAAATAAAATTAATTATATACTACACTAAATCTAGTATATCTAATTCAATCATTCGTAATGACTCTTCCTCATCAACCAACATCTTGCAGAAAATCAACATTGTTTATAACTTTAAATGTCCTCTAGAAGATTGTATCTCCAACGAAAAAAAATATTTTTATGTTGGCCACACTACGACTATATTGTCTCGGCAGCTGAGTTTTCATTTGAATTATGCGTCCAACATTTCTAAACATTTACAACAGCATACCTGTCCACATTCACAATTCAGAAATATTCTTATTGAAAATACATCATTTTTCATGAAAATAATAAGCATATATTAAAGAATTGAAACCAAACATTGATAAAATTAATTATGAATACTACACAAATGTTTTAAAATGTTTACAGTAGATAGCTTAAAATATCGAGGTTTGTACTAATAGTTTTAATACTTATTTCTTAAAAGCTCTTGACAACACCATACTTAGTTACCTCCCCAGAAGCCATAGTTAAGCAAATTACAATACTCACTCAGCGTTCTTCACTTCACAAGTAACAAAAAGTTTTAACCCTCTGATGAACACAGCAATTTTGTCTTTGAAAATGGTGGACACTACAATATTTTTCTCGAAATAAGCAATACCCTGATGATGACATTGTGCTAATGTCGAAAGTACTAGGAATAAAATAATATGTATCAACACGATGATTTTCCCTCTTCCTTTAATAATGAAACCAACAAGCTTGTCCGAGAAGGGTTCAATTGAAAATAAGTAGACAAAACTTGTCTAAATTATTCAATGAAACATGTCTCAATAAATAAATAAATATATAGTTACCTTCATATATATATATATATATATATATATATATATATATATATATATATATATAGCGAAAACGATATATAATTTGTATATATCAAGAATAATTTTACGTGTGACACGTTTCGTCCTTTTGGACTTCACCAGACTAAAGTGATGTTTATGTTGATATCATTAAACATACGCATAAAGGAGATGGAATGCTGAAATTTAACATTTTACTTCATTTATTTTTAAAACATTTTTTTTAATATAATATAGAAAATTTAATTTTATTACTTATTCTTTCTGTTTATGTTTGTATTTCTTTTGTTGTTAAATATCCTACATTGTGAAAATAGAAGAAAAAATGTTCTAAGAACTTGGATCTCGTGATCAAAGCACTTTCTATACATTTTCGTCATACTACATTGATTTCACTTTTAATTAATCTAGCATTTTTAAATCAAAATTAATTCAGACTCATTACGGTGATATATATATATATATATATATATATATATATATATATATATATATATATATATATATATATATATATATATATATGTATGTATGTATGTATGTATGTATGGGAGTGGTGCTAGCAGACAAAACTGATAGTGGCGTTCCAAAAGAAAATATAATTAATATGCACATTAATATTTTTCTTCTTACACAACATGACAAATTTAGAAAAAAGCATTATTTACACGTCAAGAAGTATCCATAACTAAAAGGATTCTCATGCTCAAAAGAAAACAAATGGGGCTGTCCCTTGGTTTGTCAAGGTTCTTCAATACACAACATTTGTATTTCGCCTATTTGGTTAGCATCATGAAAAATAGTTTGGGGGATCAACCCTAGAACAGCAAAAGTAGGTTGAAGCTTATGATCTTGAAAGAGTGTCCGTGAGCCTTGAATTCACTAGGAATTGAAGTCACTTAAATTCAAATGATAAATTTATTGGAATTATAGAAGTCCTAAGAATGAAGGCATTCTCGTTCTTACTAACTTAAGGATAGTTACTTTAATGACATGGGCTAAAAACACAGCTAGACTTGTTCCATTACATAACTTTGGAAGGTTGAGATTTCTAAGAAACGTGATGGATCTCTGAAAAGAATAGCAAAAAGCCTCAGACATATCGGAAACTGTGTTATTTGACATATAACACTGAACCTCTATAGTCGTCTGTTGCAACTATTTTCATTTTATTTCTTCAATTGCATGACCGATCTGCTGGTAGGCTCTGTATTTTGGAGATATTTGAAAGAGCTGTAAAAATATGTAATCCTGGGAAGAAAAACTTATTTAGCTGAAAATGTTTGTAAGGGTTTTACGGCGCTTTATAAACTAAAGGGAAAGCCATTTCTAATCCTTTAAGTATATTATGTTTATTTTAATCCAAAATTGACTTCTGGTAACTTCCCAGTACCTTCCTATTATTTTTTTCACTCCAAGTTACATACCAATTTACATCGATTTATACCAATTTAATTCTATTTGTCCCTAAGAATGTAATTGATTGCGCACAATATATATATATATATATATATATTAATTTTTTCATATAGACCAAAACAATTTACTTACTACAAAGATGCAAGCTTGTTTCGGTGCATTTAGTTGCACCTCGGCTGGTGAGAACCAAAATGGTACTGAACAATTCTGTTTGTAAGTAGACCGCACGTGGAACGTTACTTCCTTTTTTCCATTTGTATGAAAAAAAATTTTAAGAGGGGACATATAAGGGTAAAGAAAAGATAGGAAAGGCAGAAGGGTGACAGAGTGAGAGAATAGTGCTTGTTAAAATCAGTTTGATGAAGGACTGTTGAAGTCTTAAGATGATGGCTCGACCCGAAAAATTTAAATCGACAGCAACGGTCAAGGGTTTAGGCACAGCACTTCCAAGCCACCCAAATTTAAGGGATGGCGGAGGAAAGATGGGAATAGGAAAGACGAGGAAGGAGGAAGGAGTGATAAGTTTAGACGATGTCTGTGGTAGTAATTGGAAACGCTTTTGGCAACTTCAAAACAAAGCCAGAGCTGAATTGCGCATATTTAAGCTAAAGTTATTGCTACTCGTTTTGTAATCAAGGAATGTATTTTGTAAATTAATAAATTAAGAGGTGGAGATTTTTTTCTTGATATGTTGAATACATAAGTTATTTGGTTTGTTTGCTTTGTTTTTTTTTTGTTTTTTGTTTTTTCAATTTGCTATAAAATGCTTCATTTGGCTAGAAATGACCTGCTGTCTTCTTTGATTACCTCTGAGGATAACCGCACATAGACTATGTTACCCGTGAAAGTTTTGTGATTCTTCAGTGTTAAAGATGAAGGTAATGAGTCTTGTTTATTTGAAAATGTTCTTGCTACAGTCACGCACTCAAAAACACCAACCAAAGTTTTCAATTTTTACATCGATATAAGAAATGTAATGTTTGACTAAACGAGATAGAATTTTTGTAACCGAATCCCATTGACTAAGCATTACCAACTCTTGAGAGTTGGCAGAGGATACTTTTTTTCTGACGAATCGTTAAGATAGGTCTTAAATTTACTAAAATTGAAGAAAACAGCTGCCCAATCTTTTCATCTATTAACTGAAGTTTATGGACATGATATATGTCACGTGTACCATTTTCTGAAAGTCGATAAAATTGATAAACGGTGTGGACGCCACGCACGTCAAGAACTGATGAATATATTTTAAAAATCAAACAAATAATTATAAATGATTGATGGATCAAGATCAAAATGATTACAGAAATTGTCTCCATTAATAAAGAGATTGTCCGGGAGAATTTGTACGAAAATCTGAATATCCCCATCGCCGAACAGAACATTCAATGGTTGCTTGGCTGTTGCTAAATGTGTACCACATAGTTCAAAGATGTGCACTGTAATCCGACTTACCTAAACCCAATTTCACTAACAGCCATGCCTAACATATATATATATATATATATATATATATATATATATATATATATATATATATATATATATATATATATATATACAAATATATATATATATATATGTACAACTGATATATAAATATATACAAATATATATATATACAAATATATATACATACAAATGATATATATACAAATATATATATATATATACATACAACTGATATATATATACATATATACAAATATATATATATACAAATATATATATATATATATGTATATATGTATATATATAGAACTGATATATATATATATATACATATATATATATATATATATATATATATATATATATATATATATATATATATATATATATACAACTGAATCAGTCTATACTAATATGCATATGTATATAGTATCACCTATAAATGCATGCCTACTAATATTTTTAAATATATAATTTTCTTTCACACGGCCTAGGATTTGACTATTTCTAGTAGAATATTTTAAAATCAGAAGCGGATATTACGATATAAATATTAATTACTATACTCTACAGCACTGAAATTCTTTAAGCGAAATTATGAATCTGTAACAGTCAAAAATTAAATACACTCCTGCTAATGAAATTTATTTCATTCTTAGTATATTTTATGTCAAACATTTTGTCAGGGATTTAAGTAAATTTGAATATAAATAGAAAATGCAGTGTTAAAATACTTTTTACAAATACATAGTTTTCAGTATATATACGTTTATTTTAAAACATCTTCACGTGTAAAAAAAATTATTTTTATATTTTAATGAGTCATTTGCAAAAACTGAACAGATACAAAACATAACTGCTAATCTAAGGTTAAGAAAAATACATTGTACCAAATTGGCAGATGAAAATTCCAGAAAAAAATGGATATCGCTAAAGAAGGAAAAAAGTGAGTGTGGTGAACATTTCGATTGCAACCATCAAACTTTCCTTCATCTTGGTCTGGAGTTGTATGAGCTCTCATAACACTGATGGAATCATGAATTCTAAAAGTTAAAACATTGGAAGAAAACATGTTAACAAAGCAAATGCTTGGCGAAAAGAGCTATGTTCGAGCTTGGCAACTGTTCAAAGCACATTGTAGACATTCAGAAGCCAAAGGTAAAGTGATCAGCTAGCCTCGCATATTAACAGATTTAATTTGAATTGAGAACGCGTGGAAGGCGATTAACCGGAAAGTAGAAATACAATGACTGTATTCTTCTTCTATGTGCTGCGTCCCTTCAGGAGGTTGGTGATCATGGCTCTCCACAATTCCCTGTCTTTTGTAGCTCTTAATAATTGTCGTTTTCTTATCTCTCATAAATCTTGTCCCACCACCCATCTAATCATGCTCTCTAGGTAGGTTATCCATTGTGCCCCTCTTGCCTTCAATCTTTTCTGTGAGTATCAAATTTTCTAAGCCTTCTTTCCTCATTATGTACGCTAGAAATTGCTACTGTCTCTTCCTGATGTTATGTATAAGTGTTCTTTTTGTCTCCATTTTTTTTTCTAAAACTCGCTGTTGATTGAAAGACTGCATACTGTTGCAGTAAAAACATTACAGTGATTGGACAAATCTAGTGTGTTCAGTGTCATCAATATTACAAGCGGACGGACGCAGCAGGTATTGATTTTAAATAACTTCTCTTGTAGAAGTATGCTTAATTTGGGGTTGCTTTATATTCATTTTGATTTCAGATTTTGAAAGAGTTTAGTAATAGATAATACTTAATAAAATTCCTTTTTGATTGTATAATGTTTCACTCGAAATAATATGTACTTATATATTCCTACCAAATTTTTTATATCTTAACTTTTTTTTAAAAATCAAACAAAAGAGTAGTTGTTTGGTTTAAGAAAAAGGTGAGTTATTATGAAAAAAAATGGTAGGAGTATATTATAAGTACATAATCTTAATGCAATGTCCGTTCAAGACGAAGCCAATCATGCCTCACGACACATGAAAAAATATCGCAGAGTAGTTTCTCCGCAGTTTCGAATCTAGAGAAGTCAACCTAAAGTAGCAGTCACTCAAGAATAGAGAACCTCAGTCTATACTATAATTTACCCAATACCTGGTAGAGAGAAGAGATTGATAGCTTTGTGTTAGCATTTGTGCTAAAATGAGCGCAACAGTCGGTGTGGCTATTTGGCTAACCAATTCCACTTT
Organism: Acanthosepion esculentum; assembly: GCA_964036315.1. Taxonomy (NCBI): domain Eukaryota; kingdom Metazoa; phylum Mollusca; class Cephalopoda; order Sepiida; family Sepiidae; genus Acanthosepion; species Acanthosepion esculentum. Next base: position 46,221,588 of record OZ038507.1, read on the forward strand.
GCACTATAACCGTAACGAAACCGCAATATCGCACAATGGCGTAAATATCGTAAGATAAAGCAGACATAGATAGATAGATAGATAGATAGATAGATAGATAGATAGATAGATAGATAGATAGATAGATATATACTCTATGTTTATACCGAGTGTAACATCAAAATTATCCAAATCGTGTAACAGCAAAATTTTCCAATTGTTAGATTAAGTTGTATCTTAGAAATGATTAAAGATATCTTACTGGAATTCTCCGAAGTTTTTATAACACTATTGAACAATAAGTATGTATTTAGCACTAAGTTGAAATGATGATCCCACTCGCTGTCGTGACCTCTTGATCAAGTTTTACTCTCTATTGCTCCCTCTTTTTTAACCTTATTCACAGTTCTCTTGAGGGAACCTTGAAGATGGAAGCTAGAGTATTATTACCATTATTGAATGATCTTTTTCTTCTTACCGTTGTGCATTTGGGAAGACAGTGGGACTGGCACAAAACGATTTAACCTGTTCTCTTTCTAACAGAATAACTCAAAGGAGTTTTCATGATTCTTACGGCAGATGGCTAAACGGCTTATCTGAAAAACTGGAAAAAAGAAACTCAATTAGTTTAGTGGCTTTTCAGATATTAAACATTTTGTGTGATGGACAACTATTCCATACTGTTACACGATTTGGACAATTTTGCTGTTATAACGGGAATATATTTCATAGCTACCTGTCTACAGTTTACGTTTATATTTTTACATTTTTACTCTTAGATGAATTTATGGTAAAAAAGATGAACAAATATCACACATACACACACACACACACACACACACACACACACACATATATATATATATATATATATACCCTTATATATTATACGATATAATTGTACATGCATTGATCGAATTTCATGAATGAATTAATCATACTCATAATCATTTCTCGACATTCATTTCCTTTTCAACCTCATAGCAATGTAATCATTTTTCGTGTATTGAATAGGTCAATGTGTTCACGTGTATATATATATATATATATATATATATATATATATATATATATATATATATATATATATATATATATATATACATACAGAGGTCGGACAAAATAATTGAAACACTTGTTAAATTCAAAGAAAATTTATTTAATATGGAGTTTAGCCTCACATACAGCTTTAATACGTCTAGGAATGGAATCATACAGCTTCCTGACTTCATCCAGAGGAATTTTCAGCCATTCTTCCATTAACACCTGCTCCAGCTCTTTAAGACACGACGGTGGAGGATATCGGCTCCTAACTTGTCGCTCCAAAATGCACCACAAATGTTCAATAATATTGACATCTGGAGATTGGGGAGGCCACTCCATGTGTTCTAGTTCACTTTCATGCTCTTCATACCAATTCTTAACCACTCGAGCGGTATGTATTGGAGCATTATCTTGCATTAGTCAGCATCAGGGAATAAAGTCTGGGCCATTGGATGAATATGATTTCCCAAAATGTTCAGGTAATCTTTGCTGTTGATTCTACCATGCAGGGCAACTATTGGACCGAGGCATTTCCATGATATGGCGGTCCAAACTATCACTGATCCACCTCCATGCTTCACTGTTGGAAGAAGGCAGTCAGGGTTGTAAACTTCTTTGGGCTGCCTCCACACATAAACTCGCCCTGAAGTTAGGAAAAGAGAAAAACTGGACTCGTCTGAGAATATGACTTGCTTCCATTGGTCTGCAGACCAGACATTGTGATCTCTGCACCACTTCAACCTCTTCTGAATGTTGTGGGTGGAGAGAAGAGGTTTCCTTACGGCGGCTTTTCCATGATATGCAGCCTTATGGAGCTCACGACGAACATTTTTGGTAGAAACTGGACTATTCAGATGATTATTCAACTCAGCAGTCACTTTGGCTTCAGTAGTGCGATGATTTTTTGCCACATTGCGTTTCAATGCACGTCGGTCCCTGTCGGTACGATTGCAAATCCGGCCCGAATTGCTACGGTTGCTAGAGGTTTTGCCCTGGTTCAAGAATTGTGTCATAGTTCTTGATATGGTAGCTCTTGAAAAACCCAACAGTTCAGCAACCTCAGTGATCGAGCTCCAACAATTTGCCCTTTTTCGAACTCAGAGAGGTCGCGCATTTAGCTTAAATTTTACTAAATTCTAAAAATAAATAAGACAAAGAGAGTAAATTAGATAAACGTATTTACAATAGATATAACCTGCAATTACAAAGTTTTAATTAAAGTTCTTAATATAATAGGTCTTTGAAATATAGGAGTGGAATTTGCACCTATTCCAATTGTTTTGTCCAACCCCTATATATATATATATATATATATATATATATATATATATATAAATGATAGAAATTATTAGGAGGATTTGATAATTATAATTAAGTAATATCATCGAGTCTGAAACCTCAACAGAATGCACTGGACGGCCGTTTCGTTCTATATTTGGGACTCATCAGCAGTGCGCATCCACTACCGAGAATTGAAACCCTGACAGTTAGGTTGTCAAGCAAACACCATACCAACTGTTCAATGGGTCTCAGTGACGAAGAGGTAGCAAATCAGATTCAATATAGCGCCGCTCGCTCACAAATTCCGTGGTCGAACTCAACTGAGATTCTCTCTAACCATAGGACGGTTCCCCTGGAGCCACGACTACTATCACCGTTTATATATACAGAAATACAGAATTTTACACTAAAAATAACGATTAATATATATATATATATATATATATATATATATATATATATATATATATAGATAGATAGATAGATAGATAGATAGACTGATAGATAGATAGATATAAGTGAATAATGAAGTAATCATCAGGCGCATGAAACAGACTGTCGCTTCTTCGTGTTGACTTTAATGTACACATTTATATTTATATACGCTCAATCCCTGATATTGTGCACTTTAACCCATAAATATAGCATACCTTAAAACTATATATATATATATATATATATATATATATATATATATATATATATATATATATATATATATATATATATATATCGTTTCTTACGTTCTAATCATTTATATATTCCTTTTTTACCTCCGGAAGGCTATTAAGCCGTTTAGCTAATCATAAAACAGTGCTGTAAATAGGTAAGTAAAATGATTATTTTGGGTGCGCGTGCAACTTAATTCTATATGAAAGATTTATCAAATTTATGAACATGTAGCTACAATATTTGCACAATTTTACATTAATTCATTTCAAAAAGAAGGAAAAGAAAATTAGGAAATGTTACTTCAGTTTCCTCACTCCATTATTGTATTAATAACAGTAATGAAAATCTTGAAGATTGGATTTCTACACGTGTTGTTTTGTGCGGGTTTTCATCACACACTACTGAAAAGTCAATATTGTTTATTTAATCTAATAACATCTAAGGCATACGGTTGTTAAATCTGCCTAGAGCCTAGTGCAGCATTACTACCAGTGTGTCTGCATTGTTTCTTACGTTTTGTTGCGAAGTAATTATATAAATTGGTAAGAGAAACTTAGTGGAGTGTAGCTACCCGCTTCTTTGATATTAGTCGCAATGAAGGATCAAAAAGAATCGTAACTTTCTATTAATTCATTCTAAATAAATTGCTTGCGCTTGTATAACAATTAGTTAAAAACTAATTATGCAGTGAATATTTAATCAGGCATCATCGTTTATGCTTAATTATTTCATCTGCTAACATCTTTTCCAACCTTTATTAATTCCATGTTTTGGTAATTTCTTCGTACATTCGCTAGCTGTCACTTACCAAAAGGAAAAGAATTGAACATCAAGAAACATTAATATTAAAGAAATATAAGCAGAATTGATTAACTTTCGGTTTAGCACTCAAAATCTGATGCACGGTGAAAAGACGCATAACATGGATTCTAGCTTTAGCTGTCAATTTTTCGGTCTTAACAAAGGTAAAATTGAAAAGAATGCAGATTGTAAGTGAATGAAGTAAACTAGAAAAGGGTATATTCAACGTTATATCATTACATCTTACATCATTTCAATGAGTCATCTTGCTATTTGGTTCGTTTTACACATTGTAAAATTAAAACCTTTTCTTACGATATCGTATTTTTCAACCTTAGTGAAAACAAGCAGACATTTAAGGAGAAATACCCTTAACTGTCTGATTGTTTTCATTAACTGAAGTTAACTTGAAGATAATTCGAAAGTATTCTGTAAGCAACTGAGTAACAGAAAATAAAATTGCAGCACCTCGAAGAACGCTGCATATTTTAACCTGCATGCGTATGTGCATGCTAGCGAGTAATAATTGGTTGATTTTATTTAGTAGTTTATCAATTTCTAGGGGTTATTTAATGTCTAAATCTAAATAATTTCAACAAAATTTTATGGCTTCAACTAAATATATATATTAAACGTAATTGTATACCTTCAACTCCAGATAAAATGTATTGTTGGTCATTCTATAAAATTGTATTTTTATGCTTTCATAGTGTTTTGCTTTTGTTTTTACTATTTGCCCATTGCTACTACTCCTGTCCAGGTGGACTTGGGAACATCAGCAATTAAGAGGTGGTTGCGCCCTCCTCAAAAACTCCAATGCTGCTGGATGTAGTTTATCGTCATATCCAGAAGTGATAGGGATTAATAAATATTCTGATTTTTCAAAATTATCGACCATCTTGTGGCGCAGTAACACACATACAAGTGTACTGTATGTGTCTGAACTTTTAAAAGGTGATAACTACTGCGATAAGTTTCAGTGCAAACCGGTATCATTCCGCGGGGATACACACCTACTCCTTTTGTCCGATTGAAGACTTTTGAGAGGGATCGGATTATGGACTTCGAGAGCAAGGATAGTCTTTTCTAAAAATTGTTACGCATATTGGACGTGACGGATTGGTGGTGCATTGATGTTGGCAACAACAGTTAAACAAACATTCCTTTACTCGTAGACCAGGTTCTGGACGGCCACGTAGTACAGATACTCATCAAGTATATTAAGAACTACAATGACAAACCACAAAGCTTCTATCACACAGAGTGCCAATACAAAGCGTTAGGAATGGTTTATTTGTAGCAAGATTACGGACTCGCGTGCCTCTAGTCATATTTCCACTTACACCACAACACCATTGTACATATGCAGTGATATCACGAGATGGCCACTGGTGGATCGATAGTCGCGCTGTAGTGCTCAATGATGATAGCTGCTTTTGTTTTCATGTAATGATTGGTTGTAATATCGTCCACGACACACAGGCCCAAACCTGGTATCATGATGTTGGGTGTCAAAAGTTCTGCTAAAATTTCTACAGGAAGCCGATGTCCTATTCCAACATGTTAATGATACTCAATGTAGTCTGCAAGATGTTAATAACGTCACTGGCCGGCACAATCGTCAGATATATCGCACATTGAATGTGCATGAAATATGATGGGACGACACCTGACTCGTTCACTTAGCACACACCTATAATATTACCCTTGCTGGCTTGTGTCCACGGGAGCAAAAATGTGGAATATATTACAAGATATTCTTTTTAATCATTAAGACGTAAGGAATTGCTAGGAGTAAAAGCGAATGTGATGACTTTACTGAAGAGAAATGACAATAAAAGAACAGAATTCAGGAAGACAGAAATGGCGATTGACATTGCATATACATTTTTGAAGACCATAGATGGCAGGGAAGAAAGAAACCAAAAGAAAGTTCCACGAGTGAGAAGTGCGAGAAAAGAAACTATCTGAATAGAAATTACGGTTAACCTATCAAGCTCAATAGTAAAACGATGAGACCTAGTTGCCAATCTAGTTGCATATGAGCGCAGCTGCCTTTGGTAACATCCATGGAAGATAAAGAAAGTATTAATATGGGATCTGAATGCTATTGATAGACCCTTATTTTGAAACCTGTTTATTTATTGATCTCTATATGAGACTATTTACTTAATACAGCAATATAACCTGTACGCTTAATCTTGAATGAATTGAAACAGATATTCAGGGCTTTGCAATTTTTATTTTTCATCAATGTATATAAGATTTTGTAGCTAAGAAAACATAGATAAGATTGTATAACTTACAACAAATCTTGCTGAGATGCCTGATGAAGTTCAGTGAGTAATTCTTGTCGCTTTATTGCCTACATTTCCTGGAGTGCTAAAATGCCTAGGTTGTTATGAAAATATTGATTTTCGCCAAAACTTCGAAGGAAGAATTTATTAAAAAAAGTTTTAATTATTCTTCTGCTCCAAGGTAAACATAATTCAAAGAACCTTGTAACACTCATCCATACTTTCTGTCTGATTTTATCAATATTAAGGGTCGTGTGTGTGTGTGTGTGTGTGTGTGTGTGTGTGTGTGTGTGTGTGTGTGTGTGTGTGTGTGTGTGTGTGTGTGTGTGTGTGTGTGTGTGTGTGTGTGTGTTATAATAATGAATCTACTATAGTTTTAGGCACCTAATCTCCCTGTCAATATGATTGGCAAAACAACAGGAAACAATAAGCTCTTAATAAAGCCATCAGCGCAAGATATTAGCCTCGATTCTGATTTAAATACGGTAGAGAGTAACACTAAAAACAAAATTAAATCCTCATTGATTCGGAGATTACTTCTTTTTTTTTCTCAATCCGTTATGCTACCTCTCGTTTTTTAACATAAAAAGACGTTTAGTAAACATGAAAAACATGTTTTGTAAACAAGAAACAAATGAATTATTTACACACGCACACACGCACGCACACACACACATACATATATATATATATATATATATATATATATATATATATATATATATATATATATATATATATACACATGTGTGTATGTGTTTATATATATCTTTATATATATCTTTATATATATATATATATATATATATATATAATATCTATATTATAATATATATATATATATATATATATATATATATATATATATATATATATATATTATTGCTCTGTCTGTGACATAGAACTCTACCTGGATTATATTCTCTTGGCAAAATATATATATATATGTATATATATATATATATATAAAGTCCCCCAGAGAACAAAACGCGTCGACTAAGTATAATTTTCCCGTTTGTCTTTTTATTCATCTTGTTCCTTTACAGACACTCTCTATCTGAAAATAATTTTTACATACATACATATCTGTGTGTGTGTGTGTGTGTGTGTGCGCGCGTGTGTGTGTGTTCATATGATAAGGTATTTAACAAATAGCCCCAAAGATAATTTGAAAAACAGCCTACAGAATTTTTATTTTAACCGCAAACTTTAATGTATATCTTAATCCCTCCCTTTTACTGAAAGAGAGAAAACGTGTTCAAGGGTCCAATCCCCAGTACTCAGGCAAATGACCCCTGAGACGCCGAAGCGTCCTCGACGAAGGTTTGTATCAAATTAACGAAAGTGTAAGCGTATGTTCAAGAATGGGTTGATGCTTTGGCACCTGAATAGAGTTCAATAGTGTTTTGTGCATAGTGTCTATTCGTATGTATTACAGAGTATGTGTATGCCAGGATGGGGTTAAGAGATGTGCTATATGTTTGTGCCTATGTATATGCATATATGTGTCTTTCTGCCATTATTATCTGAAGAATTTCCCAGAAGAATGCTATTTTCATCTTTAATCATTTTAATTCATTTAATTTAATTAATTTATCATTGACGATTTCCGTCTTAGAAATTCGATGCAATTTTCTCATATAAAAATGGTGACAAAACACATTTTGCAACTATTTTTATAGTTTTTCATCGTTAAGTGTAATGTTGTATGCCATACAAGAAAGGATTTTGCCCGACTTCGTGCAAAACAATCTTAGGTTTAATGTGATACAAATGTAGGCAGTGTAACTGATTTCTGAAACAATGTCTTATTATATGTCGGCATTTTCAACTATCTACTTAATCTGTGATATATATCTGTCTATATTTCTGAGATGCGGTATTGTAACTATTTACACTATTTACATTGTTCGGACTGTTCTCGTCATCTTTATTGTCATATTCATGTTTCTGCCGTTGTACACTCTGTCCTTCGTCAGGTGATTTACGTTGGAATTTCAAACCGAACCCTTTATTTAGTCAATGGCCATGTAGATAAAAGCGTTGGTTCAAGTAATCCAAAAGTGACTTAACACAAAGAGTTGTGAGTTCAATACCTGGCCACAGCAGAGGCGAATAAAAACTTGGAGAGTTGCTAAAGGGAATTAACTGAAACTGAGATATCCAGAACGTGGAACTAAAACAATATACCGCCGTTGACTATTTAAAGAATTCGGTTCGAAATTCCAATGTATATCAGCTGAAGAATGCTGGAACGTAGAACAGCCGAAACATTGTGAATATTACAATAAAGATGAGGACAACAGTACGAACAATGTAAATAGTGTAGATAAATATATATTCACTAAAATACCAAATATAAAGTCAAATACATTTCTAAGCCTTCGTATTGTTTCTAAAATACTCTCCCACTCCGCAAGAATATTTTTCTTTTTATTTACATTCGAACTAATTTCATTATATTTGTCGTTTCTATCAAAATGTTTGGACGGTTGTGCTCTGCGGGCCAAAAGCTTTAATCGAAACCTTTAATCCACTAGGCTAGTGGATTAAAGTGTTAGTTCTACAAATTGGCAATATAGTAATTGTGAGTGTCGATCGCTTGGGCTGCCTAGTAAATAACTGAGCAATGCTAGATAAAAAGAAGATGAGATATCCCTAGATATGGACAGCGGAATGATAACGATCTCCTGCCATATATGAAATAGAGGTTTCAGTACGAAATTCCCTGAATGTTACTTAGATCGATAGACTTCTGAAGAAGGCTAGGGAGTACAACGACCAAAATATTGTGATTATCACAACAAAGTCGAGTCTGACTGTAAATAATCTCCTCTTGGGTAAAAGGCTTTCATCCTCGCAAATTCGGTTCCAAAGATTATTAGCGTACTAAACAACAGAAAATCCACAATACCTCCTTTGTTCAACCAATTTGAGATCCTGACTTCCTCAGCTGATAAGGCCGAGTGCTTTGCTCGTAAATTCTCATCCAATTCAACGCTCGACTCGTCCGGTGTACACACACTCGATTCCCCCATTCTAAAACTGAGGCTCTGTTGAGCGATTTGCACATAACCCCATCGTTGGTATTAGGCGTCATCTCTATATTAGACTCCCATAAGGCTAGCGGTGGGGACGGGATACCAACCATTGTCCTGAAGAAATGTGCTCTTGAAATGGCTCCTGTCCTTTCCAAACTCTACAACTACTGCCTCAACGACTCCTGCTTTCCATCCTGCTGGAAGTCTTCATCTGTTGTACCTGTCTTCAAGAACTGTGACGACCCTTCTGACCCATCTAACTACCGACCTATTAGTCTCCTGCCACTCTTCGGCAAAGACTTTGAAGCTTTAATCAACACCGAAGTAGTTAAACACCTTACCTCCCACGATATGCTCTCTGATAAGCAATATGGTTTCCGCTTTGCCCGATCTACAGCTGATATGCTCACGACCATAACTGAATTTGTTTACCAAGCACTTCACAATAACGGAGAAGCTCGCGCCGTGGCTTTAGATATCTCTAAAGCGTTTGATACGGTTTGGCATGCCGGCCTCCTTCGTAAGGTTCAGGGATACGGCATTTCAATCATTTCCCTCAAACCGTGTTATGAAGGTCGTCCTTAACGGATTCTCCTCCAGACCCTTTCCCTCGAACGCAGGTGTTCCCCAAGACTCTATCCTGAGTCCTACACTGTTCCTTATCTTCATTAACGATCTTCCCGGTGTCATCAGTTCCCAAGTAGGTATATATGCAGACAACACCACTATTTACTCCTGCCTAAATAGCAAATCTGTTATCACTAAAAAAAACTAACCTGGCCGTTGGTTTCAAAAAGGACCTCCAATCGGTTGTTGACTGCAGAAGGAAATGGCTGGTTAACTTTAATGTCTCAAAAACAAAACTGTCCTTTTTTACTAACCACAGATAACCATCCCTGCCTCCCATTAGAATGCCTGATGCTCAACTCCACAAGAGCACATCTTTACAACTGCTTGGTCTCACACTGTCCACTGACCTGAGATGGAACAATTACATTGAATCAATAGCTTCATCTACCGCAAGGAAAGTTGGTTCTCTGTGTCGCGCCAGAAAGTTTTTCTCGCCTGAGTCAATCCTTCAAATCTATAAATCAACCATTCGCCCTTGCATGGAATATTGCTGTCATATTTGGTCTGGAGTCCCCGCTGTTCGTCTCAGTGTCCTCGACAAAATCCAGAGACGGATATGCAATGTTGCTGGCCCTGATCTAGCATCTCGTTTACAGTCGCCCTCTCACAGACGTGCCGTCGCCTCCCTCTGTCCTTTCTACAAATACTTTCACGGTAACTGCTCCGACGAGCTATTTTCCCTAGTTCCCAAACTGCATGAATTTAAGCGTGCTACTAGGCTGGCATCTCAGTCCCACCCTTTCACTGACGAAGCCGTTAAATGTAGCCGTCTCTTCTACTCCAATAGTTTCATGTCTCGCACTTCCCGTTTGTAGAACTCCCTTCCTATTACTTGCTTCCCTGATAGCTATAATCTCCAAATATTCAAAGGCAATGTCAATCGACCTCTCTAGATGTCTTGATCTATTCCCCGTCCTTCTCTTCATCCTTTCCTCTTTCACGCCTCTTTACTGTTGCTCCCACTTTCTGTCACCTCTTGAGTTCTAGTGGCACTCCCACCTTGCTTGCGGTGAAAAGTTTTTTAAAAATCTCAGAAATTCAGACATTCGTACATTCTCTGAATAATCAAAAAAGAAACCGAGAAGTTCTCATCTTAGTATCTATTTTTTACTAAGGTGTGTCAGTTTAAATATTGAAATTTAATAATGATCATTTATCATGTAAGTTTAATTTATGAAATTTAATAATGATCATTTATCATGTAAGTTTAATTTATGAAATTTAATAATGATCATTTATCATGTAAGTTTAATTTATGAAATTTAATAATGATCATTTATCATGTAAGTTTAATTTATGAAGTTTAATAATGATCATTTATCATGTAAGTTTAATTTATGAAGTTTAATAATGATCATTTATCATGTAAGTTTAATTTATGAAGTTTAATAATGATCATTTATCATGTAAGTTTAATTTATGAAGTTTAATAATGATCATTTATCATGTAAGTTTAATTTATGAAGTTTAATAATGATCATTTTCAGATTTGATTTTGATTGATTACTTTTCTACTACTTAACTACCCTCTGCAGGTTATTTAAAACTAGAAAACATTTTTTAGTGTGTAAGAATATTTTTTGGGATAATAATGATTTAGCGATACTAATTATCCCATGTCTGGGAGGAGGAGAAGATGTGGATGCATACCTTTACCAAATGTATTTGTGCGTAAGTGAATATAACGAACACAACTGGAATTGGAACTCGGCTCTCCGATTAACAATTCCGAGTCATTATACATTGCATTAACAATATATTCAAACTTATAGCACTTGGTATTCCCTGGTGGCCACCCATCTAAGCACTGACCAGGCTCGACATTTCTTAACTTCTGTGGGCGTACAAGAACTGGCGTTTCAACGTGATGCGACCGTAAGCGGTCATTTTCTGGAATAATGGAAATATTGAAAATTTAAGAATATTTTGCTAAAATAAACTGAAATCACTGACTACAGTGATCAGTCTAAATACCGTGTAATATTTTCTTTTATTAATTCTGCACGTATCTCTATCCTCGTTTCAATTTTTTATTTCTATTTTAATAGCGGTAAATCGTACTAATGGAATGCATGCATAGACAATAAAAAATCTGTTTTCATTAAAATATGCTCTGAAGAGATCAAAAAGAATGCATTGCAGCGATGTAACATTTTTGTCTTTCTATTAAACACTTGTTTGATTTGCTCGCAAGTTGTTTGTAATCAAATTACAAAAAAAAGAAAAAAGTCTCATTTTGTGTTGCGCTATTCCTTTTGTTTTAGGTCTTTTTGCCATCTGCTTTCACTCACTGCTTCAGACAAGATACTGTGTATATTGGGATTCAATGCATTTGAAATGTTCAGTATCATGTGATTTAAATAAGAACGCAAGGTTAATCTTTTACAATGGAGAAAAGAGATGGTCGCTTCCTATTACTTTAACAAATATGTCAATCATTCATTCAGCCTGAATCCATATGTATCAGGCTAGAGATTTGATTTCTGAAGATTGTCTGACTTTGAAACCGGTGTACATGTTAAGGAATGCTGTCGTGTTTTATCATTCATGTAGAATGTAACAAATCTTAAGTGCCTAGAAAAATGGAGACTTTTGGACTATGTACTTATTGCTACTCCCTGTAACTGAAGATGAACTTCGGAAAGAAATGTCAGAGACTTCAAATTTATGATAAAACTAAATTATTTCTTTCTTTTTTTTCTTTATTTTTCTGAATATTGGCAAACTATGACAGTATAAAATTACAAGTAAATAATAACTTGACAAGAGATCTGCCGCTTAAAATTTAAAATTAAAACGTAATTGCTTTTCAATGTTAACAACATCGTTTTCTTATATATATGTGTGTGTGTGTATACATACATATACATATAAATAAATATATATATTTGTGTATTTAGGCAGCAATCCTTCTTTCAAGCACATTTCATTAAAAACGACTGACACGGTGCTTTTATTTAGTTTTTTATATAATTTCTCGTGCGATCTAATAAAGTTTTTCTTTTCAGAGGATAAATTATATAAAAATTGTCCGAATGTTCTTTTTATCCGAGCGCTTTCGGCTATACATTTAGCCATTTTCAAGGATTATATTTCAACTGTTAGAATTAGAAATTAGGCGTTTCTTGTCCAAAGTAACTAATAGCAACGGCGAGAATAGAAACATAAACAATAATATTAATATTTTTTATAAAAAATCAGATGAACGATAATTATAAACAGGATGAATGCAGAATGAATAACATTATAAAAAAATGCATAGCACCAGTTGATAATAGCAAAAAAATTAGATTAATTATTTATTATAAAAAATTTAAAACTCGCACGAGAAATTATATAAAAAACTAAATAAAAGCACCTTGTCAGTCGTTTTTAATGAAATGTGCTTGAAATATATATATATATATATATATATATATATATATATATATATATATATATATATATATATATATATAAGTGATAGCGCAAACATTACTCAAGTGTGTATTTATGAGTCTTTACAATTATATATATACGGGGAGTATCAATAAGTCCTGAGTCTGACACATTATTTGTAGCTGTAATTGAGGTTGAAATCTTCACTGTATAATGTACGAAAACTGTGATTATTATTGACTACTGACATACATGCATAGAAAAGAAAACGTAAAAGAATGTTTCAGTGTGAAGCATTTCGCGCTTTGGAACTTCATCGGACTAAAGGACGAAACGTATAACACGAAAACCTTTTCCACTTTATCATGGACAAAAATCTAAAATTGGTCTTGGTATATAAAAATTGTATATCATATTCCATATGAAGATAAAAATGAGTTGGTTTGGGCAATGTAGTCTAAGAAACGACCCCCTGGAAAATAGCAACAAAGCGAATATTTGGAATGATTTTATTCTTGTTGATTTTCTAACATCCAAATTTATTTTAATCTTCATGTTTTGCTTCCAATCTTGCTTTTATACATACTAGTATAAATGTATACCCATATTTATCAAAATATCTACAATTAAAAATTTTAAATTATTCCGACAGAAATCGAACCAGTATCCTATACAGGGCCATCATATATCCTGACGTGGTATACCATTTAGCTACAGAGGAAGCGTCTAGTTAGCAAAGTCAAAATACTGTTTTTAAACAACATATTTTGTCATGCGAACGTAATGTTATTTTTTTTTATTTTAAATAAATATGGTGCTATTTTGGTTCCGAGAATATATATATATATATATATATATATATATATATATATATATATATATATGATCGATCAAGAAATATCGTCGAAGATTTGTTGTTTACGAACATTAATTTAAATTTTGCTACCCATTTAAATTTTGCTACCTACTCTAAAGCTAGGTGATATAGCACAAATCAAATGACGGTTCCGTATAGAGGACAGGTTCGATTCTTGTCGGAGAACAAGAATTTTGTACGAATTTTCTCGAAAATTCAGGCCGGTAAATGTAATTAATACTGTTATTAATAAATTGTATATATTAAAATAACATTTAAACATAAAATATATTAAAATAATTGTCAAAGTTAATCCATTTCATTATATATATATATATATATATATATATATATATATATAATGATAATTATTTCTAAGGATACATACGAATTTTTAAGTCAAATGTGAGAAAATTGGGTTCAAAAGACGGTTTTCACTAAAAACCCACCTTCTATTTTAGGTGAGAACTTGAATCACTAAAATCGAGAAGAAAAGTGATTTACACAACTAAAACAGTAAATATCGGTCTGCTTGAAACAAAACATATAATTATTTCATATACTTTCTACTCGGTAGGAATGGCCATTAATAACTACTTCCTTGAATGTAATTGCTAATGACGAGTCCTCAGAAATGAGATCAATACAGGCTTCCTGCAATGCTCACTTCTATGTCCAACGCTGCTTTATATTAATGATCTGCCTATACTTTGTGAATATTTATGGAGATGATAAAAAAGTATAGGGGTGAAACCTCCAAAAATCTAAATGACCAGATCCTGGCAGATGATCTTACATTGGCCTAGCTTTAACAATTCAATGGGGAAAAACTGTCTAATCAAATTTAATACCTCAAAAACCAAACTAGTAATGTTTTACAACCGAGCAGACCCTGAATGGTCTATTGAAATGAACGGGTCTTCTCTCAAGAGATATATATAGGATCCTTCGAATGACATTAGAAAAATATACATTGCACGCATAAAAGCATCTTCTGTATGAAATGTTACGTTAACAGCACAAATTCGAAATTTAGATCCTCCAGTGTTGAATGGAAAATTGATTAAAAAGACGAAAGCATGTAGCTATTGTTCCAAAAAGTGTGTATTGTGTTTACAGAAGAAATTGAAAATTATTACATTTTCTGAACAAGACCGCCTCCTCAATAGAAAATCAAAGTCTGTTAATAAGTGTCAGGCATGAGAATAATTACCTGCAATGTCAGCGCCTGACTAAATGGAAGGAGAAATATGTACGACAGGATAAGAGCCACCACCACCTTAAAAGTAGAAAGGGTGGAGATTGTAGTCAGTGCCTACAAATTAGTTGAATTTACTGAAGCAATTATTTCCAACATCTGGTCATCAAGTTTATGATTGAGCTAACTGCTTGTAGAGATAAGTATTTCTTTAAAAATATCCGTCTATATCGAATTTTGTAGTGGCTCTATCTTTGATATTGGATACTATTTAATAAATATTTGAATGTATATACACACACACACACACACACATATATATATATATATATATATATATATATATATATATATATATATATATACATACATAATTTTAAAAATCAAACTTTTGACGAAATAAATATTTGTCAAAAAAAACGGTTAAATTAATGAAAAAGCGCTCAATACAATTTTAAAAAAAAAAGAAAATGTAGAGCATTTTAAAACATGAAATATTAAAAAATCTCCCTGCTAAGTTGTTTTTCTAAATATTTTACGTCTTATATATATATGTGTGTGTGTATGTGTGTGTGTGTGTGTGTGTGTGTGTGTGTGTGTGTGTGGAGGCGAGATTAAATTATTCTAAGATAAATAGTTTACCTACATCGTTAAAAATTATAGTTATATATTAAGATAATTTTGCAGTTGCATTAGTTATATCATCCACATGAAGCAGCTAAGATTTTTATTTGTACTATTAACTTTAATATCGCATTTAAGAAAGTATTTTGCTTTTTAAACCATTAAAAGTAAAAAATAAATATACGAAGAAAACTACCACGAAACAAAAGAAATTAATAAGACGTCTTCCCTATTTACTAATGAGATATTTCGTTACACGAGTTTTAATGACGCCGATTAATACATCCTTCTACAATAATAGCAGAATATCACACTTGTAAATAGGGAAGGTTAGGTTTCGTAACCGACATATATACAAAGTCACATTGTGTTTTATATTATAGAGTAAGTACTGTGATCAAGAACTAAACTAAGTATAGACTATTTTGTTATTGACACAATCTAATAAAATCTATCAACAGATTCTTCGTTAATATATTTTACATTAATTATATATATATGCACTAGTGTTATTATAAATTAGCATATATCTATAAACGCATGAGCACATCGCGCTCCAGGCTAGCTGCAATCTTCAGCTGAGCCTCGTACTTCAAAAAGGTTTCGGCACATTAAGCTCAGTACCTCTCCACACGGTGGGTCCGCAACAGCTGATGATGTTATGTTGCAGCCAGTTTATGTCATTAGCTGGACACAACTCGATACGAACTTCCTGGTAATCCATGCACTGCTTTCCATCGCTTTCTCGCCACATGTCTTTATCGCGTTATTCGG
Source organism: Acanthosepion esculentum (assembly GCA_964036315.1). Lineage (NCBI taxonomy): Eukaryota > Metazoa > Mollusca > Cephalopoda > Sepiida > Sepiidae > Acanthosepion > Acanthosepion esculentum. Next base: position 46,238,163 of record OZ038507.1, read on the forward strand.
CTTTTTGGTACCAGCGCACTTGAGAAATCTCTTTAAGGAATCAGCAGGAAAGCCTCTACAGCCAACCTCAAACGGCACTAGGGTGCAGCCGTATCTCTTCTCGCGGACCTCAGCCACCAGTTCCTCGTACCGTCAGCTCGCCAAGCAGCAGACACCACTTCTCGCTGTCAATCAATACTAGATTGACCTCAGTCCAGACACAATAATCTCCCCTGGCAGCGTAGCATGAACCAACACTTTCCACGTCCTTGAGCCCTCCGACCTGGTCTTCTGCCTCTTACTAGATACACCTTGCTTCAGGGAGGCAATCTCTCGCAGGTCTGACATGTGTATATTAGCACTTCTTGAAGTTGCTGCCATCACCTCCAGGACCAAGTTATATCTAAAGGTGTGCCAGCCATTCTGTAGCACCTTCGGGCAGGATGACAGCATATGGCGCAGGTTTCCGTACGTACCACACAACCGGTAGGAGGATGACTCCTGAACTCCCCATCTCCTCAAATTTGCCGGTGATGCCTCAACATCATATGTTGACTGAATGAGGAACTTTAAATGCCCTGCGCCACCAATCGAACCAACTGATCTGAACACCATCAACTCCTTCTCAGTTGAGCCTTCGACCCGGCTGAGCTTGGTGAACAAGGCTGCACCAATCGTCTCTCTTCCACGACCTTACGAAACCCCTTTTCCCTGTAACTTGCGTTGCTCTTATCCACTAGCCTGTTATATTAACGGAAGCTGAACCGTACGCGTTAACAATATCCAGTCAGATGACGTGAATATTTTTCCTTACAATATTAGCCTCGCGGATCTTTGGTCAAATCCAAGCACCCCGGAAAACTTGGGACGCCTGCCTTTTGGATACTAGTGTCTATGTAGTTATTCCCGAGCAGGTGGCTCGCCAGCCTTCTAGCAAACACCTTGAAGAACACCTTTCCCTCAACGTTCACGAGGGAGATTTTACGAGTATATATATATATATATATATATATATATATATATATATATATATATATATATATATTGTTACGAACTTGTAGCATATATATTTTAACCACGGGTTCAAAAAGAAAACGTGGGATCCTTTCTCGGTCTTCACTCAGAAATGAAAGCAACACAAAGGAGTCAACGAAGAACAGACGCAAGACGATGGTTCTCAAAATAAAACATTTATTTACCAATATACAAACAGGTAAAAAAAAAAGAAATACATTTAACAACAGGAGAGGGACCTATAGAAGAAAAGAAGGCGCGAGCGAATACATATATACATATATAAAAAGAAAGAAAGTGGATCAAGTCAAAAGAATCAACTTATCTGACCGTTGAGTTGACGTTTTCGCATAAAGTTCAAATTCGCCGAAGCGAGAGTTCGTAGTTTAACACAACATTTTGGTCGGCCGACAATTTTCCAGAATTTTGTTCCTTCCGGGAATGTTCAAAGTTTTTACAGCACATGTATAGGCGTTTCGTTGGTCGATACAGTTTTCATAGCAGCCCTTTCGTCTCTAGTCGACAGACTTCGTTGTCTTCCTCATTTCAGTGAGCAGTCCACTTCGGAATCTGGACGATCGCGTCCAGCGATGTTCGTCTGCCACTGATCGGACAGAAACTGAAAAACCCTTTTTCGACTCCTGCTGTCCTCAAAGACAGTCACGTGGGTTTTCTTCGTCCTTGACTGGGCACACGGGAGGATGGGGCAGAGATCACGCATCGTTTTGCGTGATGGCCAAAATTTCAATCTGCCCTTAGGATGGCCTGATCACGTGAATGGCTGGAATTCACTTATGGTCGACCGCCTGATAGCTGTTGGGTTTCGGTACCAGGTCGTTTTCGCGTCGGGTCGCTTCAAAGTCATGGACCCGTGGTGTGTGGGTGGAAGAGTAGGCAAAGAGGGAAAGAAGTTGTGAAGAGAAGAGGAGGGTATGAACATATTCGCTCGCAAGTTGAAAGCATTAGTAGATTCTTATCTATTTCTCTCCTTTTATACCTAACTAATTTTCGTCTAGAATTTGGGATTTCTCTTCCTCACGCCGATGTGGTTAATGAAATTCGAGGCTACGTTACAATATATATATATATAAATATAAAAGTGAATATAGAAGTCAACACTTAGAGGCGACAGTCTGTTTCATGCTAGAGGCAATCATCGGGCCCGATGATTGCATCTAGCATGAAACAGACTGTCGCCTCTAAGTGCTGACTTCTATGTTCACTTTTATATTTACACACGCTCTATCTCTGATATTCAGCACTTTATCCCATAAATATAGCACACTTTAAGACTATATTTCTTCATATATATATATATATATATATATATATATATATATATATATATATATATATATATATATAATGTGTGAGTAGTTCCTAAACTCGGGACAAGTAACTAATTAGACTACATCTGAAAATCTAGTCTACTAAATTTTATGTTGGCTTTCCTTTTAATAGCCCTAGTTATCCCAGCTTATTTTCAAAATAGCGCTGAGCTTTCAAAATTAGCTGAATGTGGCAACAGTGGTTATGAGTGTTCCAGACAAAATTCACTCTGTATTTCAATAATGTTCATGAATTATAATCAACCGATGAATCCTATAGAAAAAAATAAGTTGTAGTAAAAATGATAAGTTGTAGAAAGAAAGACGCCAACTCATTAACAACGAACAAAAGTGTTCCTCGTTATCGTACGTCTATTGACTGCTAAAATGTATCAACACAATAAAGTGTTCTCATACTGACGGCCATGTTGCTCGATGAAAAAACAAAAAGAAAACGGGTTTCATGGTTTTGCTGCCCACGAAATCTTTTGTCCAATAACGAATAGCATTTTTTTTCCTTCTTTTGAACATTCCAAGTTGCTTCCGGAAAAATCGTTCAGGATAAGGACGAAAAATGTCTCTCAATTACAATTCTTGAAATATTTTTGATGACATCAATTTTTCGGAAAAACAAATTTGATTTTTCAGATTAAAAAACAATCATCACAATTTATAAATGATTTGCATCCGAAATTGTATAAATGTATTATTTTATGTGTGGGCTTCATCTTTATGTGTATGTGTGAACGTCTTCGTCTTTCTTTTACCCTAACCCCATTTTGAATTGCCTTCTTTATATTTTCTACTAATTTCCTTTACAATGATCTCATGTTTCTGCATTGAATTAGAATAAATTTGCGAGTAAATTGTTTTTTCTCCTTTCTTTCATTTCTTGCTATTACTCTCCTTCATTTATCGTTTTCTGTTATATATATATATATATATATATATATATATATATATATATATATATATATATATATATATATATATATATATATATATATTGGGACTGCTGAAAATGTAAGGGAAATGTAAAACTTCAATATTTTAGCAAATTTGCTGATGTTCTTATTTTAACTGAAATTATGTTTGCCAATTCTGAAAGAAATTGAGTAATACCTGGAGGCGACTCGATTTGCACACTTTAGAGATTATACGAGTACATGTTAAATATATCAGTCTGAGGGAATTTCTCAAGAAACAGTTTCGTGTCCTTCATGAAACATGGCGTAAAAACCTGCTGCAATAGCATGAACAGACACTCTCCGATGGCGTTATTCAAGTAAGTGAAATATAACCATAAAATATTAAGCATTCTCTTGCAGAAATTTATTTTATTAACAGAATTTGATTTTCTTTCATTTATTATTATTCAATTTAAGCAACACAATTATGCATAAAATATTTGATAAGTCAGTTTATAAGCATAAAGTATTTTTAATTTATGCAATTCCTATTTTTGTTCGCTTGGTGAGGGCGCTTCTTTGGTGCAGGAATTGTTTCTTTTGTTCATTCCTAAGCGACTTGTTGAATTTTTGTATTTCTGCAATGCCTTTCCACAGAATCATTCTAACCATAATGACATTGATGGAGTATCTTAGTGCATCACTGCAGTATTCCTCTACATCAGCAAACCACGAACAATTCAATGAAAGTCTTTGTACGGAAGATGACGAAGTTGCTAAGGTGCCTTCGTTGAAATACAAAGTTTTTTCCCCTTTAATCTTTTCAATTCTTTCTTCCCCTTTGGCTCTCCAAATTCTGTAGCACCATCTCCTTCTCTCCATGAGTGATAAGTTTATTCAGTAAAGCCAATCGAATATTTGTTTCTAATAAATACCAAAGGTGTCTCTTAGTTGCCTTCAAAGCATTCTCCTTGACATTTATATCAGGTAGAAGTTTAAAATGAAATCCTTTCCACATCATCAGTACTCATCGAGTCACAATTGCCTTATTCTAAATGCTGGTGGATACGAAGCTAAGAAAATATGCTTCTTCTTTTTTATGTGCCGTGTCTCCTCGGGACGTAGACAATAATACCTCTCCACAACTTCCTGTTCCTTGTAGCTCTTAATAAACTTTCTTTCTATTATTTCTCCTAAACCCTGTTCCGCTATCCATTTACTCATTAAATATGTTATGTGTTGTTTTCCTCTGCCCCTCTTGCCATCTATCTGTCCTGTGAGTATCAGATTTTCCAAGCCCTCCTTCATCATTATGTACTCAAGAAACCTCAACTGTTTCTTCCTGATGTTAAGTATAAGTTTTCTTTTTGTTTCCATTTTCTGTAAAACTTCGTCGTTGCTTACATGTCCCTTAGCATCCTTTTGTAGAAAATACATTTCTGTTGCTTCGAGTCTCTTCTTCATCTTTGAGATCGCCCTGCACTCACCATACAGGAAGAAAGATATCATTCATATAACAGTTTACTACTCTTTTCCTTGTTTCTAGCGAAATTTTCTATTTCTTAATATTCTGCTTAGCTTTTGGAATGCTTCCCTGGATTTTTCAATGTTCCTTCGGGGTTCAGTGCCACGCTTTTCGTCCTTTGTTAAACTACTAGTGTTCTAATTCCTTTCATTTCTCAACCAGACAACCCCAACTTTAATGAAATAGAGCAACCCTGAATAAAGATACGTGTAATAACATTAATTGTTCTAGAAAAGAACATAAAACTGACTAATTATATTTGAAAACCGTGCAAAAGTAAAAGAAAAGCTTTAAAAAATAAGAGATCAATTTCAAAATAAACTTTAAATACTTGCCTCAAGCAACTATAAAGAAATTATTTTTTTATGTGGTTGCATAATTTTACATAAATCCATATTTTAACTGTTAACAAATTCATTGGCAGAATTGTTTTTTCTCATTTACTCATTATTTATTTATTGTGAACACCTAATCCAGTTATTCATCAACACCAAGTAATAAATTGCTGTATAAACTTTAAAAGCTTTTCAAATGAGATTCTTTTTTGTCCGTTTTATTATGTATCTGTTAATGAATTTGTTGACTATTGAATCAAAATAGACAAGTAATCAAATTAATTTGTCAACTGATCAATTGATAGAGAAATAGCCGTTAGATTAAAAAGAACGCTAACTTTAGTTGTATGCATTTACTTTGACGCAACTGACAAGTGAGTGTTTTATGTAAAATATAATAATCAGCTATAAAAACTCGTGACTTGGCTTTACTTTTCTTCTTTCTTATTCTTTATGCAGAAAGATGCGCCTATTTACATTTTTCCTACCATGATACAAAAAGATTTCCTATTGCACGCATACAAACGTGGAACAAGCCTACACAAGTTCAGTAGATGACTCTCTTGGTTGAAGAGTCAAAGGTTGGGTCTGGTATCAGTATAAAATTTTCTTGACCGATTTCTTCCTTCTGCACAACTCAAAGTATAGCATATAAAATGTGATAACATTTCGAATAATTTATTTTAGGCAAAACAGCATTATACTGAAATTACTAGAGTACAAGATTTAGCTATTTTTCATACAAAGGTAATAAAACTGAGCGACCAGAATACAAAACGCTTAGACGAATAGAAACAAAAGGCCGAGCAAAGTGAAATAAAAATTAATATAGCAAGTTCGGAAATTTGAAATATATATATTTATGTATATTCATTTATAATTATGAATTATTAGTGCTAAATAAGATTTACAATACATTTTTTAAAATAATGAAATAAAAAATTTAAAAAGATGATACGAAAACATTAGGGTAACATGTACTTTTCATTTTATTTTTGCAAAAAGTAAATAATACTTTTACAAAAAAAGTACTATTTTTCTATGAAACAAATTTCTGGGACATATCTTGTTTTTTAAGAGATTTTTAAAGTTTTATCATTTTTCTCTTTCGGTGTCTATCAAATTAGTTAATTGAACAGGACGTAAAATTATTTTTTTACGAATTAATTTTAAACTATTATCTTTCAATTAAAACCAAAATTTAGCTTCAAAGACATTTTAATTATAATGTGTTTTTTAGCTTTTTTGTCGGTAGTTCATGGAGGAATCTAGCATATATCTAAATGTGTCTTTCACCTAACGATCCTGATTTCAGAAAATGGCCAGTAACTGACATGAACCCAATACTTGCTCAGTATTCATATAAAGATTTAATTTTTCTTTCGAACATTCTGTGTCTCTTCAGGATTTTTACGATTAACGCAATCGAGATTTCTCTCAAAAGACTCTAATAGTAACTATGAAGCTAATACTTCTCCCAAATCTCGGAGTCTTGAAAACAGGTTAAAAATGTTATTACTGCATTTCAAGATTTGCGTGATGTATTTTATGTCGCTGAAAATATATACGCCAAAATACGAACAAAACTGTAAGAAAATAAACTATATATTTAGTTATCATCGAGTAATATTCACGAATTCAATCCGTGGACGTTCCGAGTGTGTTCACAACTAAGATTATCCATTATGTCATGCCTCTGCTCTTCTTTAGCCCATTCTCTGTATCTTCTCATTCTTTCGTTTATTCTTTCCAATTTTTGTTGTCCGTCCATGTTTTAACTTAATCTTATACAAAGATGGATTGTTTTCATATAAAAGAAATAACATATCGGAATTGTTGCGCTTTTCATGCCTATCAATCTTTCGCTTACTGTCACTTGATATCCAACCAGAAAGCCTATCTATATGTGTTTCCTTCGTTTCCATCCGTTAGCTGTTTGCTCTTTATTTTTTCTTTCACCTGGTTTCCTTTGCCTTTATACCTTGCTTTCTCATCTCCCACGTTTCTTTCATTACATCCAGTTTTCTTCAATCTCTCGCTTTTCCACAATTCCTTATAATTGCGCAAGTCCGGAAGCGTAACTGATTCCCACCCAGAAGGTTTGGGAATCAGGAAGAGACTACACTCTGATTCTAGATAGAAAAATGTAACAGTCAGAAACAATAGTACAGGTTTTCTGACTGGAGTAAAATCAAAAATCACAATATAAGTAACAATGGAATGATGATTACTTCATGAAAACGTGAGATTAGAAAAAAACTGAGAGAAAACCTTTTTGTCATACGTGTACACACAATTCATTCTTCATAATGTGAAAGAAAATTCCCGAGATTTCTTGATTCAACTTGCATCGACCGATCACTCTTTTCTTCTTGAAAAAAGGAATTGTTTTTTTACTTTGGCAAAGAAAGAAGCACTTTTTCATAATTTCTGTTCAAATTTCCCTTTCTTTCCAGAAAAAAAACGTTTTTAAATATTTCTATTTATATCGAAAAATATCGATTTTCACTGATTATTTTCATGAAAAATATTTAAACTAAAACTAACCTTCATCCGCCTATCTCATGCACTTCCGATTTTCATTTTAAAAAGATAGAACAAATCGTAATGTCTTCTCTGTCATACGTAACATCCTCCAACAACAAGAACAATACATTTTAATATTTGTATAATAAATATTTGTGAGTGTTGAATACTCTGCAGAGTTTCAAGTCAACATTGAACCAAATACTAAATAGGTCATCTACACGTATGAGCATTATGACTGAAGTACAGGATTCGATATGGTAAAAGAAAAATTAATCTACTATGATATCTCATTTTATTCCCAATGAATGGAACTGATTTCATGATTTTATTTTTTAAGGGACTTCGTTCCTATTTAAGAACTGAGATTTCTATAAAAGAGGCTCTTGTATTTTATTAAAATAATAGTTGCGTGCGAATAAATGGAGAATCAGCTAAACAAGTTTATTTTTTTCCTGAAGCGTATCTTCAGACAGTCTTTATTTTATGTTGAATGAAGTTGTTGAGCTTCTTTTTACGGATTATCAATCCTTCGTGGACTATTTAAACCCGAAATATATTTTGGATTTAACAATAATTATACTTTTTGCGAGAAAATATGGCATTAACAAATTTTTGAAAAGAATAATTTTTGCCAAGTACAAATTCTGCTATTTAATCCATGTCTGGGAAAGAAGAGATGCTTTGTTTTATGGATATATCGCAAAATAAAATATTTATATATTCTGTTTTACTAGACTTTTTATCACCTTTCACTTTTCTACTAAATTCAGTCTCCCTCTTTCTCTCTTCCTCTTCCCCCCACTCTCTCTCTCTCTTCCTCTTCCCCCCACTCTCTCTCTTCCTCCCCCCCCTCTCTCTCTCCCTTCCTCTTCCCCCTCTCTCTCTTCCTCTTCCCCCTCTCTCTATCTTCCTCTTCCCCTCTCTCTCTCTCTCTCTCTCTCTCTCTCTCTCTCTCTCTACTTATAGACTTATAAAAGATTTTGAAGCAACTTATCAGTAATCGTTAGCATTAATAAATAAAAACAAAATTTTGCCTCAAGAGTTTTTCAGACAACTGAAATGTTGCTTTTATTATCACCATTGTCGCTTTGGTCGATATTTCTTCAGATGTACTGTCCGTATAAAAAAAAAGCCCGTGTTCCTTTTTTTCCTCGATAGTGCAAACTAATATTTCTCTTTATACAAAACTAGATTAAATGGGACATAAAGCCAATATAGTGCTACTTGTCAACGTTTGAGTTTAGATGCATCTGTGCATGACATGCATATGTTTGTCTACTCTTGATAAAAGAAAATAACAAACTATTGAAATTCGATGTCGACATTAAATGTGTGTTGGGGAAAATCTCTGAAACTAAAAAGACACGGCCTAATTAAGTGGCGATGAAAGAGTCAGGGTTAGTAAATTAGAATTGACTCTGAAAATGTAGCTGAAACGTTAATCTGCAGGAGTGTCAATGCCTAGTTGCCAGAATGTTGGTGTAATGCATATTTACTAGGGTTTGCTGAAAGGTTCTCGGTTAAGCCAAGCAATTTCTATATAAATTCTGATTCTTGCTCATTTAGGGAAATCTTTTGGGAAATGATTCTGACCAATTACTTTTCAGCACCTCTTCACATATATTTATCTACTGTATGTATATATCTATCACCATATCACATAAACAAGTACACCATTAAGACCGCATGTTAATACTGAAGAAAGTATTTATTTTACCTAGCAAGTATTTACTTTTCAACATAATCTCCTTCCTTGTCAATGCACTTCATTCAGTGGGGAATATTAATCAGATCGGTCTAACGTTACGCTGTACAAAATGCATAACACGAAAAGGAAATCTTACAAAATACACAAAAACAAAAAAGAAAATACAAATAACTTTGATAAGACTACCAATCGATTCAACAACAATTACAATTGAAAAGAATTTATTTAAACTTAATAAAGAATTTCTTAAAGCTACTGTAAAAACAATAAGAGAATCAATTAACACAAACCATATACCAATAAAATTAAAGCTGAGGCAGGAATTTATAAAATAGACCGCAAAAATGTCTATTTAAATTAGAATTTAAATTAATTAACCATTAATTAAAAGTAATATTTAATTAAAAGAAAAAGTAATGTATTTAATCAATTATTTTTAAGGGGAAAATATATTGAAAGGAGATTAAGTTCGGCATCTCCTTCGGTAAATCTACGTCCAGTATCATGCTATAGCTCATTTTTTTTAATAAAAATTAATGTTGATAAAAGGTGCGATAGTTAAAAACAATAGGAATAAAAATAAAGACAAAAGTGATAGAAAGCTGAATTACATCGGCTAAGTTACCCATCCGCATACAACTGACGTCAACAATTTACAAATTTAAATTTAAACCTAAGCGTACCTGTATTTGAACGCTTTTTGTTTTTAATCATTTTACCTCCAGTAAGCCAAAACGGCCACGCACACGCATGAATTACTGGGGGTGAACTAATATAAGAAAAACGTTATTGAGGAGCAAGAAGAATAATAGAACAGTCATTAAAAAGGCAGAAGATAAAGATTGACATTGCATTTAAATGTTTGAAGATCAAATTTGACTGAAAAGTAAGAAGCCAGAAGAGTTCCACAAGTGATCAAAGAAACTGTTAGCATAAAACTTACGGTTGCATCTAGCCATTTCAATTGTAAGATGATGAGATTTTGCCGCCAGTGTAGTAGTGCGCTTGAATTCATAGAGTCTATGTACTATAGAGGAGAGTTCATCAGAATAATTACTATGAAAGTATATATGGAAAATGCACAGGGAAGCTGTATTACGGCGATCGGAAAGTGACGGAAGCGGACATGCCAGATTAGGACAAATGACATTGCAGATTCTCCTTTAGATTTTATCAAGAATCTTCATATATGTCAGCAATATTCTAAGTATGGACAAATGGTATACCTATAAATATGTAAGATAGGTTCGGGTAATAAAAACTTTCGATGCAAAATTGTAACCGGCGTATGTTGTTTCTTCACCACCTCCCAATATATATAAACATATGTCTGACCTTTCAAAAAAATCATAATTAGTCGCTAAAATTTCTTCTGAGGACGAAATGCCTTAGCTAGAAGTTTTTTTTTGTTTTTGTTTTTTTGTTTTTGTTTTTTTTTTTGTTATTTTTCCATTTTATCATTCGATTATCCACTATTAGTTTGATATATAGATGTGAATATCTTACCTTCCACAGTGAAAAATTCATATTATACTTCAATATATATGTGTCTGGTTACAGATTTATTGGTCCACTTTCTTATATAGAGAAATATGTTACTTGATAAAAGAAGATATCAAGTAGGTACATTTATGTCCTTTAGGCTAATAAATCAGACTGAAGTATTTCTATTCAAAATCTGTCCATTGACATATGCATGTGTTTTTGTATATAGACGAATTTATGAAAGAGCAATTTTCCGTACGTTTCTCTTACAGAAACACTTTCTGTCATTCACTTCTGTGCTTTACGTGTCTTTTAAATATCTACACAAATACAGAATTCATAAAGTTAATCGACCTTCACTTGTTCATCTGGCAATGGATTTAGTCATTGCAAAGCCGGTCAGCCAATCCATATACCATTCAATAATTATTCTTTGTTGATACCGCTTTTTCATCCAAAGTTATTTCCAATATTGAGAATCTAACAAAATGGTTTAAGATTAAAATCAATTATATATATAGAGAGAGAGGGGGAGAGGAGGGGGAGGGAGAGAGAGTGAGTGTGTCCATAAATTCTCTTTCAAATTTAAAACATTTATTACAAAAGAAAATGAACAAATATGTAGAAATTGTTAAAAAATGATATTGAAGTTATTTTTTTTAACTAATTTAATACACCTCAACAGTAGCCTAAGAAAAGTTTTTAGCCAGGAAAAATAAACTACATCCAGTTTCAAAATTTAATTACGTAATCCCAACTCAACCTAAATAAACAATATTTGGAACTAGTATGGATTAGGTCCTCCATTTGCTAGTTTCAGCGCTCGTATTCGATTTTTCATGATCAGGTTACCAAGAATCGTCTGATGCTTATTCTGCCACTCCTTTGGCCATGTTTCTTCAAGGGTTGCCACTTATGTGATTTTCGTTACACACTCTTGAAATTTTCAGTCAAAGTGCTCCCAAACATGCTCTACTGGATTCATGTCAGGAATTTGGGCTACCCATGGCAGTGACTTGATTCCTTGCAATTCCTCCCAGGCCTTTGCTACTTTGATCGGATGGCATGGCGCTCCATCTTCTTGAAAAAGATAGACATTCTTGTCTATCTGATTAGTTTCAAATAGTGGGAGTAGTCCTTTTTCTAATGTTTGAAAGCATTTTGGACCATTCAACCGCTTGTCAACAAGAATCAGCTCAGATTTCCCTCCAAACCAAACAGCGCCCCACACCATTACTCCAATCCCTCCATGTTTCATGGCTACCTGCAAACATTCACCGTTGCAAGTCTCATTCTGATTTCTCCAAACATAAACCTGCCTCGAATTCAAATATTGGCAGGATTTACTTTCATCTGACCAAATTACAGAGTGTGAAAATTCATAATCTTTGCTCTCGAATTCTCTCGCCCAGTCCATACGCCTGTCCTGTTAACCTCTGAAATCAAGGGATTATTTCTTATAACTCTTATTTGATAACCTAGCTCTTTCAGAGTCTTTCTCATCACATATGGTGACATTTCTATGCTGTTAGCGACATCTTCGATGCTCTGACGACGGTTCTGATGACTTCCCTCTTCAGTGCCCTTTTTGTTTGCTCAGACATAGTACTTGGTCTTCCTGAACGTTGTTCCACACAACAATGGCCTTCTTCATTAAATTTCTTGACAATATTATTAACCGTTTGATGGTTAACTTGGAAAAACCTAGCAATTTCTCTATTTGACTTGCCACGCTGATGCCATCCTATTATTTGCCCTCGCTGAAATTCACCAATTTCCATACTTTCACAAACTTTCATTGCAAAATATGTCAACTATCGCTCATAGGTGATAGTAGCTTGCTACTAACATGGTATTGCTTGAAAAAAAGGAGATACGTTATTACACAAGCCAATCAAGGGTGGCTAAAAATTTAACATAGCCCACTGTAGATGAGCACCATTAGTTGCATGAAGCACATCAAGACGGTACTCGATTTCTTGCCATGTTCGTTGTAGCATAACTTCATCTATGGTGGCAATAGAATCAGTGATCTTTTCCTTTATATCAGTGATGTCCCGTATTTTTGTTCGATATACGATATCTTTAACATAACCCCATAGAAAGAAGTTCTATAGTTTCCCTGAGACTGCGCATCCGATTTTTTTAATAAACCATTTTCTTAAGTAGAAGCTATTTTCAGGAGTTCATTTAACAGTAACTCTTTCATCAACAGGGTATCTGAAATACACAAATGCAATGTGATTTAAAACATTGATAACTACTGAGTACATAGAACAAATCCGATTAAGATATCTCATCAGTTGCCTTTGTAATATATTTTTTAAATTGTAATAAGACTTTATGGACACCCTGTATATAGGAAGTATGTATATCATTAGGAAACGTGAACACACATGTAAGGTATGTCATAAATTTTGTAAGTTGCAGACCGGTCTGAAAATCCACATAAGATCCCATGCACAAATTCAACTGCTTGGAAAACATAATAATAAAAGCATTAATTAATCATTAGCAATATAGAGTCAAATAAAGCTAAATGGTGGTCGTCCTCTTTCAAGTATACAGAATTCATAATTACACATATGTATAATATGAATAAAGACAAAAGGAAAAATTATCTTAGCCGACACATTTCGTCCCCTGAGCAAATATTGTTTTTCAAAAATATTTTGGTATAGGAATCCTCATGAATATTCATCAGATTAGCGGAAAAGTCAGGCAAGTTCATGGACGTGAGGTGTGCAATAAACGAACATGTGTAGTAGTTTTATATATATATATATATATATATATTTCATTAAAAACGACTGACAAGGTGCTTTTATTTAGTTTTTTATATAATTATATAAAAAACTAAATAAAAGCACCTTGTCAGTCGTTTTTAATGAAATGTGCTTGAAAGAAGGATTGCTGCCTAAATACACAAATATATATATATATATATATATATATATATATATATATATATATATATATATATATTAAAATTATTTTGGCTTGGGATTGATTTATGTGTTATATGTTTTGAATAATATGAGGCTATGGATTTAACCGTTTTCTTTTCTTTTTTTTTTTTTTTTTTTTGTATTTCTGTAGCCATAGTAGTAATTCTTTCAGGTAACGTCTTATCACTCAAATGTTGTAGTCAAGAGTCAAGATGTTTTTAGGAGTCAATTCAGATAACACTCTCGCAGGTTTCTGTTGCCATATAACACGAAATTATGTAACACAAATATATCAAATTGATAATAGATACGGGGGAAAATAATTCTCGAAAATGCAATTGTTCAAATATCATTGTGTTACAATTTTATTATTTAGAGGACTATAGTTACCGTCCAACAAAATGTTCAATAATATCCATCTTTCTCGTGAGAGTTCACAAATTCCTATTTCGGTATTAAGTCTGAAAGATTCGGTCTATATATAATGAAAACATCAATAAATATCAATTACAAATACTCATCAGACAGTTTCTCAAGTAAACACCAACACGCACACAGATATATATGTGTGTTGTGGCGTATTTTATTTAGCTGAAGCAGTAAGTTTGATTGTATGTCCTAGTCATGGACGCTCGTATCTGAGTATGCCTGTCTACTAGAGCAGCTAGATAATCCCTGTTGCAGACGACTGCTCAGGCACATTTGTGTTTGTCCAACATCCACAGAGCCCATCTGTGTTTTATATTGCAACTAGTAAGACTTTATTAATAACAATGTTTTTACTTTGTAGTACAGTAATAACATGGCATTGCGCGGATATTGTCATCTCATCTATCTTCACTTATTTATTTGTTTTATTTACTGTAACAATTTGTTACTATCATCTATCTCTTTTTCCTCTAACTATTTTCTGAACTCTCAAAACATTGTTTTATATTTTTCGTTATTCAAATCGTCAACAGAATAAAATGATTCACTATAAATTTACGATGCGTAGCCAACGTAGAATTGATATCGTATGATCTCTGACTCTATTTCCGCCTTAGGAACTAGCGTAAATCAGTTTTATTACAAACTATCTTAAAATACGGACATTTAAGCTAGCTGCTGCTGGGGGCTAATTCAGTTTGGCACAAAACTAAAGAGACCTCTGGTCCATCTTAGAAAACAGCAATGATAATTTTGAAAAAATAACTTTGAATTCCTCAATTCACTCCATAGAACTTCAAAACCTCATTTTAATTCTGATTTTGGCCGAAACTCCGATTTGGACTGAAATTGCAATTCAGGTAGAAAATTGAGTTCTTCAAATCCCAAACTCTATAGAACTTCAAAATATGAAAATTGATTTCCTGTATACACAAAATTTTAGAGTTACTTTAAACTGAATTTAAAACAAAAGAAAAATAAATTCACAAAGTTTTCGTGTTACTTTCAACTCAGTATAAATTAAAAACTTTTAAAATCAGTAATTTTTTCAGTTATTTTAA
This sequence comes from Acanthosepion esculentum, assembly GCA_964036315.1. Taxonomy (NCBI): domain Eukaryota; kingdom Metazoa; phylum Mollusca; class Cephalopoda; order Sepiida; family Sepiidae; genus Acanthosepion; species Acanthosepion esculentum. The sequence continues at coordinate 46,253,412 of OZ038507.1, forward strand.
AATTTTAATTTTTAAATGTTCCCTCCGCATCCGAACACAAACCCCAATGCTGGATGTTCAAGCACTAGATGAAGGGCAGATTCTCAATACCGGGATCATCTTGATTCTAAAAAAGGTATAATATGTATAGGTAGAGCAAGTGTGGACCGAGTTAGAGGGATTTTAGATACACAGTCGTTTATTTATTTAGATGAGTCTTGGCCATCATGTTCGCTTTTCACGTTCCACTACCATCACCTTTTATTATGAAGTCATTTTTTCATAAAGTATATGTTACGCATTAAAATTTTGATTTCTTTCTTTCAACCTCTCATAATACGTTAATATTCGTGAAGAAAACTAAGGATACCTCGTGAACTGTCGTAACGATCTCCAATTTCATTGTCGCAAACAATCACAACTGAAAAGACGAGTGCTTTAATAGTTGATTTGATAATATTAATTTAGTTTAGTTCAGCATAGCACAAAGTCAGATTGAGACAATTAAATATAGAACAAATATGTTAGGCAATTTTTCAAACGGGACCTCCACCTTGCCAAATGACCATTGAAAATTTTAATTTTTTTTTCTCTGTCACCGGTTGAAATGAGCAACTATCTTTCACACGAAGTGAAAGATTTTAATACTTGATTTTATTATAAAAACTGCTACTTTGGAAATCTGGTGCTACAAAATCTTCCAAAAACACAGCCAACACCATTTTTCGGTCACGAGGAAGGTAGATGCGCACTGTAGCTACATGAGTAAATAGATAAGAACAAAAGTGTTAATATAGAAAGCATTCAGAGATGACTGGATGACTTTCCTTCGTGCTCTTATCAAAGATTCCATTGTGTCATTTTGGCGGGATTCAAACAGCAATTTACTTCAGAGAAAATGGGAGCAAAATGTTCGTTTGGTGTTAAATGATTGTAACATGAGATGAAAGCATCACACCTGATCGATCTGCTTTGATGTGTCAATTTGATCGGTTGGAAAGTGCAAAGTGTATAATGGTTTAGAATATGCTGATCTTCAGTGGTGACTTTCAGACACAAACACCTACTACACAAAACAGAGTGCACACAGAGATATGCATGCAAGTAAAGGCACGCTCATACACAAATGTGGGAAAAGATGTATAAAGGTATGCACATACATGCATATATAGATAGACCTCTACACAGATAGTGCGTGTGTGTGTGTGTGTGTGTGTGTGTGTGTGTGTGTGTGTGTGTGTGTGTGTGTAAAAAGAAGAAGGTAATAACGGGGACAGAATCAGATTATGACAACCGGGAATCCATTTCCTCATCTTCACAGAATATAAATTGACACAGAATCGGCAGAATTGAGTCACTGTCAGTCACTGTGTGTTTATCTAAATCTAAAAATAAACACGCTAAAATTCACCTTCATCCCTGCTGTGAGCCGACGGCTTAGTGGTGGAAGTTCCGACGGCTTAGTGGTGGAAGTTCCGACGGCTTAGTGGTGGAAGTTCCGACGGCTTAGTGGTGGAAGTTCCGACTGACGCCAATTGTCGGGTTTCGATCCTAGCTGGAGACAACCGGACGTCTAGCCACACTGATGAGATGTGAAACAGCGAAACAGTCTGTCTGTGGATGACAAATATATATATATATATATATATATATATATATATATATATATCCTAAAATATAAAATCAACACAGAATATATTCTAAAACCTAAAATCAAACTTTGAAAAAGAAATCCACTCATGGTACATAACAAGATCCTATTCCTTGACGTCGAGATAGATCTAAAGTTCAACAAATTCCCCACTCGCCCGTCTAAGAAACTTACTAATATGAATTCCTGTATTCTAAACTATGATAGCGAATGCCACGAAAGATATAAAATATCAGTGATAAATAACTTCGTAAATCTAGCATACAAAAATTCCTCTTCTCAAAGAATATTTCTAGATGAACTAAAAAACATAAAACAAATACTAGATAACAATAATTTCACAAGTACATCATTTGTAAGTAAATAAAATTATTCTTACATAAAATACATAAAGCCCGTAACAAAACTTACAACACCGCAAAACATCAACATATTTTATTGCAACCAGATGCACAATAACTATAAGCAAGATGAATTTCCTATAAGGAAAATCATTAAACACCATGTTTCTGCGGTAACTCCCGGAAAACATAAAATTCGTAATATATTATAGAAAATGGAAAAGCAAACCTCTCCGTCACAAACCAAAATGACCACATTGAATCTAAACTAGCAGTAACTAAAATACTGTACTAATTCCATTGCTCGGTACATGACTGTGTTACTTATCAAAATCCAATGACCTATATTGGGTACACCACTACCTCACTGAGTAGCGTTTTACATGCCACCTGTCGTATCAAAGTGCGATTAATAAACATTTATTAACTCATAACTTCCAAGAACCTTTAAGGAAAATTATAGTTGATAATACAAGGATCCTTTTCAAGTAACATAGTGGTACACAGCTTGTCATTAAGGAGGCTCTACTTATTAAACTTTATTCTCCCACTATCAGCCGATTTAGAAGCGGAGACAGCGTGTTAAAAATGTTCTAAAAATAGAAAAAACATATCTACCCGATTTTGTATCAGAAACAAAGCAATTTCCAAAGATTGAAGTAAAGCCTTCATTTAATTTTTATTTTCTTTTGAATATCAAGTATTGATATTGTAGATTTGTTTCCTATCATAGATAACTTTGAACTGAGATAGATAGATAGATAGATAGATAGATAGATAGATAGATAGATAGATAGATAGATAGATAGATAGATTTGAACAGACTGAGATAGCTGAATAAATAAATTGAAAAATGAACAAAATGAACAAATAAGTAGATTAATGAAATGAAATAGTTATGAATAGTATAAAATAATAAATAGAACTGAAGTAAAAAAAATAGATTTATGGATGGTTAAAGATTTGTATAGCTGCGATAAGAACGGGTTTCTTTAATATTAGATGTAAAAAGAGGGTAACAATAGTAGAAAGACAATTCAACAGTCAACACCCATTCCACTTATATGTGAGAAAATAGTTAAATTTAAACTCAATAAAGCAGAATAATTCAAGAGACAGTTGAAATGAAAGTAAATTCAGAATACAAGACTTGGATCTAAGCAAATAAAGCTAAGTAAACGCTGTACAGATAAGATATTAATGGAAAACAGAAAATAAACAACCTAAATGTTCTGGTAAAAAAGGGATAATAAATATGACATTCTAAAGAAGAAGAATAGTGACAATTCGAATTTCTAGCAAAAATGTCTTTACCGTTATTTTTTCCGACTATACATACATACATGCATACACACACACACACACACACACATATACACACACACATATATATATATATATATATATGTATAAATATATATATATACATACATATATATATATATACATATATATATATATATATATATATATATATATATATATATATATATATATATATATATAGTGCTGTTCGATAAAAGTGACTCAATTTTCTCTTCTCCGATGAAACGAAAGTTGAGCTAGATTCAAAGGATAAGCGACCTAAAATCCAAAGAAGAAGATTCGAAAGCTCTTTGAATTTAGTAGTAAGTACTGTCAAGCATCCGTTCGGTATAATGTTCTGGGGATTCTTTTCTTTTCATAGAACTAGTTTCTTAAAACCTATTGAAAAGACCCTCAGGAGCGAGCAGTACAAGAGAATTTTAGAGTCTTGTCTGCTCCCTTCTGCTGAAAGGGTGCAAATCGACCCCACCAAGCACATTCTTATGCAGGATAATGCTCCTTGTCACAAATCAAAATTGATGAAGGAATACTTTGACGAGAAGCAGGTGAGTGTTATGACATGGCCGCCACAATCTCCTGACCTCAACCCCATAGAAAACTTATGGAGCATTATAAAGTACAGGCCCTCGAGAAAGCAATTGAGCAACAGAGGATTTGATTGTGAATTTCATATCCGAATAGAATTCAATGCTTGGAGATGAGATTTGCCAGAACCTAATCAAGTCAATGCCAAAAATGGTTGAAAAGGTTATTCAAAATAAAGGAGGACCCGTAGATTATTCAATATTTCGAACTATATTACCTATTATAAATAAATTATACCTCTATTATTCTTTATTTAAAGCTGTTCGATTATGTTTCTATTGATTACTAGTTGCAGGAAATAAGTGAGTCACTTTTTTTGCACAGAGTTTTTCCCTAAATCTCATTTATATCCAAAATTATAATTATCAATAGAATACCTTAGGGTGAGTAAACTTTTTTACTGGGTGGTCGGGAAGGGGTCTTTATATTAGTAAAATTAAAAATTAGTTTGAGCCCAAAAACAATAGGCGAAAAAAAATTTTTAAGTAAAAAAAACAGTTGAGTCACTTTTATCGAACAACACTATATATATATATATATATATATATATATATATATATATATATATATATATATATATATATATATATATATATATATACACCGCTTGCCGTCTAGATAGGGCAAGGTAGGTAGGGCCTACCATAAATAAAATATATCAGCAGCGACATTTTCTTTCTGTGGCACACTATGCACCTAATCCAACAAAATTATGAAGGTTAATCTATTATACACATCCTCTGTTATAATAAATACATCAAGCTCTCTGTGGATCAGTTTTAATAATTAATATTACATGGATCCACCCGGATTATATACCAACGGTTCGATTATCTGTACTATTTTGCTCCTATTATAAACAGTCGAGCTCTCTCGGGATTAATCAACCTGAAATTCCAAAGACCTCTACAACCAAACATAATGGATAATTTCTGTCCGGGGTACTTCCTAAAAAACATTCCATACCCACTCTCTACATTCGTTCAACATATCTGTCACGGAGAACACTGTGGACTTTGTAAAGAGATTACGATGGAAAGCGTTTTTCTACCTTAACCCCCCCCCCCCGGAGACAACAAATTACAAACAGGAAACCCTCAACCAAAAGACCCAATGAACTCCACCACCCTGTAAATTCCTGGATGCTTTCGAAAGGGATTTGTTTGCCATATTTAAAAACTGAAGTTCAACAAGCGATCCGATAACTTCCAAAAAGAACTACGCAAAAATATAAACACGATTAGAAATTTCAAGGACATTTGGGTAAGAGCCGATAAATCAAAAATATCTATAAATGTAATCATTCACACTACCAAAAATTCTCATGGACAAAATAATAGAAACACAAAAACTAGATAAATACAATAGAAGGATGTCCGAAATAGATAGAGTGACCAGCGAAATGGCCAAAAAGTGAAATATTGCATATAGAGTGGGAAAGACCCACACTAAGGACGCCTACATTTTATTTAAGGACCATAAACAGAACTTCACCAACAGGACACAATCTAGACTAATAAATCCAACAAAAACAGAATTAGGCCTTATCTCAAAAATATAATTAAAAAATAACCGACAATTTACTAATCATAACCAGTACTAACCTTTGGAAGGATTCGTCTGACACTATTAAATGGCTCACTAATATGAGGAATAAGGATAAAGCAACGTTCATTAAGTTTGATATAGTTGACTTCTATTTCTCTATCAATAGGGAGCTCCTGGTCAATAGTATCAACTTTACAAAGAACTATATAGAAATAACGGATGATGAAACTAATATCATCTTAACGGCGAGAAAGTCACTGCTAGCACAAAATAATTCCACCTGGACTAAGCACCACGATGACGAATTCGATGTCCCCTTGGAAGCGTACGACTCAGCCCAAGTTGCAGATCTAGAATGTTTTTACATCTTAGATGTGCTTAGTAGAATCGTAAAACCGGAACTAATAGAACTGTATCGGGATGACGGGCTCATCTTCATCCCTAGTAGTAATGGGCCACTAACAGTGAAATTACAAAAGAAAATTATCAGGGCCTTCAAATTTCTAGGGTTTAAGGTCGAGATATCCTCTAACTTTAAAATAGTTGACTATCTAGATATCATCCTTAACCTTAATGATGAAACCTTTAAAAATTAGCATAAAGAGAACGAAACCCCCAACTATATTAAGTTCGGTTCTAACCACCCCAATGCAATCCTAAGACAAATACCCACTACCGTTTGCACCAGGATTAGTAAACTATTGTCCAATGAAAAAATCTTTAATAAGAATAAAGAACTATACGAAAAGATCCTCCCAAAAAGTGGTTTCAAAAGTAAGCTGTCTTACGCGACCACCATTAGTAATGCCGATACACGAAAAGTGGAATGTAAGTGTAAAAATAGGAAAAGAAAAATCACTATATATATATATATATATATATATATATATATATATATATATATATATATATATATATATATATATATATATATATATATATATATATAAGAACATTATCTATTCTTCAAAAATTATTTTTACTGCTTGTGTCAACCGTTAATCGCTATTATTTCCGTATGATTATGCTTCACGATATCTGGTATAATCAATGAGAAATTGTGCATTTGTGTTATTCTCTAATGTGTTTGTGTATTTTTATAGATCAAAATCACATCAGAATTCACACTTGATTCCTGTGATTTCGTGTTATCTTAATAATGATGACCTTGGAGATTCTGGTAGCGTTTAATAGTTATTTTCGTAATATATAAAATGGTTTTAAGATCATTTAAAACAACTCGTCAACAAATTAGTTATTCGGGGATTTGTTCCAGTTCATCACCTGTTAGCGGTTTCTACTACAATCTTGACTGCCTTCATCAGTCGATATTTTAAGCAGCAATTCATTAATAAAATGTAAGGCTTTTGTTTGCATTAGCAAGCAAATGTAAAAGTTAGATATACATTTATATGCGCCCCTCAACTGGCTTCTGTTCTTTCCAAACTCTAAGAAGGGTTTGTAATGTTATTGGTCATGACCTGGCATCTCGACTTCAGTCACTTTCCGTTCTGTATTTTCTATAAATATTTTTATGACAGTTATTCTAATGATTTCTCCTCCTTGGTATCGCAATTGCATGAATTTAAGCATGCTACTAGAATGGCAATTAGGTCTCATCCTTTTACTGTTGAAATAGCTAGATGTAACCGTAATTTCTATTCTAATATATTCCTTTCTAACACTTATAGACTAATAAACTCTCTTCTGGATTCTTGCTTCATAATTTAAATGCAATTTCAATCCCCATCTCTGTCTTCCTGAAACTTGTTATTTCATTCTCTTTTCTCTTTCACTCTCAGCAACCCACGGCATCTTAGGGGCATTAACATCTTGCTTGGGGTGAAATGATTAAAAATATATACATGGATACATCAATAAGTCCATAATCTAATAATAAAAATGCGTTTATTTTACAAAACAGTATTTTGTAACATCTCTTAAAACCGAAACCTCTCATTTATAGTGATGGACAAATATTATACAATGAAAATTTCAAATAGATTCAGCTAATAACTGTGTGAATCTATGAAGATATAATTGGATATATGTGAATATAAAATGTAGATTCGCTAATATATATATATATAAGACACCATCAGTTTTGAAACAAAATTCAAGATCTTATAACATGTATATGTCATAAATTTGAATATATATATTTCTAAAGACTTAATAGATTTTTGTTAATTTTTAATCCGACATTTTTTTATTACTTCAAACGTCATTTTAGTAGATACCTCTGTTTGAATTCGAACTCGGCTAACTCCGATTCCTCAATCCGAGCAGCTATCCATTACTACACCGTACCTCCTAAAAATACCGCTTTAATTAAAAAAGAAAGCAATTTACTAGTTACTAGTGCTTTAATCACTAGGAAATCCACAGTAAAAATGCATTCCGTTTCTTTACCTTTATATTATTACAATGTGAGCTACTTAATAACACAAATAATAAAAGCAAAAAGAAACTAAATGAAATTGGATTGACGATATAAAGAATCACATATTTAAAAAATATGAAAATTAAAAAGATTAAGATTTCAGCGTCTCATCACTTTAGTGTGAATGTGTGTCGTTACATCAACGTAAATATTACTTTAATCCGATATAGTCCTAAAGTATGAAACTCGTCACACGGAATTTTTAACACTTTTCTACTGTTTTTTCTAACACACACACACACATATATATATATATAAAAGCATGTAAGGGTGCACAATATAAATACTAAATATTATATTTGTATATATGTACGAATGGATAAATGGATGAATATAGAAACATACGTACATATTTGGGTGCAATCAATTTTTGGTTAGCATACAAAACATAAAATTAGAATTATTCCAATAATATACTTGCAGTTAATCTATATGTATAGTTATCAAATATTATGCAATATTGGATATCATAGATAGAGAGAGAGAGAGATAGATAGATAGATAGATAGATAGAGAGAGAGAGAGAGATAGATAGATAGATAGAGAGAGAGAGAGATTACTTCCTCCTCGAGTTAAAATATTGACAAAAAATCAATAACAGTTCCCTAACTAATGTCATATGACAAAAAATAGAAAATGTTTCAAAACAAAACCACGTACTTGCAAAATCTCCAACTCCATAATAACTACATTGGAATAAAAACTAAATAAATGGACAAACCCCTTTTTTTTTGTCTCACTATTTACTTTTACTTTTTATTTTTCTGTTCATTTACTTTTTTCAGCTGGATGCATCGGAATCGATATTAGGATTAGTAACGCCGCTAGACAAGGACAATTACAAATCTGAGCTATACAGGGTGTTTCAATATCAGCTTATGGCAAGAAATTCATACTTACACAGTTATACAACAACTCGAATACACACACTCATTTCGACACACGAACAGAAATATCCATTGTCTTTTAAAATACCCAACATATGCGCATGCGCATTCCAGCATCACCGCAGGGAGACCTAAGATTTTCAGTGGAAATGTTGATGCACACTTCTCTGCAGACGAGATTCAGTCTATTTATTTGCTTTTATATTTTTTTTTTATCCTTTCCTCAAAAGCTACAACTTTTAAAAGAATCTTTTAAAAGGCGCTGACATTTCCACTGATTCTTCAACTAAAATCTGCAAAATGTTGCTTCATTTAACCGATATTATCCACGTAAAAAATGAATAACTATAATTCTTTGATTTTGTAAGGGACACTGAACCAGAGAATTTCTGTCAAGTCCTCAAATTAGGGCAAATCTATATTATGGGCGAATTCATTCCGCGAATTTACTTTGCTATTGTCAGTATATGCTTCTAGGGGTTAAAACGCTTTATATCATTCATGGGAAAATATGCATACATACATAGATACATACATACATACATACATACATACATACATACATATATATATATATATATATATATATATATATATATATATATATATATATAGCCCAGAGCCAACCACCTTTCTCCGCATTTAGAATATAGTTATCACAATCTGTCATTAACTGCCATCAACTTTTGCTGCTGCTATTTTCTAAAACTAGGTCTCTGCGAAATATAAAGTAAAGTAAAAACTGCACGACAAAAGATGTTTTCACCAAGAATATCATTTTCCATGAAGTTCTTTAAAGATAATAAGGTTTTTCATCAAATCTCTATAAAATAAATGATTATAAAATTAAATAAATGATTAACAAAATGAGTAAATTATGTGACTTTTCTTCTATCAAATATGCTATACGAGCTTGTCACGTTAAATCAATTGCGAGGGGGTAGTGACTTCGATCCTCACTGGTTACGCCATACTTGCCCCACATCTTAAGCAACGCTTAGAATATCATCATCTATATTTGTATACTAAGTACTCTAAATTCTTTTCCAAGTTGCAGAATCTAAATATTTGTATACTAAGTACTCTAAATTCTTTTCCAAGTTGCAGAATCTAAATATTTGTATACTAAGTACTCTAAATTCTTTTCCAAGTTGCAGAATCTAAATATTTGTATACTAAGTACTCTAAATTCTTTTCCAAGTTGCAGAATCTAAATATTTGTATACTAAGTACTCTAAATTCTTTTCCAAGTTGCAGAATCTAAATATTTGTATACTAAGTACTCTAAATTCTTTTCCAAGTTGCAGAATCTAAATATTTGTATACTAAGTACTCTAAATTCTTTTCCAAGTTGCAGAATCTAAATATTTGTATACTAAGTACTCTAAATTCTTTTCCAAGTTGCAGAATCTAAATATTTGTATACTAAGTACTCTAAATTCTTTTCCAAGTTGCAGAATCTAAATATTTGTATACTAAGTACTCTAAATTCTTTTCCAAGTTGCAGAATCTAAATATTTGTATACTAAGTACTCTAAATTCTTTTCCAAGTTGCAGAATCTAAATATTTGTATACTAAGTACTCTAAATTCTTTTCCAAGTTGCAGAATCTAAATATTTGTATACTAAGTACTCTAAATTCTTTTCCAAGTTGCAGAATCTAAATATTTGTATACTAAGTACTCTAAATTCTTTTCCAAGTTGCAGAATCTAAATATTTGTATACTAAGTACTCTAAATTCTTTTCCAAGTTGCAGAATCTAAATATTTGTATACTAAGTACTCTAAATTCTTTTCCAAGTTGCAGAATCTAAATATTTGTATACTAAGTACTCTAAATTCTTTTCCAAGTTGCAGAATCTAAATATTTGTATACTAAGTACTCTAAATTCTTTTCCAAGTTGCAGAATCTAAATATTTGTATACTAAGTACTCTAAATTCTTTTCCAAGTTGCAGAATCTAAATATTTGTATACTAAGTACTCTAAATTCTTTTCCAAGTTGCAGAATCTAAATATTTGTATACTAAGTACTCTAAATTCTTTTCCAAGTTGCAGAATCTAAATATTTGTATACTAAGTACTCTAAATTCTTTTCCAAGTTGCAGAATCTAAATATTTGTATACTAAGTACTCTAAATTCTTTTCCAAGTTGCAGAATCTAAATATTTGTATACTAAGTACTCTAAATTCTTTTCCAAGTTGCAGAATCTAAATATTTGTATACTAAGTACTCTAAATTCTTTTCCAAGTTGCAGAATCTAAATATTTGTATACTAAGTACTCTAAATTCTTTTCCAAGTTGCAGAATCTAAATATTTGTATACTAAGTACTCTAAATTCTTTTCCAAGTTGCAGAATCTAAATATTTGTATACTAAGTACTCTAAATTCTTTTCCAAGTTAAACAGTTCTGAATGCTAAGCATTCTTTTTCAGCCTCTGTATCGGTTTGTGACTTACATTATGTAAACCACTAACTGCAATCCTGTTATGCATCCAGCGACCTTCACCGATTAATAGCGAAACCTTTTATGATAATTATTTTAAATAAACGGCATAGAATTGATTATGCAGTTATTGTATTAGTAGAGATGGACACAGAAAAATATTTTATATTTATTATTATTATTATTATAGCCCAAGTTTGCAGTGCCTAAAGTTTAAAATGATAATAAATCTTATTAAATTCCTAATAATCAGCATTCTCGCCAACCGAATCGTCTTAGTTCTAATTATAGTCAAATCGTTCCAATCAGTTCACAAGTTTATTTGGTATTATCCCTGGTACCGCTGGAATTATGAGCACGACCATCACCTTCATATTCCCCATTTTTTATAAATTTTAAATAATTACATTTTCTTGCTTTCTACATCTAGAATAACCATTTCTGTTTCTCTTTTTCTTGTTTACAACGAACCAGATCTCGTGGCGTATAGAGAGAGTTTAGATCAATTCGAATTTCATGGGCTAGCGACAATCTAGTCGGGGAGGCCCTTTAGATCAGTTTATTCCATTAATAATATATGCTACTCTCTCTCTGTCTTTCTCTCTCTCTCTCTCTCTCTCTCTATCTATCTATCTATCTATCTATCTATCAACAAAATTTTCTATTTTAGGCTATGTTATTTCTTTTACCTACGCATAGGTTGTTCTTAGATCCATTTTTAATGCGAAGAGAGTTCTCTTACCTAGATTTCTGTTTGTTACAAAAGGCATCTTCTGTGTAGTTTCTTTTAGAATTCATCAAGATCTTCTTCCTATTTCCATTTTACTTTTTGCTCTGATTTTCTTTTATTTGTTGTCTTCGACTTCCTCTTTTTGCGAAGTGACATACTTCGACTGTTTTCGTAAATTTAAGGATCCATTAAAATCAAAGAACAGAAACTATATATAGTAGCAATAACGCTGTACTTATTAAGTTTTCACATGAAAAGTTTTCACTGGCAGATTTCATTCGAAATTAAGTACGAACATGTTTATTCCGTCTTGTATTCTATTCTTTCTTTCTTATGAAAAATATGTTAATATCACGTCTAATATGCATTGCTATTATTTCATCGCCAATCCAAAAATTACGGTTTCTCTTTTTGTCCAGTTTAAGAGAACAGTTAAATAAAGGAAAAAGCACTTTATATGTATTGTAGTTGTGTTAATGAAGGTGTATTGCCTTAATAAACCTCGTATCAGCTCTGGATCTATAAAAAACGCGCATCCTTAAAGTAATTCTCTTCCGGGTCTTCCTCCTTTCGAACTTTTCGCATTGAAGCAAAAGGGCTGTGAACGCTTCACACTAAAACACACCTACACAACAATTCATACTCAAATATATCCATTAACATTTCGTTGTGTATGCAATTTATTTCTATGAAAAGAAACTCTTGTCTTAAACTTTTTTGTTGATTTTGTTTAATGAATGCTATCTTGCATTGCAAATCAATTGGCCTCTGTTATTTTGTGCATGTACCATTTCACCACCACTATTTCATGTATTACAAAATATTCTCGTAAGAAACCTTATATTAATTCTTGAAGTAGCCAACGCTAAAAAGATATGATATCTACCTGTAATCATTAACTATTAACACTTCTGGTCGTTTTCATGAGTGATTAAATAAATGTACCCCATTACTCTTCTCAATATCCTTGCTGAGTTTATTAATGCTATTTCGATTCGTTCTCGGAATCACAGTTCTTCTAACCTCTTAGCAACGCTCTTCAAGACTGGTTTAAGTTCTTCAATAATGATAAACACTTTATATTCTTTGATTTTCCTTTCATTCATAGGGTGTAAATATTTTTCTAGCATTTTCCTTTCGTTCCATTATACTTTGAGATCAACTAGAAAATCGGCGTTGAGCGCATGACAAATTGTCTCTTGTTGTTCACAGTGATCAGATCTAATGACTGAATGATTTGTTTGAACTTCAAAATCCCAAAGAATTTTAGGATTTTTGTTTCTCCTCTAGTGTATGTGTATGTAATAAGGATTGTTGAATATTAGCTTAAATACATCCTAATGTATCACTCACCCTAGTGCTGACTATTTTGTACTCTTTGTAAGCCAATTTGCTGTCTTTATTTAATATGATTGACAGCCAAATTTCTCTAGCCAAATGAACTGCATTTAATTTTTGCTGTCTTGGCTCTTATGGAATTATTCTTGGTCGCTCTTATTATTATTCATGCAATCCATGCAAAAGCTAGATTGTACCCGGGGTAGTGATGGCAATAATTCTATCATATCTTCATCATTATTATTTTGTTCATTAAATGAAAAGCAGAGACACCATACTGTAGTAATGATGCGAATGAATTCGTTTATATTAATATTTAAATGAACAAAGAACGGCCGTTATTTGTATTGCTGAAGTGCTAATAGTTTTTTAAGGCTCAACACAAAGGCTTGGTAAGCTTGCCCTATTTGAGAAAGATATTAGAATAATACAGCACTTCTACTGGGAGCAAACTGCCTGCATAAGTACAGAAAATAAATATACAAAAATATAAATGGACGTAAAAGAAGGATGTGACAGAACTGAAAGTCCTACCAGAATTCATTATTAGTGAACACAATTTTATACCATAAGATATACAGATGACATAGTGTTGATATCAGAAACAGAAAGGAAATCTGCAAGAAATCCTACAGTAGGTTAGTTAAATAAAACAAAAGGAAAGGACTAACTATCAATTGTAAGAAGACAGAATGTATTGTTGTCAGCAAGAGGAAGAAGCCCAAGAGGTGAACTACGAATCGGAGATATCGAAGTCAAGCAAACACGAAAATGTGTATATCTAGGAATTCTTCTAACAGAGGACGGAAAATGTGCTACTGAAATCCAAAGGCGCTATGGCCTAGCGGAAGATGCCTTCCAAAAGCTAAGCAAAATATCGAGTAGCAGGAAAATGTCGTTAGAAATAAAGAAAAGAGTACTAAACTGTTATCGCAGTGAATTTTCAATAATCTGCCCAGAATTGAAAAAATGACTTGAGGCGGCAGAAATGTGGTTCTACAGAAGGATGCTGAGAATCCCATGGACTGAACATGTAAGTAACGAGAAAGTTTTAGGAGAACTGGAAACAAAAACGACACTTATATTTAGAATCAGAAAGATACAGTTGAGATTTCTAGGATACATAAAGACGGCCTGGAGAATCTGATACACACAAGACATATTGAAGGCAAACGGGACAGAGAAAAGAAACGAGTAATCTCCCTAATGAGCTTGTGTAAATGGATAACGGGAGGGATAACAAAAAGACAAACTTTGCAAAGAGCTACAAAAAATAGGAAGTTGTGGAGAGCCAAAAGACATAGTACATAAATGAGCGTGATAATTTATTTCATTATTACTGTTTTAAATGACGATTAACTAAGTGATTATATTATATTAATATATTTCTTGCAAAAGGTACACGTAGATTTCTTCCACGAAACCAAATGAAACAACACCAGTCCAACTGGCCAATGTCCAAAATAACTGAATCAAAAACTGAATTACGAACATTATGTATAGTGTTAAGTTAATATCTCGATTACTATTGCCATTATACTTAAAGAGAACGGCTTTCTTCTGGTCTCTGATGTTAGTCGATGTTACAAGTACTATAAAAATTTGTCTTCAAGTTGTAATCCAAACATGTTTCCACAATTCTTAGAAAAATAAGAATAATATTTTTCTAAGATCTTTATAAATACGAGAAAATTTGGTATACTCCCATCTACGACATTTTCTTTTCTACATTACTATCGATGCTACAATATCTTAAAGTATGAATTGGCTGATAACAAATATTTTTAGGACTCGTTAAATGTTATATTAAACAAATAGGGAAATGTATTTCGAAAAAATATCAAAAAAACAATGTTTTCTCATTACTTATCGTTTTTGCTAACAGCCTGCCCAAGAGTCCGCAGTGCTTACTATGATTTATCAAAGTAAAAATAGAGAGATTGCATTTCTCTCTCTGACAGACTCATGTCAGCCGAACAGAAATCTCTCACCTATTTGATCATATTGAGTACGTTCTCAAAACGCGGCAAACTCTTCACTGTAATGCGAAACTCGTTTTGAAAAGTAGAAACTTGACAGAGAAGCGAGGAGTGTTCGATTCGCCGTTCCGCGTATACGTTTTGCGGAAATATGTACAGCGAAGGCGATTTATATATATATATATATATATATATATATATATATATATATATATATATATATATATATATAATGATGCTCAATTTCAAGTGCGTCTGCATATGACTAGTGTGTCGAAAGTGCATTTCTGCGTGTATGTGTGAGAGAGAGCGTGTGTTGTATATTAAGTAGATACATGTATGTGTATGCTTATATAGCTTTGTTGGATGCATTTTATATTTTATCAGCGCATACATGTAAGAAGACAATCACCAAGGTTACGAAAGAATGAAATATAGATAGATAGATAAATAGATAGGTAGATAGATAGATAGATAGATAGATAGTGTCCATGATGTATATTGGTAGAACATATTTACAAATTATTTTATGTTTAAACATTAGCTAGTTGAAATATATATATATATATATATATATATATATATATATATATATATATATATATATATATATATATATATTATAATTTTATCATATAGGCAAAAACATTTTACTCACTACAAAGATGCAACTTCGTTTCGGTGCATTTCAACTGCACCTCGACGAGTGAGAACCGAAAATGGTTATGAACAGTCCTGCTAGTAGGCAAGCCGTATGTGAAACGTCACTTTCCTTTTTCCATTTGCTTGAGAAAAAAATATACATAAAACAAAATGATGACGTAGTAAAACAATGGTGCTTGTTGATAGCAGTTTGCTGAGGGATGGATAGGGTGTTGAATGCTGGCTAGTCAGGGAAGATTCCTTACCGATAGCCACGGTCAAACGTTCAGGCACATCATCTCACAAGAGTGAGGAGTGGGGGAGGAAAGGTGGGAATAGGAGATAGTAATACGATGGTAGGAGGGATAAATTCTAGCGATAGTTATAGTAGTAATTGGGAATGCTTTTTTTGGTTTACTATTTAAAAAAACACCTAAAGCTGAATTGCATATATTTACGTTCGAGTTATCACTACTTATTCTGTAATCAATGAAATTTTTTGGTAAATTAATAAATTTAGAAGTAAAGATTTCTTCTTGGTATGTTGAATATATAAGTTTAGGGAGATACAAGTGATTTAGAAATTAAAATATAAGTAGAAGAAAAAATTATGGGATATTAATACAACTTTTATAATCTAATTTTGATCTATTTTCGGATAGTATAACGTGTAGAATAAGTATGGGTGTAAAACAATTTATCTGAAAGTATTATTAGTAATATATGTGAAAAAAAATAAGGAAAATATTTTAAGAATAATAATCTAAGATATAATGGTGGAGAGGTACATAAGAAGATAGGAAATATATCAAAGGAGGTGAGTTATAATTTTAAACGTTTAGAGTAATGGAATTAATAATTTAGCAAGATTGGAATGTTAGATCCTTAATATGTCTACAAAAAACAGTGGTTTCATATCTTTGGTTTAGTAATTGTTGGGTGTTGTTCAAAAGTTCAATAATACATATTTTATCCTGCAGACATAAAAAGCAAGGTTCGCTCAGAGAATTGCAGGTTCTGGCTTGTCTTAGGATTTTCCATTTAACCTTAGGTGTTTTTCCTTCTTCCTTTAGTTTCCAAAAATATTTCGAAAGTGATGTCATATTGCATTTGGCCGCATTTTGTTCTCATTGCATAGGATATATATATATATATATATATATATACAATCTCATACAAGCATATTAACAATATATATATATATATATATATATATATATATATATATATATATATATATATATATATATATATATATGTAATATATATACAGACATGTTTCATTAAATAATATAGACACATTGTGTCTACTTATTTTTATACTGATCTGTTCCAGTTTCTTGATGTTAAAATGAAATTCATCAAGGAAGGTGCCGTAGTTTTTTTAAACCCAAGTTCTTTCGAACTTTTCTCAGATCATCTTCAGAGATAAATTACAAAAACAACATACTGTAACTGCATTCCGTTTTGATAGTAATTTTTAAAATACGGGCGAACGCAATGTTATTCAATAGCGCCGCCCAAAATCTCTATTGTTAATTTGTATATTATTCGTTCTCATGTAATTAAAAATGCAACATTTAAATAGAGAGTGAGATGCAAGAAGAGATATTTAATGTTTTTACATTCATTATTATAATGAAATATCCTCAGCACTTTCGTAGCCATTTGTCAATATCTGCTGGCAGTCCTGCAGTCTGTCTCCTTACATTTCATGGTTAAATGTAAAGTTAATGCTACATTTGTTATTATTATCTTCACCGATTTGAATGTCACTTAGGAATAACTCTTGGTAAGTTTTATCATCATCCTCAGTCCTATAACCGAGTGGGGTGTTAGGGCCAGTGTGCAGCTGACACGTGACCAGCTCCATTAATATATCTCGTCTGTGTGCCAATGTCTCAGTCTCTCGAATGATCTTCAAGTCAACGAGGTGACGTTGTCAGCCCAGTTATTTCACTTGTATTCCCCCTCTTGCCTAAGGTATATAAACGTCATCCTCAAAGCTAGTGTAACATGAAATCTCGCATAAATTTCTGCATATCTCTCTCCCCCTCTCTCTCTCTCTCTCTCTCTCTCTCTCTCTATATATATATATATATATATATATATATATATATATATATATATATATATATATATATATATATATACATATATATATATATATATAGGATTCATACAAATATGAATTTTGTCACTTAGCTGATTGATGTTATATTCAGCATCCCGACTCTAGAGTTTCGTAGACTGACCTTTTAGTAATCACTCTGTCTACACTTCAGGAGTACTTATTTTCTCATTTTCATTATTTTTATATTAATTTAAAAAATAATTTATGCATTTTTTTTATTTATGTAAGACTGATTTTTTCTTTATTGTATGTGTGTTGCTGTGCATGTATTAAGTGTGCGTGCATTACTGCGTGTACATGTATGCGTGTGTATATATGTGCTTTTGAGTGTGTTTATGTGTGTGTGTGTGTGTGTGTGTGTGTGTGTGTGTGTGTGTGTGTGTGTGTGTGTGTGTGTGTAGAGAGAGAGAGAGAGTTGTGGTTATTTTGTTTCATCTTTTTTTTTTGTCTCCCTGTTGTTTTTCCACTTTTTCCTCTCTTTCGGTTCTGAATGTCAAAAATAAATGTAGCAATGTTATATCCGGTGTCATACACGCACACACACACACACACACACACACACACACACACACACACACACACACACACAGATATATATATATATATATATATATATATATATATAAGCATTTATCTATATCTATCTGTCGCTATCCCTTTCTCTGTATGTATGCATTTTAAAATCTATATTAATAGCACAACACATAAACGCATATAATCGGCCTGATGCTGTATCACTGGACTTTAAGCGTAAGTAACGCTGCCGGTTATTATTAATAGCATATGTACTTTGGAATAAGACACTAGTATTAAATTCCGTTTAAAATCGATGTTTTCCATTTCCAGTGTATCTGGTAACGTGTTTTACGAGCTTGTCTCTTGCTTGAAAAATTGTATATTTATCGTTCCTCTTGTAGCAGCATGTTCATTCATTGTGTTGAATAGGCAATTATAAAAAGCAATGTGGACTATATATCAAATTGGCAGATCAGATTATGTTAGCATCTGATGTGAAAGTCACAAGAAAATTATCTACACTCATAATTCCTGAAAAGGCTTTCTTTTTATGAACATGTTCTTGCACTCTTTCCTCCTCGGTGACACACAAAATTATCACAAATTCATAAATCCAGATAGATCGATAGATAGATTTCAAACATATGGATCAAAACTGCATTGTGAGCGTCAGTTTCACGCTTCAGTGCGATCTTCAGACCAAGTGCCACTACTACTTTAGCGGGCTGTGTATATTGTATATATAGACCATGAGCGGATTAATGGAAGTTGGAGAATAAGAAACCGGTCCCTGCCGGTTTCTCTTGTTTAAGGCTAATGTTTGGATGGTCAGAGGAAGTGTGTACTCGACTAAATTTATTTATAGGTAAGTGAAAGGTGATATTGAAAAATTTACTATACTTGAAAAATGTTATTTTGTATTCTTCCACAGCACGATAGACAATAGGTAAAGAATAAACCTAGAGTTACATCTAGGGTTATACGATAGGTAAATAGTAACACGACAGTTAGTTACAGGTAGTCGTTAGGTAAACATTAACACTAAGTTTAGAGTAAAAATTAACGTAAAAAATTTACTTAGGGTGAGACCTTAGGGAAATAGAAATATTCGGATGAGAGTAAGGTTACTAAAAGTAGATTTAGACGATAGGTAATGGGTAACACAAGGTTAGAGTTACATAGCACGTTAGAGTAACTCTAGTGTTAGATTTAGACAATAAAAATAAGTAAAATTTAACTCTATTATTAGCAAAAATGTCAGGCGTTAGGCAAAGAGTAAACCCGGGCTTATGGTCAGGGTTAAACGTTAGAAAAGCCTATTGTTAGAGTTAAGATTAGACGAAAGGTAAAGAATAATACAGGGGTTGGAGTTAGCGTTAGACTTTAGTTAAAGAATAGACCTACGGTAAGAGTTAGGGTTAAACGTTAGGAAAACAAAACCCAATAATTAGAGATAGAGGTAAATGTTTGGTAAAGAATAAAGTAAGAGTTAGATTTAAGGTTAGATGTAAGTACAGAATAATCCTTGCGTTAGAGTTAGGTTAGACGCTGGAGCTGGAGTTAGAGATAGTGCACGACATGAGGTAAAGAACATCCCTAGGGTTACAGTTAAGATTAGACGTAAGTAAAGGCTAATCCTAGTTCAAGTATTAAAGTGTTTAGTTTAAGGTTTAAAGGTTATGTAGGAGGTTTAGACGGTACTTAAAGTACAAACCCATGATTAGATTTACGGCAAGTAAATTATAACAATAGTGTTAGATAAGGTTAGATATTAAATAATGTCGAACGTTAGGTTTAGAGTTAGGGTTAGATGATATTTAAAGAGTAACCATATAATTGGATTTAGGATTATACGTTAGGTAAATATTAACATTAGTGATATATGTAAGGTTAGAAGTTATATAAAGCAAAAAGGGGTTTAAAGTTAAGTTAGGTAAAGAGTAACAATAAGATTAGACTTAGGATTGGGCCTTATGTAGAGTTATGGTTAAACGATACTAAAGAATAAGGAGTTAAAATTAGGATTAGTCCATAGGTAAAGAATAACCATAGGGGTAGTGTTAAGGTATAGAGCAATTAAAATTAGACGTTAGAGAAAGAATAACTCTAGGGTTAGAAGTTAGGGTTAGAAGTTAGTAAAGTGTAACATTTGGCTTATAGATAGGGTCAGACAATTGAGTAAAGATTAAGCTTAGCGTTAGAATTATGGCTAGACAAATTAATTATATGTTTAGACATACTCTTAGGCGTTAGTTAAGAGTCCTACCAATTAGATTTAGATATAGACGTTTGATATATTGTACACGTAGAGATTCAGGTTTATCTGATAGGTAACGGTTAATCTTATTGTTATAGTTAGATTTTAGGTAAAAAGTAAACATAACGTTGATTATGGTTAGACGTTAGATAATGGTCAACACTTATATTTAGATTTAAGTTTAGACGTTAGTTAATAAGTAACACTAGGTTTTATGTTAGTGTTAATTGTGAGGCAAAGAGTACCCCTAGGATGAAATTTAGGTTTAGACGTTAAGTAAAACTTAATCCTTGGGTTAGATTTAGAGTTAGACGTTATGTAAATTGTAACTCTTGAGTTAGAATTAAGTTTTGAAGTTAGGCTAGATTTAAGGTCCGTCGTTATTAACTAAATACATACGTAGGGTTAAGATATACAAATGTTATAGATTGGACGATAGGTAAAGAGTTATTATACTTTTAGTGTTAAATGATAAGTTAGACGATGAGAAAATGGTAACATTAGGTTTAGATTTCTGTCTATATTTCTGAGATGAGGTATTGCAATTATTTATACTATTCGGACTGTTGTCCTCATCTTTGTTGTCATATTCACCACGTTTCGGTTATTGTACACTCCGGCCTTTTCAGGTGATTGTAATTTCGAACTGAACCCATAATTTCGTCCACCGGGGTAGATTGTTCTAGTTCCACGTGTCATGTCTCTTTCGAATGTCTTAGTTATCTCCATTTAACCCAACTCTCCAAGTTTTTGTTCACCACTCCTTGGGTCAAAGTCACTGGATCCAACCAACGCTTTTATCTACTGGACCATATCTCCTTGAGGACATCAGTGAATGAATTTTGGGGACTTATAACTATTTTTTTACAAGAACTCATATTGCAATTTTTGTTGCTATTATTGCTTTTCTCTAGGACTCCGTATTACTGGTTCCTATATTGTATTCATTTCTAGGCTTGACCAGCTTAGGAAATTTTTGTGGCCTAGCGTCAGTGCTTATTCCTTAAGTTTTCATATTTTCCAGTAATGTTCTCTATTATTTCAACCTCATCCCACAGGTGGTGGTGGTGGTCTCCCTCCCCCCTCCATATATTGTCAGCTACGCCTGATTTTTCTAATTCCCCTCGTGTTATGGCTTTACGATGTTCATGCTGTCTTACTTTAAAGGGGCGGCCTGTTTCTCCTTTATATTTATTACCACATCTGCACAGGATGGCGTACAAACAGTCTTTAGGCATGTTCTTCTCTATGGGGAGTCTTACTCGGAAAAGGTGTCTGTGAAGTGTTGAATCAATTTTGAAGGTCATCCTAATGTACCACAGACCATTAGTATTTTCCGATAATGCCTTCACATACAGTAGGCAAACTGAAGCTGCTTCCTGAGTGCTGTTATCCTCTTGTACCCTTCTATCCCAGGTTGTCAAGGGTGATACCATGTACCCAGGATAGTTGTTACCTTGTAGGGTACTGCTTATATTTATTATGACCATCTCTTCTTCATGTGTCTCTTGGTCACCACTTATGGCTTTTGCTCGATACTGTAAGCAGCAGACGATCCCTTTCTTTACACTGTAGTGGGAGTTGAAGTTGAGGTATTGTCCGGTGAATGTTGGCTTGCAGTATACGGATGTCTTGAATCCATGCTCTGTTCGAGATATTAGTATATCCAGGAATGCGTGTTTGTTGTCATTTTCTCTCTCCATTGTGAACTGTATCGATGATGTAATTGAGTTCACATAGTCCAGTAGTAGCTGTCCAGACATAGGGCTGGCTTTAGTGAGGTGGATTCTAATGCCATTTCTTCGAAGTATTCCATGTATATATTTGTCATTGCTGGTGATAATGGCCTATTGCTAAGCCTTCATCCTGTAGATATATGTCTGATCCTCAAGGACACATGGCCCAGTGGATAAAAGCGTTGGCTGGATCCAGTGACTTGACCCAAACTGTTGAGAGTTCAATACCTGGCTACTGCAGTGGTGAACAAAAACTTGGAGAGTTGAGCTAAAGGGAGATTACTGAGATATCCGGAAGAAGCATGGCACGTTTAACTAGAACAATCTACCCCGGTGGACGAAATAATGGGTTCAATTCGAAATTCTGAAGAAGATGAGGACAACAGTCCAAACAATGTAAATAGTGTAAATAATTCGGTTTAGATGTATTGTTTGAATAACCAAATATAACCCATGTGTTAGATTTAGAGCGAGACGTTGTGTATGAGTAACCTGAGAATTTTAGTTAGAGGTAAAGAGTAATCCTACTGCTAATGTTAGGTTTAGACTTTACCTAATAAGTAAACGTTGTTTTAGTGTTGGGATTATAGTTTAGGTAAATTATAACTCTAGTTTCAGATTTAGGGTTATACGTTAGGTAATGTGCATACGTAGGATTCTAACCCTACGTAAACACATTACCTAACGGTTGGGTTAGTTGATACATAAAGGGTATACGAATGTTTAGTATACTAATTTATAGGGTTTGCGGCGCTAGCGTTAGACGTTAGGTAAAGTGAACCTAGGGTTAGATATAGGGTTATATAAAGGGTTAGATGTGAGACAGATGTTTGTTTATAAATTAAGTAAATAGTAACCCTAAGGTTAGTTTTATGGTTAGACTAGTTAATGGTAATCATGTACTTAGAGTACTTAAAGAGTATACGTTGGATTAAATTTAGTGTTATACATTAGGTAAAAAGTATTCGTATGTTTAGAATTAGGATTAGACAATAGATGAAGAGTATAAGAAGAATTAGAATTCAGGTTAGACGTTAGGTAAAGAGTAAACTTAATGCTAGTTTTAAACAATAAGTAAAAAGTATCCTTAAGTTTAGAATTATGCTTAAACGTTTGATAATGAGTAACTCTAGGGTTATATTTAGATTTAGATTTTACTTAAACGCCAACCATGCGGTGAGAATTAGGGTGAGATGTTAGGTAAAGTTTTGAAAAAACTTTCGAAAATGCAAACCGACTGTTGTAAAATTTATCATAGATCTTATTCAGCAAGTGCTTATTGTTATTATAAATATACGAGAGCAAATCCACAGGAAAACAAATCTGTCTTTATGCTGGCAGCCGATTCTAAGATATTGTGTAAGTGAACTCTTGCTCCTCAGAGACACTAACAAGTTCGTATTTTCTTGCATAGACACATACACTTGCTGCACCAAAGAATTTCTATAAGATTTGATATGCAGTAATCTCGCTCTCCTCTCACCCTCTCTCCCTCATCTCTTTTCCCTCTCTCTTCCTCATCTCCCTCTCCCTCATCCCTTTCTCCTCTCTCTCCCGCATCTTTCTCTCACACCCTCTCATCTCTCTATTCCTTTCTCTGCCTCTCTTTTCGCTATATTTTCCACAAAGCTAACATCATCAAATGTGTCTACATAAGATTCTGAGATTTACTCTTTAAAGTTAAAAACCTCTTTCCAGTAAGCTAGGACATGACATAGACAAATATGAGCTTAAATCTAAGATTTTTTTCTTTTTATGTCTCTTCGGTAATTCTAGTATTCTTGGAATTTGCACACACACACACACACACACACACACACACATACATATACTATATTCATCAACACGCCCACGTGTGTCAAATGTGGCACAAGGCCGGTTTAATGTGGGCTTTCCGAGCCCGTAGGCTCGGTCAAAAATTGCCCGTATAAACGGGATCGGGGCGGTCAACCACCCCGAACGAGGCTCTGCCCTTCGGCGGAGCCTCGTCCGAGTTCCTCTCTGCCCAAAGGCAGAGAGTTCCCCTCTGCCTCAGAGGCAGAGAGTTCGACCTGATAGGTGAGACGTCCAAAAAGGACTGGATCTCACACACATACATACACACACACACACACACACATACATACACACACACACACACACACACACATACACACACACACATACATACACACACACACACACACACATACACACATACATACATACACACACACATACACACACACATACATACACACACACATACACACACACACATACACACACACACACATATATATAGTGTCTGAATGTGTGTGTCCCATTATGAGGCATTTTTCATTTTTAAAACTTTTAGAAAACTACTTTTATTACTTTAAATATTTTTAAAACTAACCAGAATGAGAAACAAATAATTTTAAATTAAATGGACACTTCCTATTTGAAAAAGAAGTGCCATTTCTATTTATTACACAGGGTGATTTCCTGAATGCACAGGCCGGTAGACGTAATACACACTGTTTGATAAATAAAAAGGGGCGTCTATTTCAAATACGAACTGTTCACTATAATAACGTTTGAAATATATATATATATATATATATATATATATATATATATATATATATATATATATATATATATATATATATATATTCCTCTAAATGTTGAAAATTAAATTGAGTAAAGGTGAATTCATTTCAAACCTATTTTAACATACGCAGATTTTACAAACTCGTTTGTTCTTGAATTTCACGGAAATATAATTTGTACAATTTGTTTTATTTTTTTTTTAACAGGTCCTTTTATCTGACATTTTGAGTATATGTAGACATAACTTTAGTATGCATAATCACATGGAAGAAAAATACTTTTTAAATCAGTGAAAGTAAAAAATATCCAACAAAAGCTAACACAATGCAAAAGAAAAATCAATGCCTTAGCATCTTAATTTTCCCTATTTATTAATGAGATATATCATTACTGTGGTAACGCGAAACATGTTTTCTTATTATCGTCTCTTGTTAGCATAACAATGGAATATTTCATTGCTAAAAAAGGGGAGATCAGACTGTGTAACCGATAAATATATGTTGCATTGTGTTTTATATTATGGAAAGCGAACAAGAATAAGTGGTAGATTCTGAATATATTTAAGCGGAGAAAGAAAATATGTAGATTAAAGAAACTTGATTTCGACAACGAAAGATGATGTGTACTTTAAAATAAAATAAATAACATTGTTCATTTGTTTTTTAAGGAAATATTTTTAAAAACCACAAAAAAGAAAAACAAATAATTTTCAATAAGATTATAATGAGAAAGAATAAAAAAAAATTAAATTAAAATGTCTAAAGACAGTATGAGGTCAGATAAAATGTAAAAGAAATCAAAAGCACTCTGAATGCGTAGAAAACAAAAAAAGTTTGACTTGTGAGAAATATAGTTGATTAGAAAAAAAGAAAGAAAGAAACTTATACAAGTAAAAATTAATTACATATAAAGAAATTCAAAAAGAAAAAGAATATCAGTGCTAAGAAAGAAAGAAAGAAAGGTAATATATCTAAAAAGGAATTTCAAGAAAGAAAAGACCAATTAAAAAAAAGAATATCAAAAAGCCAAAATTAAAAAGAAAGTAAGAAAGATTGATTGATTGTGTAAAAGAAAAATGTGCAATTGGCGAGGAAAGAAAAAATATTTCTGAGGACAGAATATGAAGATCAGCGAGTAAGAGAGTAAGAATGTCTTTCGATTCGAAAAGGCAGATGAAGGGAAATATTAATCATAAAGGTAAGAACATGGTTGCGAGTGGCACAGCGTATTTGGGATTATAGATTACAAAACTCCAACCCACCAAATTGTTCAATGGAGAGTTAAGCTTATCCACCAACCCAATCTTCTTCCGTGTAAGGAAGTAGACGGCGTGCCGTCGGGATGTGGGGGAGGTCTGTAGTAGCGAGCAGACTCACAAAATCCGCAACAATCCATTGCAAGATGATTACAAGTGAAGGTACTCGCGTCTACCGCTCGCTGAGACAACTTCCGTGTCCCGCTCTCGAAGGCTAACATCCGACATTGAGTAGGATTTAACCAGAAGCGAATAATGGAATTTACGTGGAAGCCGCTCACTATCTTCTTTCCGGGATTTGCCTGTGAAAGAATAGATTGCAGGAAGGGGGAAAGACAGATTCATGTTGTCATATATCTATTATCTATCTACTTATCGGTTTATTTCATTTATGGTTGATTAGATGATACTATCTCGGATTCATAAATTTATAACTATTTGGCATCTAAGACGTTAAAAAAAAAACAAGAGAATATAAATTTTAGAATGAAATGATGTTTTTGTAAGACATACAAACCTTATTAAAACTAATTTTAGATCCCTCCTAGATTATATACAAAAAGCAAGATGTATTGTCTAAAGGAAAGTAGTTTTATATGCAATTACATTTATTCGCTCACACAAGTGAGAATGTGTATCCAACTCCTAATCCTCATCCTTATCATCATCATCATCATCATCATCATCAATCGGGGCGTGATTTTAGGGTCGCTGCGCAGCAAAGCACCTGACAAGTTCCGTCCACATACCTGGGTTGAAATTAATGCGTTAGGTATCTTGCGCGAGTCGACCTGGCGGAGTCAATCCCTCAACAGGTCAAATCACAGCTGATATCCTGCAACATGATGGCTAGCTTTGATCAACGCACTTGACTTGTTGGCTTCAGTCTAGTAGGGTCTCCGACCACCGATACTGTCTCATCACCTCGCTGGCCGCACACATAAAATTGTGCAGTGAAATGAATGAAGTAATTTATGTTCAAATTTAACAAATAAATTGCACATTAATGTCATATTCTATTTGTCTTTATTTTACGCATGATTTTCTTCGTGAATTTTAAAAAAGCTTTCAGTGTTTATGATTTCGAACAACTGGTTTTATGTGCATACACATAAAAAAGAAAAGTGTTGATACTGTTTCGCAAATATAACACCCGTGATATAGAGAACTATGAAGATTCTAAAGTAGAAAGATTAGGGACAGTGGGAGATAGATAGATAGATAGATAGATAGATAGATAGATAGATAGATAGATAGATAGATAGATAGATAGATAGATAGATAGATAGATAGATAGATAGATAGATCTTTCTCACAAAAATATAGACTCGAAAAACGTTTAATGATAATGAAATTATATTATAAATCCTTAATAAATAAACAACAATGAACAAAAGACGGCGTGTTTGGCGTCAATCTCTAAAAAATGTGTATAGTAGTTCTTTTCGTCATATTAGGCGAACTTGACTAATTGTTTTTTTCTTTTCTTTTTTTACTATTTATATAGGTAACTCCATGAGATCGCTAAAAAAAGAGCATAGCATGATGAAAATGACGCCAAATTTGACGAAAACAAAAATTTATCGTCTAAATGTTTATATTATTATTAAGAGGAAAGATCAATGTTTATTTTAATTATTTTTAAAAAAATTTCTTTCTTTTTAGAACATTCTAAATTTTGATTAAAAAAACTTGTTTCTCTTTGTATCACCGGAACTACTAAAATAACATATACAATTTTTAGCACTGTGTGTGTGTGTGTGTGTGTGTGTGTGTGTGCGTGCGTGCGTGCGTGCGTGCGTGCGTGCGTGTGACACCCATTAATTTGGAAAATCTTGCAAAAATAAAAATAATTGTCGGATGTTAATGAAACTTTCAGAAACTATTCACTGATGATCAAAATTATTACAAATAAAGTCATTGCAGAAATATTTTTTTATATTTATTACCCACCCCCATAACTAATTTTATGAAAATGCTAGAAATTCGATCGCGTCAGGTTTAGTGATTACAATAGTAAAGGCTTTGAGGAATGGAAATCATGTTTTTTTGTTTGTGTGTGTTTTTTTTTTTGTTTTTAATTGGATCTCCCCTACCTGAAAATCAGCTCTGAATTGTAACATACAAAACTCAATAAAACAAAGATATTATTTAATTTCAAATGCTTTTATTTGCTTTTAGTTGTTTTTAAGAATATGGACAATATTTTCTGAAAGCAAAAAATTTTTTCGATGAGAAATGAATTTTTAATACAATTATTTGTTATTTCTTTAATTATAATGGATTTTTACATTTAAGTTGTTAAAATATTATAAAATTAGTTAAAAGCCGCATCTGGTTTCTTAAGTGTCCTTATGAGATAGATCTATTTTTAGCGCGTTGTAAATTCTATCATTTTGACTAATCAGAAGACCCGCAGTAATTAAGAAATGTAATTTTGTGTTTATAATCGGGCTATAATTATAAAGTACGGAAGAGCAACCAGAATACAATTAAGTTGCGTTATTTGAGTTAAGCATTGTTCTCCACTGTTAAGGCCTTTACCTTTGCGAAACACATGCGGAGAAGTTAATTTGATTTTTCAATTTCAACTGAGAAGGGTACCTACAAGTATCAGTATCATCTTATGAAATTTATATGATCTTATTTTTATGTTAATCTCAGTTATGACATTTTTCCATAAATGAAATATCAAAATTAATAATAAAATGAATGGAAAGCTAAGTAAAATAGTTAGAGCGCTGAAAGTTTTCCTTAAAAATAACGAGGTCAATAATGTGTTCGCTTAAATGTAAATAATTTCACTTTTCTCCTTCCATAGAACAAATTATCCTCACGGAATCCGTCAATATGTGATTCATCACCTGTCAAGTGACGCGAAAGTTTATGACCTGCTTTGTTTTATTTTCAAATTACATCTTTTCGGCGCAGAAGCTAAGTTAAGCTTGGTTCAAAATATTTTAAATAAACATTATAATTTCTGATTTTCTTAAAATAAGTTTTGAAAAAATGATAATTGATATTTAAAAGAATCTCAAAGTGAGATTTTCAGTTTTTTTATATAATGCAAAAAAATGGTTGCCATCTGTCAATTTTGCTGACTCAAAAAAAACATGATTTTTAACGAAAGTTTCGAACGTGCGAGGAACGATTAAAAAATGTAAAAAAAAAATACCCAATAATAGTAATAACATAAACAATTAGACGATAAAAAATTTTTTCGTCAAGTTTGGCGTCTTTTTCCTCATGCTATGCTCTTTTTTAGCGATCTCGTGGAGGTACCTATATTTATAATATATATTACATTAACGATATTACTTGTCGAAACGGTGTCAGTATTGAGTGGTACTTATAGAAAACACAGCCCAAGTAAGCATATATTTTCATAAATAAATATAAGTAAAATGTCAGTGATTGAGTGAACCAATTCAATCTAACAACCAAAAATATTATGAAAAATACTTTTCCTTGGATGTTTCAGAAGCAAAGCTCAATACTAAAAAAAAAAACAATAAAATATAAATAGAACTTCAATATCTGTCTATATTTCTGAGATGAGCTATTGTAATTATTTACACTATTTACATTGTTCGGGCTGTTGTCTTTATCTTTGTTGTCATATTCACGCCGTTTAAGCTCCGACCTTCTTCAGCTGATTGGAATTTCGAACTGAACCCTTTATTTCGTACACCGGGGTAGATTGTCCTCAAAGACACATGGCTCAAGGGTTAAAAACGTTGGTTGAAATAATCCAGTGACCTGACACCAAAAGTTGTGAGTTCAATACCTGGCAGAGTTGAGTTAAAGGGAAATAACTGAAACTGAGATATCTGGCATGGCACGTGGAACTAGAACAATCTCCTCCGGTGGATGAAATAAAGGATTCGATTTGAAATTCCAATCACCTGAAGAAGGTCGGGGAGTACAACGAGCGAAATGTCGTGAATATGACAACAAAGATAAGGACAACAGTCCGAACAATGTAAATAGTGTAAACAATAAATAGACTTTATTTTGGCTTGTTTACTTATGGTTTTAAGTGATTGCCAAGGCTGTTGAAAAGACTGCTAAGAAATATGACCATAAAATAAGATGAAATATAACAGTTCAAATGTTTTTCACTTAATTCAATAAAACAAAGTGATAGTTCAAAAAAGAGTTTTATACGATGATGAATTATATATATTCAAATGTTTTATGAAAGTAAAAAAAGAAAATACCCTTTTATGTCTTCTTTAATAGACTCGAATTTGTCTGCACTGAATCCATTTCTTCTCTACTGTCTCCACTCACTGGCTATGGCTTAAATGACAAGGTAGACCAGACGCTCTAGTCTTGGGAGGAAAGCAGATTCTGAATTCCAAAGTGTGGAGAAGGCAACGAGAAAATAACTACACTATATTTTCCAAAAAAATACGTGAGAAGTCAGAGATAATAAAGAAAAGAAAATCTGTGAAGAGCTATGATCACCCTCGTCTTGAAGAAACGCAGCATTTAATTTTTCTTTCTGCATAGATTCAACATAGAATTTACTGTCTTAAGCAGTAACCTCAGTGATTATTACTGATATGCATGACTGCGTGTCGATGTGATCGTATGATATATATATATATATATATATATATATATATATATATATATATATATATACAGAGAGAGAGAGAGAGAATTTGTGTGTGAGGGAGTGTGTGTACGGAGAGAAAGATGGTTACATATTTTTTTTTTTTAATTACATATATAATTTTTCTTTGCATTTGAATTTTATTACTTCTTTTGAGATATCTTCAAATGGAATTCAATTTTACTATCAAACCTACTGACGAATGGATGATATATCTGCGAAACTCCGGCAGAAAGATGTGTTCGAACATTTAATCTTATTTACTGATATTAATACTCTACTTCATAATATTAATTTTATCACTTTAATTACACAGACTGCTTGCTTAAAAGTGTTGTCTTCCAGAAATACACTGGTAGACCGTATTTGTTTTGTTGTTGTTATTATTATTATTTTTATTTTCTTTGATATCTGGCGTTTACACATTTCTTTCCGGGTCCCGCCCAGGGACCTAAGGTTAGAAATGGCATCATGACATCATGGTACGGTAAGAGTATTGGCCGTGGAGCGGTTTATCTTGCCATTGTTTCTGTATCTGGTCGATCGCATTTGTCTTTGCATTCTTTTTTAAATATTTTTCAGCTTCAGCCGGTGTATAGTGATGTATTTGCATTTCTACGCCCATTTGAAACTCCATTTTGAATTTGTCGGCTTCCTTTACTACAGAGTAAAGACACTTACTACTTTCATGTTCCTTGACACATACTATCATCCAGTCTTCTGTATTTTCCAAGTATCTTTGGAGGCCAATTGTTGTACTTTTGTAGGATAGTTCTAGTTGAACTACTCCTCTGCCTCCTTCGGATCTGGACACATATAGGCTATCAATATCAGCTTTGGGATGATGCATGCGGTAGCAAGTGAGGAGTGTTCTCGTTTTGGCGTACATTCGCTTAATTTCAGCTATGGTCCAGTTAAGAACATTAAAGCTGTATTGCACCACAGGAACAGCCAAGGTGTTCATGGCTGATATTCTGTTTTTTTTTAGTTTAGCTCGGTATTTAGTACCTGGCGTACACGCCTGTAGTACTCCTTTCTTACCTTCTCCTTCATTTGGGAGTGTTGTATGCCATCTCCTTCGCTAATTCCTAGGTACTTATAAGCTTCATCATGTTCCAATTCTCTAATCTTCGTGACAAAATCTAAAACTATTAAGGGTGCTTCTAAAATTCTACCTTTCTTGAATGTTACTTTAGCACATTTATCTAATCCGAAGTTCATAACTATGTCGTCACTAAAGTATTTTACAATATTAAGGAGGCCCTTCAACTCATTGTCGTCTTTGGCAAAGAGTTTGAGATCATCCATGTAGAGTAGGTGATTGAATATTTTGTTATTTATTTTGTAACCATAGCTACTGTTGTTCAGTTCATGCGTAAGGGGGATTAAGGACAAACAAAACAGAAGGGGAGACAGGGAGTCTCCTTGAAAGATTCCACGTCGGATATTTAGTCGGTTGGATATGGCAGTACCCTGTTGTGACTAAGGTATATTATTATTATTATTGTTGTTATCATTATTATTATTATTATTATTATTATTATTATTATTATTATTATTATTTCCAAGTTCTTGTTAACCAATTGGCTTGAAAATTGAAAAACAAGAAAGTTGCTTTATGTTCACAATCCATCTCTTCTTCAAATTTTGCTTTTCAGTTAACTAACATAGGCCATTCAAAGCATTCTTTAATGTCGTGGTAACCAATGACGCACTACCTGTATGTCTAAGCATATTCTTCTCTTACCTTGTATATTACAATATACCTTATGTTACTTAATTATTAGGAGTTTTTCGCACATTTTGACTTATATAGTTTTCAATGGAGACTATGGGACAAGAGAGAAAAACAAAAAGAGCCAACCAAATTGAATATAAACTGTAGCTTGTCAAAAAGAATATTTCTTTTCTAACTCAAAATACGTGATAGGAATTCTATTCAAATTGCGTTTCTCAAAGGCTAATTTAGGTCCTATTTTACAACTGTTTCTTCGTTCTCTCGTTACAAAATGATGTTTCTTGTATTATGCTAATGACAACATATTTTTATATGCTCTTGCTAATGACAGTTTGCTAATGTCTTCTTTTATTACATTTCTTTTCGCTTTGGCTAAAGAATTCACATTAAATATCAATGATCAATACTTGCATACAATTAATAAACAGAGTAAGGAATATTGGATTTAAAACGCCATCAAACTGGACATTGATGAGCGGTTTGATAACTCGAATCTCTTATGACATGCTGAACTTTTCACCTTCATGGCATCTCAGCAAGCAAACCGTATTACTTAGCGGTGTCCATCTCCTATTCACTTATCACATCACATATTGTGTTATATTGCGTCAGCAACAGGGAAGCTTCCCTAACCTGACTAAGCTCTCCTATTTGACAACCATCATCTGACAATTGCACTGAATGTAGAGTAAATTGGTTTCATGCATTTCTTTCAAAGTTAATAGGCGCATAAACTACTTCGGTAGCAATTCCAATTCGATTTGCCGATTTCCTTGTGCAAACTCATACTTCATTGGAGATTACTTTTCCCCACCCCTCAAGAACACAAAGTATAAGTGGATACATTTGTGCGAGATGCTACACCATATCATATGGAAATAATTTGTCTGCAAATTATATATCGACTTTTTAGGAGATGCATGAATAGATGGCTAACTTCATGTTCAAATTCTGAATGTTTATTGTAATGGCCTTTGTGAAACATACGAATCCAATTCACCCTACTGAAACCTCCCATCAGTTATTATTAGTACTTTTTTCTGATTCATTAACAAATGTGAAAATTCGTGTTTCTTGTCCGGAGATGTCGACCATGTCATTATTACGAATACTGACCGTTCAAATATTAGGTATTAAAAATAATTGCAGCCAATTTCTGTAACTGAACTCTGTAAAATAATCAGTGAATGTTGAAAGAAAGAAGTTAAAATAAAGGCAAGAAATGTCTTGAGAAAAGAAGGAAAGAAGAAAGACGGATACTCAAGCTACGTTTACAGTTTAATTACTGTCGACTTTGTTAATTAAATCCCTAAAAGTAGTGCAGTTCTTGACATTTTTAATTAACTCAAAAGGTGCTGCATAGCAGGTGGCTGCTTAAGCTATGTCTAACACATATACTCTTGACACAGAATGAATGAGATTACAAATAATATAACCTTATATACTATATGTCTAAGATTATATACAAAATCTTTGACGTAGAGGTGGCTATGTTTGAGGGATAAAAAATGAAAGTGCATCAAAGAAATGGTAAAAATAAAATAAAAACGAGTAAATTAAAACAATAAAGAAAAGGATGAAAAAGGGAAAATTGAATGAAAAAGAATGGGAAAGAGAATACAGAGGATAAAGTCATGACAAGAAAGAAAGAAAGAAAGAAAGAAAGAAAGAAAGAAAGAAGGTAATATAACAATTATCATATCAAATAAGCTCATGGCCAAAAACTTGTCTCGGTGTAAAGGGATTATAGTGTAACCCGGATATAAGAGACCCAGATATAAGAGAAACCCGCATATAAGAGCGATTTTTATGGTCCCAAATTAGAGCCTGTGTTAATAAAACAAAATAGACCAAACCCGGATATAAGAGAAACCCGGATATAAGAGACGTCTTCTCCGGTCTCGACAACTCTCTTATATCCGGGTTACACTCTATTTGGTGCTGCCCATCTCCCTTACATTTTTATTTAATATGTGCCAAGTTATATTAGTTTACATGGTTCAGGGAAGAATCTCTGATCTAACCTATTAAGGGAGGTGCATATATGCAAGAGGAACGCAAGTAAACAAATTGCTGATGCCAAAAGAAGATAAATTTGTCAAAACCAAGCGGATAATTCTGCATAAAGTTAGCGATTAAAAATTAATCCTTAATTCCGTTTACCGTATACCGTATAGGTTGCAACAAAGCAATTTAACCAGTTTAGGCAGCACAAATCTCACCATAGATAGAATAGATCGTACAGAACATTCTCCTTATGGGTTGGGGAAAACCCATACAGACGAGGCCGTGGGGAAGCAACAAACATCATAAATTACAAGAACATTATCCTTGACTAACTTGTGTAAGTATTTTTTAAAGTTAAACTCAATGGATTTTGTTCTATCATGAGCATCTTCCGGACCCAGTTTAACAAATTTGTCATCGTTGCCTAAAATTGCCATTATTTTATTTACACAATCGTCATAATCAAGAATCGCCATACCTACATCTTTATCAAGCTTAGTAAAAGACCGAAAGCCTTTTGTCAGTTTCGTTACCTTACATTCAGTCCATTCGGCTCTCACATTTCAAATGCACTTAAAAGTAAGAAATTACACAGTTGGTTTGAAAATAAGCAGAACGAATAGGGTTCGATCTCTTGTAGTAGCTTAAGGTTTCTTTTTCTCGTTCTCTATTAAAAAGAATAAATCCAACTCTGGTCACTCTGACCATGAGTTTCTCACTAGCATGCAACCTGGATGAGGAAAATAGACGCGGGTTTTCTTATACTAGAATCCAATACACATTAAAGCATAACGTACAAACAATACATCCACACAAGTGTTTTGGCATACATGTATGTATACAAAGCAATTGTTTTGGTATACATATATAAACAACTTCTAAAGAATGGATTTATTTTTAA
Source organism: Acanthosepion esculentum (assembly GCA_964036315.1). Taxonomy (NCBI): domain Eukaryota; kingdom Metazoa; phylum Mollusca; class Cephalopoda; order Sepiida; family Sepiidae; genus Acanthosepion; species Acanthosepion esculentum. Next base: position 46,289,047 of record OZ038507.1, read on the forward strand.
TCCAAGATTTTTATTACTTCAAATGTTATTATAGTGGATACTCGTACTTGAAATAGATGCCCCATTTTTGTTTTAAACAGTGTGTATTATGCTTATCATCCTGCGCATTCCAGAAATCTTAATAAAGAAAATGTGCTCTCCGTCAGGGATCGAACCTGCATTCTTCTTTGTAGGAAAAGCAACCGTTTGATCCGGCGTGCTTTACCGGTCCGCCACAGAGAGCGTCACCGTCTAGCAAGGTTATATCTGTCCCTTTTAAGGAAAGCACATTTTCTCATTCAGATTAGTTGTATGGAAAGCTCACACTGCTCAGTTTCGTGTCCGAAACCTAAATTAAGTTGGCCTGATAGAAATGTTATCAATATGAACAATATAATAATCATAATTAACTCGTGTAAACGACATAGTTCAATGTCTCAGACATCGGACTACAATAAATGATGTTGAAAACAATTTCATTCTGACACAAAGCATATATTTTCACAAAGAATATAACAAGTTTTATTTTGTTGAAAATGCCGTCATTAACAATCGGGGTCATTTATAAATACTTTTCAGTTTGGACAATAACCAGTATTCTGGTTATTGTCCAAACTACAGACAAAAAGCACATTTGTATTTTCTTTTTAAAGTCAAAGTTCAAATTTCACTAACTAAAGGGTATTTGCTTTTATTTTGAGAAAAAGTAAGCACTTAAATATAATAAAGAAACATATCATTCAGCAGCATTATATTTTGCTTTCGTCAATAAAACCACCAGCTGTCTTACTGCTTTACAAATTCTTAGCATTCTTTCTTAAAAAAATAAGTGCATGGCATACCTTGCCAAACATTCTACAAGTACTGAAAAGGCTCACTCTCACGCTTTGAGTATTCTCTTCGAATTCTCCTATTCAAGAGAGGTTAGGAGATTGAGGTGGCCAAGTTATAATTTCCAGATCATTGTTCCTGTTACCGACTCGAGATAATTTTAACATAACTTAGGAGAAAATTAATTTTGCGAAAACTAGATTGTATAGCATGTCCTTGAATAATCGAATGATATTGTTCTTTTTTCATGATTCCCTTGACAACACCATAACAGACCCATCACCACGCTTAACTGTTTGGACAACACATTCATCATTCAATCTTTATCTTGACTTTTTCTCACATACGCTCTCCTCTTACTACCAAAGCATACAAATCTAAACTTGTCTGTGCACAATACATATTGCCACTATTTCAATGTCCAGTGTTTAAGCATTTTTGCCCATAACAGTTATTTCTGCTTATTTATCTTCATCTTCCGTTGATGGCTTCCCCACCCCCACCCTGTGCACCAAGTCGATTTTTACAGTTAAGAGCGATACTGGTTGCTGTTGAGAGAAATTATATTCAGCTGTCAACTCTGGAGTATTTTCCTTCTATTTCTTTTACTCTCAATAATTATGTGTTTCTCTTATCAGCATTTCTGTCAGCATTTGCACCAGGTTCTAACTGCCTTTGTAGCAAATATTGCACCCCATGTCTAGAAATCTTCAACTTCTTGGTAATTTGTCTTTGAGAGTAGCCTTCTTTGAATAAAATTTCAATGTGTGCCCTTACCTCAATGCTTAGCGGCTCTGATTTTGCAATTGTGTGCAAATTAATTAAAAATAAAAATAAATAAATAAATATGAAAATACTGTCGTAGTGGTACATTCCTTTTTTTTTCTTCAAACAGAAACAGCTACATGTGTTTTGTTTACAACATCAGTCACTGCCGAGCTAACAATTAGGACCTGTATCAACTTAATTGAACATTTAGTGATCTCAAAATGTCCACTGAGGGGTTAATGGTGAAAGCAAAATATAATGTTTCTCATATAAAATGTTCATAATTTACAAAATGAATTGTGGATAGACGAATCCAAATTTGAACATTTTGGTAGTAAGAGGAGCTCGAAAGACTGAAAAACAAAAGCAAACACATTGTAGTTAGTAAAATCTCATTTTTTACTTTAAAAAACTACAAAAATAACTCATTTTAAGATTATTTTTAACGAAATGTAGGGGGTACACAAACTTGTAGTGCATGTGTGTGTGTGTGTGTGTGTGTGTGTGTATGTGTGTGTGTGTGTGTGTGTGTTATAAATAGATAGAAAGAGAAAGAGACGATGTTCTATCTGTTGTATGTATGCGTATAATTTTTGCTGGCTTCAACAATGAATTAGACTATCGCCCAATTTTAAGATTGAATAGTTTCTAGTCTTTGAAGAATTTTGATAACTGGTCAACCAAAAATGGTTGAAAATTTCCAGCACTTCTTTCAAAATGGAAACTCTTTTTTATAGCAAATTATAACAGACCAAGCGAAGTTATCTGTCAGATCCGTTACAGCTAATGATATTCTTTTGAATCTCAAGAGACAAAATTCACTACATTTAAATCTAATCAGTCATGCGTCCTAACACAAATGCACAACATTGGCACAGCACACATAGACAACACACACTCTATTCACACAAAATACATACACAATATGCATGAGTGTGTGTATTCTTCCACATTTATATATACATATATTAATTATTGCAGATACTCGATTATGAAATAGATTTAATTGCAAAAAATAGCACAAAGATATTCGTAAAAATGGTGGTTTAAGAATAAATTGTATATTTTAACAGATAGTATATTGTTTATATTGGAATTTAAAATTTTCACTTTGAGGACAGACATTCACCCACATCGGGATAATTTTAGAAAAAAATTATTTAAATTCGTGAATTATTCGTTTCAATTATATAAATTTTATGAAATGTTACAAGCCATTAATGTGACTGTATTTTTGTATCAATCGTACATTTGATATCAAATTAAATCAAGATGACATTCTACAAAATATTACAATGACATCACCTGAAGAATGTATTTAATTCAGCGAAACTCAGAGTAGAAAAATGATAAGTGAGAATGTAATTTCATTTAACATTATTATTCATCCGCTCTCTTGATATCAACTGCTGGCTTTAAAAATGTTATCGTCTTGAAATGCCCTGGGCAACAGTTTTGGGGCGAAATATAACTTTTATTATCTCTCTCTCTATATATATATATATATATATATATATTTATATATATATATATATATATATATATATATATATATATATATATATATATATATATATATATATATATTAACTTCACAAAACGAAAAAATTCACGAGTACCAGGAACACTCAATAAAAATTCATCAAATTTTACTTATCTGCCATATTCAACGAATATCATGCTTGAAAGAAAATTTCCTATATATATATATATATATATATATATATATATAATTTAATCAATAAATCAATAGTCTTATATAGTTATCAGCTGAATTTTAAGAGCCAAGACGGGGTGTTCTAGCGGAATTGTTTTGTTAAATTTGGATAAACATTGGGAGTAAATGAAGGTGATTATACTGAAAAATAACCTTATGTTGTACAAAAGAAATGTGTCTTTCGTAATTAGGCCATGGAGATTGATTTACGTCCGGCCATTTAATGGAATATTTTAAGAAAAGTGAAAGTTGGCAAAATGAATAGCGGCTCGTGTAGGCTGTGTCAGGAGGAGAAGTTGCCCATTCCAACATACAAGAGTAGAATTGGGTTGTTGAATGAGTGGTCCGAAATTATAGCAAAATGTAGGACTTTGGGATTATACGAACCCGGGTGAAGTTGAAAAAATAATTATTATTTTTTATCCCTCCTCCTCCACCTCATTACTTCCGGTGCCGCATTAAGAAAGTTAAGTCCTTGTGGTGTTGTCTATTATTATCCACCTGATGAGAGCTTGGCAGTCGAAACCGTGGTAGTGTTCCATTCAGCATTTTATCGTATTAGAATATTAAATCGCTCTACATGTTTGATTTTTCTAGCTTGATATTGAGCACTTTTTAACGCATACAATTTTAAACAACTATTTTAGTGTTTATTTAATTCGTTATATATATATATATATATATATATATATATATATATATATATATATATATATATAAATATATATATATATGTGTATATGTATATATATATATATTGAGAGAGAGAGAAATAGTTACTATATATAAAGTTATCAAGACGTTTTACACTTCATTTGTCAGATACAAGTACTATTGCACAAATTCTAAAAACACATTCCTGTCCACTTTCACAATATAGGAAAATACTTGTTGGCAACACCATTATACTACACCACGAAAATAATAAACAAAAACTTCAAATTCTCGAGACCCTCTGTATCAAAATCAAAATTTATTACGAATATAGCAACAACATATTAAAGTGCATATAACATTTGATACCATTTTATATATCTACCGATTTCCGGTCAGATCCCTTATATTAAAACACTTGTTTTGCAAAAAATTCCATAACTACAACGGATAAATAAAAAATTTTGAAATAACTATAACAGAGCACATTCGCACATGTTTTTTTAACTCATCGTCACAACGGAATGCAGGTTTTATTGTAGTTACAATAAGTTTGTCTGTAATTTACCACTGAGGATGATCTTAGAAAAGATCGAAAGTACTTGGGTAGGAAAAAACTAAGGCGCCTTCCTTGATGGATTTCATATCAACATCAAGAAACTGAGTAGACAACTGGAAAGGATCAATATAAAAACAAGTAGACAATATATCTAACATGTTTGAACGAAGATATGCTGCTTAAATATGTATATATATATAGAGAGAGGGGGTGGAGAGAGAATATTCAGATAGAATAGCTGTGATAGTAATAATTTACATTTAAAAGTAATCAAAATGTGCGCATCTACTTCAAAAGCTTTGTGAGAAACCTGAAGGTTGTAACGATGAAAAGCTTATGAACAGAGAAAATAGCAATTACGCCATTTTGATGGACAAATTCATTGCAAGATTAGAAACAAGGAAAATGGAGAATCTAATGTATAAAAAATTGGAATAAGGAAGTTAAATGAAAGGGCGAAGCACTACTTAGCTTCTTAGAAAGAAACAAAATGGCAGTTATGAATATCATTTTTCAAAAGTGAGATGGTCGTAGACGGTCTTGGAAAGTTCAAATGGAGTAATGAAAAGGATTTCTCAATTGCCAACCAAACCAAGACTGTTAAAAATGTAACTGGTATAAACAAAGCTAACAATCAGAGAATAACCGATTCTATCATTTAGGTTCAATTTGACTTTTAAATTATTCTCGAAAAGAAAACATGCCCTGATGTAATCACCGAAAATTTTATGGAAATTCAGGAAAAACAGATTCTATGTTTTGCGGAATAAGGAAAATAACCGAGTATATAAAAAGTGACTTGACAACAATAATTAAGGAAGCTTCAAAAATAGAAATAGCAATAACAAAGCGGAATACGTAAAATCAAGACTAGAATTGATGAAAACAGACGATAAATATGCTTATAAAATCTAAATAAATAGAAGTGAGAATGCAGCATAAGAATAGAGGCTGAATAACTGGAAGAACTCTGCTTACGACAAGTGATAACATTAAAGACCATGAAAACGAAATAAAAAGATGCTTAACGATTGATCGAAAAACATTTAATATAAATAGACATAATTAAAAGAATGATTCGAACGTAAAATGTTTAATGAACATAAATACCTGGTATGAAATGACGTACAGGTGCGAAACATGAATCGTCCTGGGTATGACGATAAACTACATCCGGCATCAAGGCCTCTGATCGGGAGGTTTTGAGGAGCATGGAGCCATTTTTAATTGCTGTGTTTCCCAGATCCACCCTGACACAGGGTGGTAGCACCTGTTAAGGTCCCAACTATGGTCAAATAGTGATCCCCCAAACTTGGATCAAAATATGAAAATATATAAATGAATTAGAAAAAATTACCAGCAATATATTTTCATAGTAAAAAAATAAATAAATAAAAATTTCCAGCAATACATTTTTAGAAAAAAAATATCAAAGCCTACAAGGAAATAAAATGTCGGCATTAAATGACCTATAAGGAGTTGATATGCCGTTAAACAAACCAAACTAAAAAAAAAACTAGTGAAACATGAAAATTAACAACAACTGTGTGTGGAATGCCTTTAAACTTATGACTTTTATATTCTACTCTTCGCATCATTAAAATTAATAGTGTTTAGGTACTTGTGATCTTTCCATTAGATTTATCCACCATTATAAAAAAAAACATTTTTTCTGATCCCTACCTGGATTCTACAGACATTTTTAAGTTCCACATCTACTAATCTGTTTAATCTCTGATTGCTTCTGGCGTCAATAGACACTATTCAACCCAAGGAAATGGCTAGACTTGACCAGAATGTTTTGTTTTGTTTTTTTTAAATATTCATGCTACATCGCTACATTAGCTCGCCTGCAGTCATAATAAATGTGCATCAGTAAAATTTCTGATACTCGAACGGAATAAATTATCTTTTCGTTTTTCTAACTATTTATCTGTCCACTGTTTCTTTATCATCGAGCTTTGTTTCCAGATCATGTTATCTACTTAGGTGATGAAATGAAGTTAAAAATTCATTCCTCACCGCTAGTCTTACGTCTGCCTCCTGGTCAACATTCCTTCTTTCCTTATCTGCACGCTCATTTCTTAGCATATTCTCTTTTATTGACTTTCCGCCACATTTTCCGAGCTTTCTTCACCTTCCTGTTTTTCGTTCAAATCTCATTTCTCTCTATTAATTCTTTCCGCACTTTCTTTCCCTCTTTCTTTCTCTTCCGCTATTTTTTCTTTATTTAGTTCTTCTACTTTTTATTCTTATTACCTTTCTTTTCGCCCTTTCACTTTTCTTTCTATCATCACTCCTATCACCACTTTCATTTTTTCTCACCCTTGGTTCACTGACCTAAAGGATAATCTTGTTTTGATTAACAAATATGGAATTTGCTAGGGAAAACTCTTCAATGATATCGCAGACTTCAAATCCAAATAATTTTTTGTCTGTCGTGTGCACATTCAGGACAAAATGTCTTTACAAGATTATCCATCACCTGATAAGAGTTGAAATTATTTCCACTTCTTTCCGATCCATTAAATCTTGTATAAGGCCAATGGACGCTTGGTCCCCAAAATGGAGTATCAATAAAAGTTTCTACAATTAATATTTTTCTATTAATGCAAAGGAAAAATTCAGAATTAATTCACACACTTCATACACATACACACACTTCAGCATCCATTCATATTGATAATTTGAGGAAACGCATCATTTAACCCTAAAACATGTAATGCTTTTACATCTGATATTGATGATATTTGTAAATAGAAATTTATGAATGAATAAGAATTATAATGTATGTACATTTAGTAACTAGAAAAAAAAACATGTATATACATGTTTGTTTATTAAAATGTTTGTCCTGAAATGTACTGAAGAAAAACTCACCACCAAAAATAAAATAAAAATGAACAATTTACATAAGAGAAGTATACATTATAGAAAATATTGTATGGAAACACACGCATCCAGAATCGGAAACATTTAAATAAAGTGTTCAAAATATATGTAAATAATCTAATGTCTGTATTGTTGCAGGTGATATTTTCCTCTCACAAAATAGAGAGGGGCATGGAGAGAGAGAGAGAAATAGTGTGAATATAGTAATCTGTAGTGTTTCTTAGTCACCATGCAGCGTTAATTTCTATGTCCACACTGAATATTTAAGGAAATCGGCCAGGCGGAGAACTTTTCGGCAAACGAACTTCCCTATTCTAACTAAATGAACAAAACGTGAACGTTTGGAGTGGTTCCATTTTTAGACGGAAATAAAAAAAATTCAATGTTCTCTCATATATATATATATATATATATATATATATATATATATATATATATATATATATATATATATATATATATGATGAAAATGTGGAAAAGACAAAGCAAAATCCGAATATATGAGTTTACTGTTTTTATTATGTTTTCGTTTTTGTTATTCTGTCGACGTCAGACGTTTCGGTCAAATAGACCTTCTTCTTTGACCGAAACGTCTGACGTCGACAGAATAACAAAAACGAAAACATAATAAAAACAGTAAACTCATATATTCGGATTTTGCTTTGTCTTTTCCACATTTTCATCATACCGTCGGATCTACATCCACACATTTGCTTACATATATATATATATATATATATATATATATATATATATATATAAATGAGAGGATAAGGAACAAATAGGAAACTTTTTAGAATAATTCACTCAAAGCAAAGCGATAATGCCACTAAGACGCAAGAGGGCTGTAGAAGTAAAAGAGAAGGAGAAAAAGCTTAGAAGGAACCGAAAAGCCAATCCTGAACCTCAAACTCTTATTCAAAAGACCAAGGAGAAGTGTGAACCGAACGATAGGCGAATGTTTTATAAATTTATTTGTACCTAATCCTATCATTCTGTCGGATTCTAATCCATATTTGATCCCAATTCAAACATATATATATGTGTGTGTGTGTGTGTGTATGTGTGTGTGCGTGCGCGCGCGTGTGTGTGTGTAAATGTGTGCGCACACACACAGATACACAAATTATTAACAAAAAGTATTTCTATAAATATATCTATAGACCCCTACTTTTGCAGATATTATTCACATTTAAAAAGTTGTAAATGACACAAAATCAACTTCTTAAAAGTGTTTTCTTATTTTGGAGATTTGTGAAATCGTTCTGATTGTCGGCTCCGCCTCGATTCGTCATAGTCCAACAGGGCCTTTGATTGCAGCAGGTCTAAATATGTCTGCTATTGTTGTAAACTTGAAGGAATTTTGGTCCTGGCCAAATTAGATTCGGTTCTTGATTCTTTTTAATGTCATCGAATACACGGTTCACAAGCAACGACATTGTCTCCTCGACGCTACAGGCGATAAAAATTTAATCATTTTATGTAGGAAATTATGAAAAGAAAATTCCGTGAAAAATGTTCCAAAGATTTTTTCCTCTATACCGTTTTCCTTCGTCAGTCACTTAAGTGTTATACGTGATCCACGCTTGGGCGCCCGTGTCTCTTTCGATTCATGACTAACTAAGCGGAACATTTTCCAGCAGTACGTTGTCGGTGGTTCTTTGTGCGGTAGACTGGTTGCCACCAAAGGCTATAAGACCCACCCTGTCCTGCTATTCAATCTCTTGGAGGCGGAGAGATGGATTCATACATCTCCCAAGGGTGTTTGTGTGTAAGTGAATGTAACGAACCCGACCAGAATTCGAACTTGACTCAACAATTTCTCATTCTCCATAACGTTTCCATTATATATATATATATATATATATATTTATATATATATATATATATATATATATATATATACATACATATATATATAATCATTTATTTGAATATTATAACATAAATATGTTATAAAATCACTACAAAAATAGCCATTTTGTTTCAACACTTCTGGTGTCTTATCAAGTGATGATGTAGAATATAGAATAAATGGTTTTAAAAGTTTCAAATTAATTAACGATCCTTAGCTAGGAGTAAACGCTGTTACATAAGCTAGAATGACCAATCAAAATACAAGTATAGGGTAATTCGAAAAATTTGACAACTAAGCAAGGTTATCATAGATATTAAAAGATTTATAAAATTTGAAATTAAGATTAAAAGTAAATATATATATGCGTGTGCGTGCATGCGTGCATGTGTGTAGGTGTATGTGTTTGTAAGTGTGTTTGTATGTGCGGACATTTGTATATGTGTGTGCGGGTTTTTGAGTGTGCATATGTGTATATGCACACGTGCGTTTTTACGAGTGTGCAAATGCGTGTGTGTATGCGTGCCTGCGTGAGTGATGGGTTGGGTTGTGTGTGCGTGTGGACGCTTGTGTGTATGCAAGTGTGTGCGTGCGTGTGTGTATACGTGCGTGTGTGTTTGTGTGCAAGTGAAACAAGAGAAAAGGAATGAACGTATCCTAGAAGCAACTGAAACCTGAACACATGCATATTCACTCTCTCCCGCCCCCCTTTTTACATATATTAATTATCTCAATTGATTTTACTCAAACAACCTTCATCATGAGCAAAATATGTAGACATGTGGATATACCCTTTACACATGCATAAACACATACTGTGTATATTGGTCTTTTTAAAAACATTACATACCTGTGTACCCAACACTCTCCATTTCCTCCACCAAGCCATCAATAACTTGAGTTATCTGCCCCTGGAATTTAGTCGACTTGCGTTTCGTCAGACAAAGATAACATTGTTAAGCAGAGACAAAAATCGATTTTTTTCCAGGCGTGGGAATGTTATTAACTGAATAAAGCTACCAACATGGCGTCGGTCTGTTTGCTCGGAGAGAAAGCTATTTTCATTCTCCAGTTTTGATTAACGAAACTTTAACCAACTGCTGACTCAAAAAGTGACTAGAACTCGCTTCACTAAGGATGGTGCTTCGTGCTTTTTACTAGAAGCTGTGAATTTCATGGCTGACTTTCTTAGTTTGCCCTGAGTAATATCAACAGTTTCAGCGATAGTCGCACACCTTAAAAAATAATTCTTTTTTAGTGGTTGTCTAAAGTTGTAAGTCTATGTGATAGTAAAACTGTAATAGTAGAATCTGTACGTAAACTAATAAGTGGGAGTTGACCATGAAAGAAAACACTGTCGTAGCGAATAGGAAATATGATCCCCACATTAGACTTTAGTAACTTAGCTAAAGTCTTTTAGATAATAGGGTAGACTTTTAACCATAGCAACAAATTGGTGTCCAAAACAGGTCAATGCCTCTTATTGGTCGAGAAGAACCTTCGAGAAAGAGGGAAATATATCCTATTGACTGTTAAAAACGCGTAATTAATATAAAACAAAGGTAAAGATTTTAATATATTCACGAATTATCATGGTCATTTTAGTCAGTCATGCGCCTGAGAGATCAGTCAGTAATCCAGAGAGATGAGGACGCCTGATGGGGATGCTAGACAGCAGCAGAACTGACAGACCGGGAAATAGATAAAAAGACGAAATATTCTGAATTCAAAAAAAGATAAATAAACAATTGTTTAACGGAATGTTTCGTTGCTCCACAGATTTATGGTAGTTCGCTGTTTCTCTTAAGATTTTTTTTAATCTGTTAAGTTACATGTCGGTCCGTCTATTTCTTGAACACGGTGTTTTTCTGAGCGTGTATGTTTCTCATCGAAAGCAACCCCTTTCCTAGCAGCACTTCATAAATAACTCCGGTGCGCCAACGCTAAAGTGCATCGATACGATGGATACACCACAAAGTTTTACATTCTTCTTTCTTTTCTTTTTAGTTTTTTGGCCTCACTGGAACATTAAATCTAAAACGTTCTCGACCCTAACTACTGCTAAAAATCTTAACAAACGACAAGAACTTTTCAGCCCCTTTCCTATATACCCAATCCTGCAGTAATTATAAATAAAAGTTATAAATGTAAGACCAAATTTAAAATAGATATCAAAATAAATCGAATTCAAAAGTAATTCTACTCCGAGTGGAAAACAGGGAATCGCCTTCAAGAATTCAACAAAATCAAATAACTAAAATCTCCATTAATTAATTACAAATATTGAGAGGAAATACATTTCTTAATGAGATGAATGATTTCACTTCATATTATTGTCGAACCTACAACCCTGTTGTTCATGTTTAACATTTGATATTTAATTAAGTAAACTTCAGTCTCTAAGCTGATTCAGAAGCTTGTTAAATTATTTTGCGTACGCGGTGGTGCTGAAAGGTTTCCCGTCCGACCAAGATGAGAATGACCTAAAGAAATGAAATGTAAATTCCATATATTCACCCGCCTAGATCATCACATTTGGTACATAATTTCACAAGTTTCTGAACCATTAATTATTCTGGATTTGAAATATTCCGATATCTGGTCATGAAAATACTGTTTTGTTGTTGCTACAAAATAGAAACAGGGAATAGTCAAATGGAGCAAGATCTGCCGGCGCAGAAGGTGGATGGCCTATGCACTCAAACCACAAATTTAAAATTTATTGAACGATAACAATAATTCAATTTCACTAATTATTTTATTATGACACAATTTGGGGGAAACTGTTTTGTTCGTGCTGATGCAGCTTTGGAAACGAAAAGCGTCGAATGGTCTGACTTTGTAAAACATTGGTTTAACAATCAAAATATCATGGAGTATAATGAAATTTTGTTCGCTATAACTCCCTGAAGCGAACGGGTTAAATAACGGAGATGTAAATCAAAATAAAAAAGACAGAAATTATGATATTATATTATTATTATAATAAATCATAATTTTTTATAATATATATGACAAATAATCCGTTGTAAGTATGCGAGAACATTTAGCTAATTTAAGTACAATGTTGGCTTTTCTGGGATAAGATAAATACAACTTTGTAATTAGAGTCGCAATTCATTCATATCATTAAGAAAATATAAAAATAACAAAAATTTGTTAAGAATTAGTTAAAATTTGAATTAAAAATTATTCCTCCCTTGTCAAAATAATATAAATAATGCAATGGCATATTTTAATGATATAACGCAAAATATAATCCATTTTGTTTCATTTATTAAAAAGTAAATAAAATAAATGAATGATGACTTCCAGGATCAAGCGCCACTTAGCCGGAGGTTATAAATTTCCGACCGTAGATTTATATAGGTAGAGTCGCAGTAAAAATGGTGACATTAAAATTCAATATAATCAACTGTAATGCACATTTGCAAACTTCTTTATCTCAAATCATACTCCGAATTTCATTTTTTGATGGCCATCATACGCTCGGAAAATGTCCCTTTGAAGACACTTTCCAGCTTGTGGAAGAAACATAATAAATAAATAAATATAATTGTGTAGTTGTTGCGATTTATTATTTTTAATTTCAGATATATAAAGATTGTCATGGACCATAAAAAAACATGATATAGTAAAGTTATTGAATGATGGTAACACAATATTAGAAATTTAAAAAAGCTGAACAAACATCAATGAACAATATAAAAAAAGAAATTGAGAGTATTGACAAAATAAAAACAAAAAAAACTGGACTTAAAAATGTCACAAAAAGATTTTTTAACAAATTAAAAGCAGGAAAAGTAGATTGACCAGCAAGAAACTACTTGTTAAAACTGGTGTTGCAAATATAAACAGAGAATAAAGTTACAAAGAACAATGATTAAAAATATGAAAGCGAACAAATTATCACTTTTTAAAATGTAAACATCTCAAAGCGAAAATTGATGAAGAAATACATGAAACTGACTTCTCAACAGTAATGATTACACCTTTGGGCAAATTATTAGAAACAAAAATAATAATCCCATTATTATTTACTCGTTTTCGTCTTTTTCCAATGAAACATAAGTCAGTGCACATTTTAGTACTTCGTATATCGATTCCACGAAGTCGTTCTTTGCAGATTGACCACAGATTCTCGATTGGATTTAAATCAGGAGAGTTTCCGGGCCAGTCTATAGTACTTTGATTTGCTTACTGGTAAAGCTTGCCAGTGTGTTCGTGCAACGTTACAATTTTCGTAAGTTTCCTTGTAGTAACGTCAATAGCAGTAGGACAAATAATCGATCGTCGAGACAATAGTGTCTGGGCGTGATGAAAATCTGATGCAATCACGGATGACGCAATATTTTTCAAGGTCAAACAAATTTCATCACACACCCCGAAAATAGGTTTATATTAATGCACACCACTGCAAATATCCTAATCTGAGGAAAAAATAAAAACCGATTACACCCTGTCACTCCAGTGGGTCTAAAACTGACTGTATGGCGAAAGAAAGGAAACTAAAGCGGCTGTTTCAATTAATTTGTACAAAGGTGTATAGAGTTAAATTTGATGGATTTGATGACTGAACCGAGTCCTTCATAGAAATATTCCACTAAGACTACTTATATGACAACAGAGGGAGGGGTAATGTTTTCAGTTAGTATTGTAGGCAGTAAAATTATATCCCTTCAACATCGATAACGAAGTCAAAATAAATGCAAAAGTTATTGTAAGTTCTTGAACAAGATGTTATTTGTTAAGAGCAGGTTACAACCAAGAAATCTTAAGCTAAAGTACAAATTTACATTCAGCAAAGTTAACTATTTGCCAGAAAAGATTTCAAAGAGATCAAATTAAGGAATGACTACCAACCTCTCCAGATATTAACCAAATAGAAATATGTTGGTACATCATTACAAGATATGAGAATATATGAGAATAAAAGAAAAACAATATTTAAGCAAAGAATACCTCCAGGAATACATACTCAAAATTGCTGCAAGCAATCTTAATATCAAAACAAGAAAAGTTGGTAAAATGAATAATCGAAAGATTGATGAAAGACATAAAATTTCAAGAAATTCATATTAACATTTAAACTAATAAACTTTATTCAGGCATATGGGATATTGTGTTAGTAAAATATATGTTTCTATGCCTGAAATCTTTTTAGATTTATTTATAAATAAAAATTGATGATGCACTTAATTTGTTTGCTTAATAAAACCGACGTGCACCAAAGCATATTATTATCAATATGTTTAATAAAAAAATTGATATTACAAGCTGAAAGTCACAGGATATACTGCTGATGTAAATTCAACAGTATCCTGAAGAATTTAACTCGCATCAACTTTATTGTGAAATCATGTAATTTCTCTATTTGACATATAATTATATTAATATCCATGTATACATTTATAGGAATATTTTTATCTATGTCGAACAACTATATTCCGTAAAATACTTTTTTATAATATAGGTATGCTTGCATTTATACATATATGTATGTATATTCCTATATATCAGCAGGCAATTTTCGTCTAACGTACATAATTAATATATAATTTATATACGTATAAATATCTATATACATCTGAGCACACAAACAAAGAGACATTTGACTCTGTATGTCTTGAAAATTGTATAAAGATATTTGTACGCAGTCTGTTAAAGAAGGTACTCTTTTACAAACAGATATATTCGAGTGAAAATAATAACATCAGTAAATAAGAAAAATGTAAGAGCAAAGTCTAAGAAATAAATAGAAAGGCTGGAAAGCGATTCAAACGCCTGATGGTGAATTGCATTAAAGAAGCGAAAATGCAATTTACAAAATGTGCCCGATGCAACAGGAAAGACTATCATCGCTACACTGCTGTCTTCTCATATAAAGCGACTATCGTGGACACCTTTACCTGACACCGATCCACGAGTGTACCCACCACACCAGCAGCAGGTCCACGCACTCGATCAAAAGATAAACCATGGAACAATTATGGAATCGGTTAAAATCGTTTGTTTTTTTTGGGGGGGGGGGGGTAAAAAAGCACAAATTGTTATCTTTTGTTGTTTTTGTCTTTTTTAATCTGTCTTTCCTTCATTTATTTAATTTTCTTTCACTCTTGATTCTTCCTTCTTCTCTCAAATTAACTGCCACGATTTTATGATCATGAATGATATTTCGCTTCACTTCATTCTTCCTGCTTTTCATTTGTGTCTTCTTCCTTCGTCATATTTCATTTCGACACTTTCTTGTCTTCCATATTTCCACTTCATTTTCATGTTTTTCATCTTTTTACACTTCCCTTCTTGTTTGCATTTCCTTCAATTCTCTTTCTCTCTCTCTCTCTCTCTCTCTCTCTCCATTGATTCGCACCTTCTTTCCTCTTTTGTTGCCTACATTCCTGATTTTTTATTCTCTTTTTGCTTGCTTTCTTATCCATTATCCTTGTCAGGAGACAAACGCGATGAAAGATAACCAAATCTCTAAAGAAATTGCAAAGCACGAATTCTGCAGCAGAACAAGAATGTCAGTTTGCTTTTTAACTTCTTTGCCAATGTGTCTTGTTATCGACAGAAAAATATCATGAAAAATATTAACAATTACCGCGAATAAAAGCGGTGCAAAGGAAGGAAGGAAGGAAGGAAAGAAGGCAGGCAGGAAAGCCATAAATTAACCAAAGAAGAAAAACTAAAGAAAAATGTAAATGAATGAATGAATGAATGAAAAACAAGAGCAGAAAGAAATATGCAAATAAATTAAATAGAGCAGAGTATTAAGAGATAGAAAAACGTCGTTAGAAACAAAGAAAAGAGTACTGAACTGTTATGTGATATCTGTTCTACTGTCTGGATACCATAGACCGAAACTGTGAGCAACGACAAAGTTTTTTTAAAAAATGGCAACAAAAAGAAAATTTATACTTAACACCAGGAAGAGATAGTTTAAATTTCTGGAGAATATAATTTCGGGAGGAGGGCTTGGGAAATCCGTTACTCACAGGACATATTGAGGGCAAGAGGAAAACAATGCCTAACATACTTGACAAGCTTGAGAGAATGGATGGTGAAACAGGGTTTAGAAATAAAGAAAAGACAGAATTTATTTGGAGCTGCAAGGGACAGGAAATTGTGGAGAGTCATGATCGCCTACGTCCCGAGGGGACACGGCATATAAAGAAGTAAAACAAAAAGAAAAAAGGCAGAATGAATATAATGACGAAAATGAAGATTGAAAAGTAAATGAAAAGAAAATACTACATTCGATGCCAAAA
Source organism: Acanthosepion esculentum (assembly GCA_964036315.1). Lineage (NCBI taxonomy): Eukaryota > Metazoa > Mollusca > Cephalopoda > Sepiida > Sepiidae > Acanthosepion > Acanthosepion esculentum. The sequence goes on from OZ038507.1 coordinate 46,305,570, forward strand.
TCGAATTGCATTGTTTTTACTTCTCTTCACTTTCCTATTCTTAACTTTTGATGCTGTTGTGTAGTACATGTCTTACTAAAGCGCATTAGCTATAATCATTGGACTTGTCCTTGTCTGCTGAAAAACTAATTTCTCTATAACACACGAGACACATAATATAGATAAAAAGTAGAGGTGTTTATCAAATGCCAGTTTTACTATCACCATTCCTTCCTTTGAATTTCTCATACTCCCTAACCCTCTCTTTCACACACACACACACACACACACACAGAGAGAGAGAGAAGGCCATCCCACATTGTAATCAGGGACAATTTTGCACTTATTAATTATTATAAGAATTTTATAGCAACTAGATGAGTTCATTAACCACATGATGTTAAACCACATGTTGATGCGAATATTAATTCGAAAGAGTCGAATCAACCCCAATTCGCTTAGGCAATCATATATTTTTCAATACATGACTGACGCAGTAGGTTGCCATTTCTTTCTGCGGTAGACCAGTTACCATCCAAGGCTACAGAACCCGGTCTGTCCTGCTATTTATCCATAGCTGGGGGGAGAAGAAGAGGATCCATACCTTTCCCAAGGTAAGTAATTAATTCGACTGGAATTCGAACACGGCTCTCCGATTCCTCAATCCGAGCCGCTATCCATTACTTTCCCGTAAATCCCCTATTGGCCATGCGACTTACCACAAACGTATTTGGATTTTCTGCAGCTTTACACAACTACAAATTAATAAATCTCACAAGGAAGACAATGGTAGGAGTTCACATCGTATCATGTTTTCAGTCATTTTGATTCTGTCGTCTTATTAACAAGAAAAAAAACAAGAAAAAATGGTTGATGTATGACACCAAACATTCTCTGACATATTCCAAGGGAAATAGTTACAAGAACTGATTATATATTGGCAGTAATGGAAGTTATGGATAATTTTACTGAACGCATAGAATGTACTCTGAATTAATCATGCTCTCAATTTTCATTTCACTTTTTCTATAATTACTGAAATTGTATTTAGTTTCTCTTACGCACCAGCTATGAAATAAATATCAATATAACTGGAAGTCGCCGGATGTTATTACCGAGATATATGAACAAATAAAAAAAATCGTTTCACTAAATTACTGTTTTTCCTATTGCACAATGTTATTTTGAATTGGATTCTACCAGAAATGGTCCATTAATTCAATGGGTCCCTCGCTTCCATGCGCAAGGAGTTTCCATCGAGTGTAAAACAATATTGTATCACTTTACTTCTATTTTTTTTTTTCGTTGATTCGTTTGGTTTCGGCTTGTGTCCATAGAACGACATCTTGAAAACTTATGATTCATATCGGCATTTTGCACATTTTTCTTCAGTTAGGCCTTTAGCATTGTCTGCATCTACCGGCGAATCATTTGCATATTTCTATAGAAACGTTTATATCTTTGTCTATCAGCACATAGATTTTATAATTCGACAACCACCAAATTGAGTTTCTGAACAAACAAAAAGATAAATTCCGTTTAAAAGATACTTTACTTTCTAAATTATTATTATTATTATTATTATTATTATTATTATTATTATTATTATTATTGCTGTTATTGTTGTTGCTGTTGGTGTTGAGTGACAAATGGGGTACAAATATAGGGAGCCCAATATACCCATCATGATATCCAATCAGTTAAGGGTATACCAAGCACATGTCTCGCAGCCAAATATGAGCGAGACTGTGGCAGGTTTTGATAAAAATAATACATAGCCTTGTAGGTGGAACGAATTTAGAAATAACTTCATGTCGGATAACCCAGTCTGCTTGGAGTTCTCTAATTGACGTTGTTCCCAAATATCTAAATGTACCGTCCAAGTTGCCTTGGCCCCTTCATCCATTAAACTTTAAAAAAATAATCCTCTCGGCACATAACTATGCTAACCTAACCACCCTAATTCCTGCTCATGAACAGAGATAATTAATGTGCTAGCTCTTAAGGGATATGACCAACTGACAAGCAAATCAGTGATACTGAACGTTATATCTGCTGGAGCCCATGACAAAACATGTACAGTTGATATCAGAAACCATGAGAGCCCAGCCTGGTGTTCCATCCGAGCATTTATTATTATTTTTATTATTATTTCCGTGGATTTCTGTTGTATACACATTTCCTTCCGGGTCCCAACCAGAAACCTAAAATCTAAAATGGCTACATGACATTTTCCACTGATAATTTTTTTTTTTTTTTTTTTTTTTTTGTAAAGGGGAAGAATGCTGTTTTCGTCGAGAAAATAGTAAGTATAGTCATTAAGTACAGACGTGATCAATTTATACGTGGTGGCCTATTATTTTTTGGATCGTCTGTTTCACTCGTTTTTGGTAGGAGATATGTAATACATTCAGTGATCCACTCTAGAATTTCATTCGGGTTATTAATTAGCATTTATAAAGTTTGCGCAAGGGTTTTATGGGTTGATGGCAGATGAAAGAACCAAAAATTGGGTACCTTATCATTTCCTGGGGATTTCAATTTGGGGGATTTTGTTAGAGCTGGCCTAATATTATTCTTGGTTATATTTTTCCATTCTTGCACAGGTTTATCCTTGATTTATTATTATTATTATTATTATTATTATTATTATTATTATTATTATTATTATTATTATTCATTTGATTTCTGTTGTGTCCTCGTTTCTTTCCGGGTCCCACCCAGAGATATAAGGTCAGAAATGGCATTGTGACATTTTCCACTGAGCAATTAAAAAAAAACATATTTTACATAAATAAAGTCCTTCGTAAGGTGTGGGCTGTACTGATGAGAACAATCTTTTGTATTTCTTTAAGGCATGAGCTACCAGGAATCCCTTTAATGAATCTATTGGAATCTTTTCCAATCAATCCAAGGGCTCCAACCACAACAGGGATTGTTGATGTTCTCATGTGCCACATTTCATTATTATTATTATTATTATTATTATTATTATTATTATTATTATTATTATTGATTTATTATTATTATTATTATTATTATTATTATTATTATTATTATTATTATTATGTTTTTATTTCCTTTGATATCTTCCGTTTACACATTTCTTTCCGGGTCTCGCCCAGGGACCTAAGGTTAGAAATGGTATCATGACACTTTCCACTGAAAAAAAAATTACACAGATAAAGCCCTTCGTAAAGTGTGGGCTGTACTTGTCAGAACAATTTTTTGTATCTCTTTGAGGGATCCCTTCAATTAGTCTACTGGAATCTTTTCCAACCAATCCTAAGGCTCCAACTACAACAGGGATTGTTGATGTTCCCATGTGCCAGATTTTTGAGATTTCTATTTCAAGGTCCTTGTATTTTGACAGATTTTCGAATATCTTCAAAGATACATTGCAGTCTGCAGGGACTGCCATATCAATAAAGAGGCATTTTTTTTTGTCTTTAATAACAATGTCTGGGCGGTTGGCTTTGATTGTTCTGTCAGTGTGTATTATGTAGTCCCATAGAATTGTAACAGGTCCTATCTCTGTAACCGGGTCTGGGTGGTGTTCGTACCAATTTCTTTCAGTTTCCTTCCCATTGGAGTTGCAAATTTTCCAGTGCAGTTATTGGCCCACTCTGTCATGCCAGTTTTTATATTTAGTAGGTGCCAATATCGTGCAACCTGATACAAGATGATCAATGGTTTCTGTATATTTATCACAGAATCTGCATTTTGGGCTAACACAGTATTTTAGTATATGTGCTTGATAATTCCTAGTTAACAAGCATTGGTCCTGTGCAGCAAGGATAAAACCTTCAGTTTCAGCTTTCAACCCTGCACTACGTAGCCACTGAGACGGGTACGGTTTTTGTCTACGTCAGCTTGTTTGGTACGGTAAGAGTATTGGCCATGAAGCGGTTTATCTTACCATTGTTTCTGTATCTGGTCGGTTGCATTTGTCTTTACTTTCATTTTTAAGTATTTTGCAGCTTTAGCCGGTTTACCGTGCTGTACTTGTATTTCTCCTCCCATTTGAAACTCCATTTTGAATTTGTTGGCTTCCTTTATTACGGAGTAAAGACCCTTACTACTTTCATGTTCCTTGGCACATACCATCATCCAGTCTTCTGTTGTTTCCAAGTATCTTTGGGGGCCAATTGTTGTAGTTTTGTAGGACAGTTCTAGTTGAACTAATCCTCTGCCTCCTTCGGATCTGGGCACATACAGGCGATCAACATCAGCTTTGGGATGATGCATGCGGTAGCAAGTGAGGAGCGTTCTCGTTTTGGCGTCCATTCGCTTAATTTCAGCTATGGTCCAGTTAAGGACGTTAAAGCTGTATTGCACCACAGAGACAGCCAAGGTGTTTATGGCTGATATTCTGTTTTTTGAGTTTAGCTCGGTATTTAGTACCAGACGTATACGCCTGTAGTACTCCTTTCTTACCTTCTCCTTCATTTGGGGGTGTTGTATGCCATCTCCTTCGGTAATTCCTAGGTACTTATAAGCTTCATCATGCTCCAGTTCCCTAATCTTTGTGACAAAATCTAAATCTATTAAGGGTGCTTCTGTAATTCTACCTTTCTTGAATGTAACTTTTGCACATTTATCTAATCCGAAGTTCATACCTATGTCGTCACTGAAGTATTTTACAATATTGAGGAGCCATTGTTGTCTTTGGCAAAGAGTTTGAGATCATCCACGTAGAGTAGGTGATTGAATATTATTATTATTATTATTATTATTATTATTATTATTATTGCTCTTGTTGCAAATAGCTTCTACAGCAAATGTTATTTAAGGTCATGTAACGACAGTTTTCCGCAGAACTATTCATTTTTCCTAATTATTGTAGTCACGAGAATCTGTGCCTTTCATTGTCTGAATTAGAGAAGTAATAAAAACAAAGTAGTTTCTTCTTCGCTTCTTTTACTTAATCAACTATGTCCATCCGTGTTACTTTACAGTCAAACGTTTCTTTCTTTCCTTAAAATCTGTTTTTCATGTGTCAGTTTGCAAATTTAGGTTTGTCCAACACTTCGCAAAAAATAAGCATAGCATGAAGAAAAAAGCTCCTAACTTGATAAAAAAAAAATTTAACGTCTAAATGTTTATGTTACTATTAAGATGTAAGACCAAAGTATTTTCTGAATATTTTTCAGATTTTTTCAGTTACACCTTTTTCTTTTGTTATCTTAGGAAAATTAGAAAATTTAAAGTAATTTAATATAATTTGAAAGAAACATTATTTACTTTTTTTATCAGAATTTTTTTTAAGAGAGACATTTCTAACCGTGGTGCTTGCTTTTCCGCGTGCTTGAGAGCTTGTTAACTAATGTACGTAAATATATCGACAAGTTACGTCAGGGGAATTTATCGGAAGGTAGGGCAGAAGTGATATATTTCGTTCTAGTTTTAAATGAACCTGGTTAGTGTATATATATAAAATACACTTACAATTTTTTTTTTTACCTTACGTTTGAGGGAGAGGGAAATTAACCAGTTTTACTTTTGGAAAATAAGAAAGCCTAAATCATAATCTAACTATAGATTTAAATTGAGTTTGAAGGAAACAATTTACCTAGGGGGTCAAAATGCAACAGAGTCAATTGGTAATTTTCAATTATATGGCCTCGAGGGGTTAAAAGTAGTAAAAGGCGAAAGATTTATCTGCAATTCCTAACCACCGGAAACCAAGAGTGTGTCTTTTTTTTCTCAAAAAGATAGCAGCGATAAGGAAAAATTAAGCTAAATTGACTTTGATATATTTGGGTCAAAGGCCAGCCAGCTAGCAATAAACGTTTGTCACCAGCTTGTAAAAACCCACCACTCCCAGATAAGTACAAAGAGTGAAAAAAAAGTGGGGGATCAACACTGGGGTCAACAATAAGTTGTTGTTTTTTAAACTGACGTTTGAAAAATGGCTTGATGTGTTGTTTTGTTTTGTTTTTTTTTACACCTGGGGTGATGACAACACTTAGCAGATGACGTTTTTTTTCGCCGCATGTCTTTCCTATGACAAAAATAAAAACAAGCGTTTTAAGCAGCTGTGTCAGTTATGAAATATTTTTCTGAGAATAACCCACTGCGCTGTTTTCGTGCCTAAAACTGAATATAAAATAATAAAAAAAGGAAATAATATTTGCAGTTTGTTTCACACTGAAAAGGGAAAAATTGTTTATATTTGAAAATTGAAAAGAAAAATTTTGAAAATGCGACGATATTCAGTCAGAAAATTTGACAAGTGTTGTTATGTTAACTGAACGAATGCAAAACAATTTCTGAAGTAAAAACAACTGGCTTCTATCAAGGGAAACAACTCTACCTTACGTGGTATTATTTCAAAGCTGTGCATCCATACTTTTGTCGGAGATGATTTTGGAATATTAATAAAATTATTTTAAAAATATACGTAGTTTTCAGATTTTAATAAGCTTTCAAATTTATGATCTTTAAAAAGTAGAGAAGATAATGTCATTTCCATTAAGTTTCAAAAAGAAACTTAATTTTAAAATATATAACAAACTTTTATCATATTATGTATTTAAAATTGAAAAAAAGAAAAAATATTGTAAAAAATTCATTTTTCATCAAAAGTTTTTTTTTCCTTCAGATAAAAATTATCTTAGTATATGTTATTCAGAAAAGCCATTTTTTAATTAAATATTGTCTTAGTTTTATTTGGTTTTGTATTTTTACAATTGAGGTAAAAAAAATTTGCATTTTTTTACCAAATAAATCGATGATTTACATTCTTCAGAGTCTTGTGCATTTAATTAAAAAAAAATTAAGGTTGCAAATAAAAATTTTGAAGTTTTCACAAAAATTAAGTTCCGGGGGTGGGGGGTAACAGATATAAAAAAATATTTATACCATGACTTTCGAAAAGACAAATATTTCTAAAATAATTTCATTCATTTGTGAATAAATTCTGAAGGTTTCATTAAAATCCGACAAGTACTTGATTTTTGCAAGATTTTCCAAATAAATGTGTTTTTCAACTGAAAAACAGTTAAAAACCAACTAATGCTAAATATTACCTAATTGTTGACAAAAAAAAAAACAAGATTTTCAACCTAAATTTAAAACATGCCGCAAAGGAATAAAAAAAAATTAAAAAATAATTAAAAAATACCTTGGTCTAATAATAACATAAACTTTTTTCACGATAAAACTTTGTTTTTATTAAGTTTGTGGCCTTTTTTTCATGCTATGCGTTTTGGGGCGAAAAATCGGACTAACTTAAAATAAATACATGATTTGATGAACTATTATTTCTTTGTTGTATTTTCAATGGATATATATTATAATCAAAGGAAAAGTATAATTAAAGGCAAATAAGTATATGAATTTTTGCTTTCCTTTTCTGATCAACTCGCATTTATAGGCATCATAAGGAGGGTCTTTTGTTTCTCGAATGATTGAAATGTGTCCCTTCCGTTTTCCATTAATTTCCTGTTGTGTAAAATCTAGTCATTTTCTTTTCTTTTTCTTTTCTTTTTTTTCTTTTCTTTTTCGTTCTCTTATTTTTGGACAAGATTTTTTAATACATTGTCCAATACTTTTCTATTTGGTTCCGTTAGAAATTCAGAGAGTGCAATGGTTTTTTGCATATTGTTATCATGGGGTATTTTTATAACAGAAGTCTATAATTAAAAAGTATTTGGTCTAGAAGCGGTATTTGATTTAAATAAACCAAAATTCGTCTCATGACAATATTTTTTCATAATTTTAATATTTTTTTAATATTTTTAAATATAATTTTAATGAAATTTTTGGTAATATTTATTTTTTAATATTTTTGAAAATTTATAAAATAAACACAATCACTTTTTAAAAAAATAGATAGATAGATAGATTGTGGACATAGAAATCAATACTACATAATGACTGTCTACATTCTTAATACGCCGTATTTAATAGGTTGACACCATCAGATTATCATTTGTTTTTTATCTGGACAGCATTGCTTATCTGGTTCAAAACTTTAAGATTTCTTCGATCTTCAAAGGTTCATTGACAACTTTATTGCATCAAAGCTAAAGCCGTTTTATCATGACAGATTTGAAGAAATCCAGGAACTTTAATGTAATTTAAGTCATGGAATATATTTTAACGATTAGTAAATATATACATAGGTTATTATTAATTAACTAGTTTCGATAAAAATGTACCCTGTCAATTTTTGAACATATCTAAGCAGACTTATGCCACGAGAATTGTATTTTACACATGTACAATTCAACTGAAAGTAATAATGTTGTTGTTCAAATTTCGTAGGTAAATGTAAAGTTTTAATTGTGCATTAAATATCAAGGTATCCAACATAAAATATGTGGTTTATTTAAATAGGATAAATTTAAAAATTCGTAAGTTTTTCTTCGCTCAAAATATTCCCTCTTTGCATCTTTGCTTGAAAGTCGTCAGTTTTTTTGTTTCCAAGAGAACTGACAAATCTATTCAAAGAACTGATATATTTATTGAAGGATTCCCTTTGATCCTCACAGAAAAAAAACTGATCCATACGACAGAAAATGACGGAATTGGCAAAAATCTATAAAAGTATCCATCTTTAACTGATTCAACTTTACTATGTAACATTATTCATACAACAATATAAAACACTTGTTACTCACCAAAATAATTGCCGCTTATTTGAGTTTTGAATGCATTATTTCAAAATGTTTACATACATTTGTACAATATTTCGCTGATCATTTTTAAGGCATCTATGGTGTAACAGCCACAACTACTTCACTAAACGTTTGTTAATAAACGTGCAAGGATGACGGCGCAGTTTGGTTGATGTTTTGGTTTCTCCTCCGCATCCAGCCATTGAGACCTGCTCGGATTATATGCGTAACAAAATTTATTATACAAAATCCTATTTTCATCTCGCGTGATGATATTATGTTTCTTATCGCTGAATAAAAATTTTCATGCGTCTAAATTTTGTTCCTTGATCATTTCAATTGACATCGATTTATCAGGCATTTTTGTGTCTCTTACATGATTTTAAATGGTTCCATTAGATTCAGTGAAGATTATTTCCATCAAATCATCATCGATTAATGCTTTTAGCAGACCTTTTTCGGCTTTTTCTCAACAGAAATATATTTTACATGTTTTCAAAACCAAAAATATTTTCTGTAATTCAGTGAATAATATGAAAAATTTCATACTCACTTTATACAGTTATAATTTAATACGTACTGCATATTTAAGAAATTATGCAGAATATATAGATTATACAATTCTGCATAATTTCTTAAATAAAACTAAATAAATAAATACACTGTTTTCAAATATACACAACTAAATAAATATTACGATGACACTAAATATCTTATTTTATTGATAGTTAATAAATTAAAAGAAAATTTGTCTTTTCTGTTTTCTATAATTTATGAGATGGAATTTCCAAAACTGTTAAGAACTTTGTAAAAAGAGTTTGTGAAATGTAGTGTAAAAGTCCAATAGCAAGAAATGGTCAAGCTATGTTGTTTACGAATTCAGCCATGAACCAAAAATACCACTTGTCAGAATAAACTAACAGCAAACTCATCATAGAAAAGGTTACAATGGCACAAACCGTGACGATAATTGGATTTACAACTGTCTAAAAATAACCCTAAAGTGAACCGATACTGGCGACTGAATTGAATCTGGATTGCCACTTCCAGTTTTTCATGTTCATAATAACTGTGCTAATTGGTGTTTCTGAAATAATGGCAACAACAAATGCCAATTTAACTGCGATATTATAGGCATAAAATAGACCAGACGTGTTACAATCAAATTCACAATTCACAATTACATAATAACTTACATGTAAGCAGTTTGCATCCGACTCTACGAAAAAATGTACTGGGGTAAAATTCCTCAACATTTGTGAAGAAAGAAAAAATTAATTTTTAATATGATCTGGAAAAGCAGAGATTAGATATCAGCACATACAGCTGTTAACATTAACAAGAATAGAGATGAAAAGAAATATTTTTTACAATGATTTCCCCCTGTAAAAGGCCCAAGAACCACTCGTGGTAGAGGGTTACAAAGTAAGAGGCACAATTTACGAGGATATGTAGGAAAGATAACGGTTAACCCTAGACATAAACAGTTTAAGATTGTAGTGATTAAGGAAGCATCCTCTTGGTAATCGGTTCCACAAAGCAGCAGTTGAAATGAAGCTGTTCAAGTGGAACTTACATCTCACCAATGGAATACAAAAGGAATGAGGGTTGTTCGCTGCAATGTGCGTGAGATGGCGTCTCTTATCCGGGAAGGTTAGAATTGGTGGAACTAAGGAATGTAGTTCGTCTAAACATTCTCCATGGAGATAACGATAGAGCACCGAGAGACCTCCGACGTTTTGTTGGAGGGTAGAAAATAATTCATCACCCACAGAGACGTTGAAACGTTTTTGAACTCTATCGAGACTGACAGCTCTTGTAAAGGGAGAGGATAGCAGGAGCCGTTAGGCACTTACTAAAGCGGTACAGGAAATCGACCATTTTTCCAGCATCTTTAGCGATATTATCATATATACAAGCTTCACTTGAGATCTGGGTTGAGTTGAAGATCCAATATGTTCCAATAAACCCGGATTTAGAAAGGAATATCTAAAAATTTCGGAATGTGAAAAGATAAACTTGGACACGAATTAACGCATCGAAATCTATCTTGAAAATACTGAAAGAAAATTAATTAATCAATAATTATAATTATGCAAAAAAGTTTCCAGCGTTCTTTTTCAAAACTACAAACTGAATACACAGTTTAAAAGCATTTTCTTTTTTCTGGAAACTTTTGCAGGCGCCTAACAGAAAATGTTTAAATCAGAATGTGACTCAGAATCAGACTACCTTCTCGGAGATAATGAGAATATTTATAAAGTTGCCGAAACGCCACATGTGTCTGTTAACATTGATGCAGATGGGGATGGTGCATTTATCATTCAGACTAACAACTAAAATAAGATAAAAGCTAATAAACCTGATATTGTAATTCAAAACTACATAGGAAACCCACCTTCTTAAATACATGGCAGTGTCATCAGATAAAATTATATCTGTTAAATATTACAAAATAAAAAATTATGCGTATCTTGAAATTGAAAGCATTTGATCGTGTATAGTATGACGGTCTTTGGAAAATCCTTAGAGAATTCAATGTAGATAACGGAATTATCCAAGCCATCCAGGCCCTATGTAAATATGCCACCTGCGCAGTTCTTCTGGGAAAAGAAGTGCGAGGATTATTCCGGACAACATTGTTCAACCTATTTCTAGAGAGAATCATGCAAGAAACCTTGAATGACCATAATCCTCCACTCTCTATTGGCGGTATACCTGTCTGTAATCTATGTTTTGCAGATGACATTGACCTCATAGTAGGTAGTAACAGTGAGCTCCAGGACTTGACCAACAAACTTTTTGAAAGAGCAGGAGCATATAAAATGGAGCTCTGCTCCAAGAAATCCAAAGTGATGATGAATAGCACAAACAGTAACATCTGTGTCAACATTACCCTGAGCGGGAATTCACTGGAAGAAGTGTCCAGTTTTAAATACTTGGGAACGATCTTGTCTAAAGATGGTACCTGCAGCTCAGAAATCTGCACACGGATTGCCGCAGCTATGGCAGCTATGGCCAAATTGGCAAGAATATGGAGGAGCAAAATCAGCTTCCAAATGAAGTACCAACTGTACAAATCCCTGGTAGTATCCCTTCTCCTATATGGATGTGAAACATGGACAGTGTTGGAAAAAACAAAGAGAAGGACAAATGCATGAGATAACTCCTTGGCATCTTCTATTGAGGACATAAAATCAATGAGTTCGTGCGGAAATGGGTTGAAAGTTTTGTGAGACCTCTTCTCGCCACTGTCAAAACGGAGAAAATGGCGTGGTTTGGACACATTACAAGACATGTCAGCCTGTAAAAGACCATCATACAAGGCACCGTTGAAGGTGGATGTAGGTGAGGACGCCAACGCAAAACTGATTGGACAATGTCAAACAATGGACAGGTATGACTGTACCAGAATTGCTGACGGCTGTTGTGGAAAAGAGTTAGTGTAGCTTCTGCATTCGGAACCGCCCTACGATTAGAAAATTCAAGGGGTTCATGATCACGATCATGATCATGAAATCGAAATTGAAAAATATGGCACCTTAAAATTACTGTTATAACTATAGTAATTAGAATTCTGGGTACAGCCCCCAAAATGTACAGACATCAACAAAATCAGTGACAGTACTTATTTACAATATACACAAAGGATTCCAGGTCCGTTTCACTACAACCTTTGAAAAATTCATATATAATATATATCGATGGTGTCTTAATAATCTACAACCAAAATATGGATGTTAAAATATACTCAAACAGGTTAAAGCAACAATTGGATTTACCTTTGAAGCATAAAATTCTATTTTATTAACGTTAAATATCTGTCTATATCTCTGAGATGAGGTACTATGATTACTGCATTTTTATTGTTTAAAAATAGGGTCAGTACTAAATGAGCAAATGAAAGGGTTAATGACAACTGAGATGACGTATTATGATTACTTGCACTATTTACATTACTCGGACTATTATTCTCATCTTCATTGCCATATTCACAACGTTTTGGTCCTTGTATGCTCCGGCCTTCTTCAGGTGATTGGAATTTCAAAGCGAAATTCCTTTATTTCGTCCACCGAGATAGATTGTTCTAGTCCCATGTACCTGGGTGTCTCAGTTATTTCCCTTTAACTCAGCTCATCAAGTTTTGGTTCACCACTTCTGTAGCCTGGTATTGAACTCACAACTCTTTCGGTCTATCTGTCTATATTTCTGAGATGATGTAGTATGTACATTATCTACATTATTCAGACTATTGTCCTCATCTTTGTCGCCATATTTATTACAACGTTTCGGCCGTTGTACGCTCCGGCCTTCTTCAGGTGGTTGGAATGTCGAACTGAACCCTTTATTTCGCTCGCTGGGTTAGACTGTTCTAGTTCCACGTTCCATGTTTAATGGATGTCAGTTATCAGTTATCTCCTGATAATTTTTCCCTCTGAAAGTTCTCTTATTTAAGTTTTCTATCTAAATCAAACTTTCTTATTTTTTTCAATAAGTTCTTTTTGTCATACAATATTGAATGGCTTTGTGTAATCTATGAAATACAAGAATAAATCTTTGTGCATTTCTGTTGTATTTCTTATAATTTAAACATGAAAATTGCAAACATTACAATACATATTTCCTACCAGATACGACCGGCGTGAAGAGTCAAAGAAGATTTTTTGGGTGGGTACCTATCAATGTCTTTGTTTTTGTCATGTTCACATATTGACACTCGTTCAAGCCTTTTGAACACCATGTGTTAAATCTTTTACCTACGTCACAATGTGAGATTTTATTGAAACCAAAACAACAATGATGAAAGCAGTCCAAAGTTCATTGGCTATTAACAAATTCTCAGTCTCAAACAAGAACATCTATAAATTGTTGCCTCTCGAGATTTCAACACACGATATTTAAGTCCGGTTAGGTAATTAGCAAGGAAGATGGTCTCCTCAACAGTGCCTAAACGATAGTGAATCTGCTCTGTCTATTGCTGACTGGCAGATTAAATATTAATCCTTCCAAGCAACGCCCAACCCTTCGTTCGTGATTAGCCAGATTAATGACAAGTTATCAAAGTGTCACTTAACCCGACAAAGTCACTTTCTGTCACGTTGACAAGATTTCAAAGCATCATCAGACTAATTCTGTTCGGGCATGATAATGATTGGCTCACCGAGTGAACCACATAAAATGTCTGGAAAATGACAGATTTGTGCCGGACTCGAGTAGCAACAGTTGGGCAATGAGCATTACTCACTGAGCAACTTTTCTATTATCCTTCACATTGATTAATAATTGATTGATATGGAAAAGTTCCATATTCTGAGCCAAGTGAGAAACAAGAGACAAACGGAATGACTGAAAGAGAAGATTAGCCAGTGGGATAAGAATCTCAGCCTTAAGTAGTTATGATTGCATTCTAAGGATGAGAACGCTTTCCAAACACAAGTCTAAATACTTTATTGTTTTGCTCAGAATTATCTTTCTTTTGTAGTCTGTATTTTCGTATAATAACCAGAGATTATTCGAGTTCGAGCTTACAAAAACTCATCTATTGCTGTTTGTATAAGTGTAAATATGTTTCATTTTAAAAGTTATAATATATATTTTGTACATAAATATATATTGTCTTCTTTTAAGTGTTCTAAAATAACTTTGCTTAAATAAATTTGTTATGGTCCAGGTTCCTTGTACCACGGTGATGGTCCAAGGTAGAACCAATGAAGAATAACTCGAACACAGATATGGAATAACACAGATATATTACAAACAGAATATGTACAAAAGAAGTAGAAGTGTTAGTAATAACAATCAGGTTAGGTTAGAGAGAACTATGTTGTCTCGACCAGTATCACTATTCCAATGTCTTACAGTAATCGTCTGACGCGACTCTGTCTCTGACTGACTCACACTGACTCTGTGTCGGTATTTAACAACACTCCCACGTGTGTCGGATGTGGCACAAGGCCGGTTTAGTGTGGGCTTACCGAGCCCGTAGGCTCGGGCAAAAATATACCCATTAGAACCCGTATACACGGGTTCAGGGACTGTCAACCTCCCCGGACGGCACTTTGCCCTGCGGCAAAGCCCCGTCCGAGTTCCTCCCCGCCGAGGCGGAGAGTTCGACAGCAAAGAACAGTCTGAACGGCTGTTCCGACACTGACTCTGTGTCGATATTTAACAACACTCCCACGTGTGTCGGATGTGGCACAAGGCCGGTTTAGTGTGGGCTTACCGAGCCCGTAGGCTCGGGCAAAAATATACCCATTAGAACCCGTATACACGGGTTCAGGGACTGTCTACCTCCCCGGACGGCACTTTGCCCTGCGGCAAAGCCCCGTCCAAGTTCCTCCCCGCCGAGGCGGAGAGTTCGACAGCAAAGAACAGTCTGAACGGCTGTTCCGACACAGACTCTGTGTCTGCTGCTCCCTCTTGAGGCGCATTATTTATGGTGTACGGGATACTCCATTACTATTATGGGTAAGTTCCCATAATACCCCGCTTCCGAAGCTTTTGAGTAGCAGGGGTTTTTTAATATCTTTTTTCTTTGGATCTATTTCCATAGGTTCTGTAAATTTTCATTTTCGAGACGATTTTCTTGGTTCTGGCATTGTTTGCGGTCTTTTTACATCAAACGTATCGAAAATCGTGTCCATTACCTCTTCGTGAGGTGGACCGTTAGCGTCCTGTAACAGTCTTTTCCTTATTTGGTTCACGTGTCTCTTGTGTGAGAATTTTTGTCCCTGAACTATGTAAACCATCTTGCCAATTCTTTTCTCAATTGTGCCTTGCTCCCAGTAAGATGTGTTATTTTTATAGGCTTTTAAAAAAACTTTTTCTCCTGGGAGAAATTTTCTTTTTGGTGCATAGGACTGTGTTACTTGTTTTGTTTTACTTGGTAGCAATTTATCAAATACTGATCTGATTTTTCTAGCTAAAATCACTTCTGCTGGTGATAATGTTGTTGGCGTTATTCGATATACCTGAAGAAATTGCTGTAGTGCTTTTTCGGTAGGAACATCATAGGCTTTTCGTAACGCTCTTTTGAGTGTATCAAAGAATCTCTCCGCTTGCCCATTTGATCTTGGGTGATAAGGCGGGGATTTTATATGTTTTACTTGATAAATTTCGCAAAACTCTTGGAAATCTGCTGACGTGAATTGCGTCCCATTATCTGTGACTAGGCAATCCACTACACCAAACCGAGCGAATAGCTCGTGGGGGCAATTTATGGTCGTTTCTGAAGTAGGAATTTTGCAACGAAACACCTCCGTCCATTTACTATAACTATTAATAGTAAAAAAAAAAGATTAAATAGTAAAAACCGTCAATTGGTCCTGCATAATCTGCGTGTATTCTTGACCACGGACGATCAGTCTCTCGCCATGGCTTATGTATGATTGGCTGTGCTTTGGCTGCTAAATTACAACCCTTGCTCATTTCCACCATCTGAGTAATATCCTGGTCCATATTCTTCCAATATACATAGCTTCGCATTAGCGACTTCATTCTATTTTTACCAGGATGGCCCCTATGGAAATCCTTTAAGATCCGCTTTTGTAATGTTTTGGGAATTACAACCCTTTCGTTGTAAAGTAACACATTGTCGCATAGAGAAAAGCTGTCCGATATTTGCTCATTTTTTTCTGCTATTTTTTCTTTTGTTTCATTAATAAATTGGTCGTTTTTGGCTTCATTTTTTATGTCTTGCAATGTGACTGGGAGGTTTCTAACTGTACAACAATTTTTGGTTCGAATAAAGGTCTAACGGTTTACACTGCAAATAGGTTACTTAGATGGGGAACAATTCTTCTGAACTATAATTTCAGATTGGAATATTTACCAACGAAAAAGATCGGGCATGT
This sequence comes from Acanthosepion esculentum, assembly GCA_964036315.1. NCBI lineage: Eukaryota > Metazoa > Mollusca > Cephalopoda > Sepiida > Sepiidae > Acanthosepion > Acanthosepion esculentum. The sequence continues at coordinate 46,322,026 of OZ038507.1, forward strand.
GGATGGTCTGTCGAGACTTATACCAACAAAGACAGAGCCATTGGAAGATACGGTAATCGCAGCCTTAAGAAACGAAGAAGATATCAGGAATACTTCTGGACTGGGTAGAGGATAATGGTAGTCCTTTATTGCTGCGTTCAAACCTGCAGAAAAATCAGCGCAAACTCGAATTTCGCCTGATTTCTTTTTGACGTAGACCGTCGGTGCGGCCCATTTACTGTATTCTACTTTTGTCAATATGCCAGTGTTTTCGAGTCTGGTTAATTCTTGATCAATTTTTTCAATTGACGCAAACGGTACGCTCCTTTTATTCTTGAAAATAGGCTGAACGTCATCCTTTACTTCGATATTAGCTGCCATTTTCTTACATCTTCCTAGGCCTGCTGAAAATACTTCGGGGAAACTCGTTTTTAATTTCTCTTTTAATTTGTCTGCCTCGGTTGTTAAGCTTTTTACATTTTGGCAGTACGTACTTATAGGTAGATCCCACAGTTCGAATTTTTGCATCCAGTCCGTTCCGAATAGGTTTTCGGTATTTCTTAAGACGTACATTTTTAGTTTTTTCGTCAATCCATTAAATGTTACGTTTGTAAATACTTCACCCTCGAATTTTATCTTTCTCCCCGTAACTGATCTAGCAATTTTATCCGTTTTTAACATGGCAGGTTTATTAAGTTTTCTCCATGTTTGTAGGTTTATGATAGTTAAGTCTGAGCCAGAATCCAGCTGTAGCCTGACTTTTCTGTTTTGCATTTCAACTTGTACGTATTTTCTTATGTTAGTCTCATCTGCTTGGTCAGTCCTCGTAATTCTTATTCTGCTTTTGTTTTCTCTTCTATACCAGCAATGAGAACTTTTGTGGCCTATTTTTTTGCATGATAGACAGGTTTTAAAACGATATGTACCGTCTTTAAACCAATGCCACGTCCCACAACGATAGCATGGACTGGATGGTAATTTTTTTATATATTGATTTTTAGAGTTAGAAAATTTTGTTTTACCTGTTCTTGAGGGGGGCGTCGGTTTGGTTTGTTTGTGAGGAGGGTAAGTTGGTTTGTCTTCGTACTTTATGTATGTGCGCTATGCCAGCTTCTTCTATGTCTTTTGAGTCTTTCTTCATACTAATGCATCTCTGGCAGTCTTCGGCTAGATTTTGAAGTGTCAAATTTTGTTCACTCTCCAATTTAGTAAGGATTCTGCGTCTCATTTCCGCGTCTTTGTTTGAAACCAGACCTTGGACTTAAATTAAGCATTTGAAATTGTCCGCTCTGAGTTCTGATAATTTGAAGTCGTCACAATATTTATTAACAATAGACGCGAAAGTTCTGTAATCTTCGTTGTCCTTTTTTGTAAGGTTCATGCATTTCCATCTTTTGTGGAATAGTGAAGTATTATGGCTGAAAAGTTCCGTTAGTAGTTTAATGGCTTCTTTGAACGTTAACTCGCTTGTTTTTCTGGGAAGGATATAATCTACGAATTTGGTATATTCGCATGTGCCTAATTTTCTTAGTAATAGACGTACTTTACGTGCGTCTGACCAATCTTTGCAGTCAAATTCATATAGATCTTCGTACCTTCGGAAGTAGATTGAAAAGGTTTTATCTTCATCGGGTGCGTGCTTGAAATCTTCGATAGTTCTCCAAATAGCGTCTAGTGAGAGAACTGTTTCGTTTCTCGGGTTTTTGCTCTTTATTTGACATTACCCGTAGCAATAATTCTTGCAATTCCAGATGTTTCTGTTCGTACTTTTGCTGCTGTTCAAATTGGATTTTGATAATGGTTGACTTGAAATCTTCCATATTGACGTATTTTTGTGTAACCTGATATTCTGTAACCTGTGTACGTAAAAAAAAATTCCTTTGTTGCCGGTGAAATTTGATATCCAAAAAGAATTTTTTTTCCTTTTGTGTTCGCGTAGAACTAGTTTTTTTTTTTTTTAGAATATCTCGCGTAGAACTTGTTTTTTTTTTAGTTTATACGTCGACACTGTTATGTGCGACGAATAGCAAAAAGGTATGTCCTCCGCGTAGAGAATTTGATTTTCTTTTGGGGTTTTCCAGGTCACCACTTGTTATGTGCGACGTATAGCAAAAAAGTATGTCATCCGCGTATAGAGTTCGTATTTCCTTGGGGGTTTCCTCGTCGTCACTGTTATGTGCGACGGATAGCAAAAACGTATGGCCTCCCCGTAGAGTTCGTTTTTTCTTGGGGTTTCCTCGTCGCCACTGTTATGGTCCAGGTTCCTTGTACCACCGTGATGGTCCAAGGTAGAACCAATGAGGAATAACTCGAACACAGGTATGGAATAACACAGATATATTACAAACAGAATATGTACAAAATAAGTAGAAGTGTTAGTAATAACAATCAGATTAGGTTAGAGAGAACTATGTTGTCTCGAAGTCTCACTATTCCAATGTCTTACAGTAATCGTCTGACGCGACTCTGTCTCTGACTGACTCACACTGACTCTGTGTCTGCTGCTCCCTCTTGAGGTGCAGTATTTATGGTGTACGGAATAGTCCATTACTATTATGGGTAAGTTCCCATAACAAAATTTATCTCTACTTAATGTGTCTAAATACTATTTAAATGATTTTTAAATTCATGTTTTTAAATTTACAAGAAATTATGTAATAACACAACCACACACGCACATACACACACAGACAAACTACATATACATAACGTTAGCGTTTCCACCATGAGACCTGGGTCTGAATCTCGCCATTGTCGATTTACCATGGAGATGGCCTCTTGATAATATCGTCCAGGGGAAACGATCCCAACGTGCTGCATCGATAGGAAGTGCCTGAAAAGCGTACCTTGTGTTGACCCAGACCATGCAAGTAAAAGGCCATACGAGTGAAATGAGTGAACGAAACCTTTCAGAAATCGTTGTACAAAGTCATCGTGACCGAGGGTTTGAACTTACGAACTGCAACTAAGGTTTGCACACTATCGTTTCAATATGAACTACATGTCGGCTCTGAGAGTGTTGTTGAATCACAAAATGTGCCTGAGTAAGCAAATGGGATTAGTTTGTCATCCTAGTAGACAGGTGTACTCTGAAAACGAGAGCCAGCCATTATATATGCACAGAGAAAGAAAGAGAGCTGGGAGGGAAGAGATATGGGGAAAGAAAGGGTGAGGGATTGATGTGTGCATAGATGGGGGGGTTGCTGTTCAAATGAATAACTTTCAATCCTTTGTTCCATGTTCTTTGATTTTGTTTATTAAACGTCACCATTTGCAAAGAAAAATAGATTTTAAGAAAGGGAATGTTAAAGAATATTTTTAAGAAAATAAATCTTAATTGTAACACTAATTACGTAGTAATCATCAGAATTAATAATATAACGTGACTGATAGGTCCTCTTTTCCATATTTAGCACTATACTCACTCTACATTTATTACGACTCTTATTCATTTGTAACTATGTTTTTATATCTTTATACATATATTATATTCCATCTACTATACAGGGTGTGGCAGAAATATCTCCCACATATAGCTCCCAAAAACATCTCCCATATAGTAGTGACAATGTATCTTTATCTAGATAATATCTTCCCATTATGTAAGAGGTATTTTTGAAGGTATATGTGGGAGGTATTTCACCCTGTATTATCTGTTTGTATATACATAAGTTTCGACATTTTCCTCACAGATAAAAAAAGAGACGTGGCAGAGATATTGTTCTTCCGACGAAGGTTGAGAATACCATTAACAGAATATATAAAGAAAATAGGAACAACCAATAAACTTATAGTTACCATCAGAAAAATAGTGTTGAAATTCCTAAGTCAGATCATGGGGAAAGAAGGTTTAGAGAATGTAACACTCACAAGGCATATTGAAAGCAAGAGAAGCTAGTAACCTTTTTAAGAACATTGTAGGAATGTATGGCAAATCAAGGACAAAATGGATGGTAAAACATCAATGATTACTTAAAGCAATAAAAGACAAGAAGTCATGATCTCCCGCATCCCAAAAGAACAGGGCACAAAAAAGAATATATACATTTAATGTTATTTGTTATTTGTCATATTGTGTCATAGCAGTAATATTAATAAATCTATAAAGTATATAAAATTGTATTACACATACCATGTGTATATTTTTTCTAATATATTTTTTTCTCTTTTTATGCAATACATGGGAAAAATATGCTTCATTTTTCATCTGGTAATACCTACGGTAACAACATTTTTCGTAACTATGTTTTAAATAACTCTATTCACTTTACTGCGAGATTCGTTTTCTACAGTTCACGTATAATATCACAGATTAACAACTTTATTAATGGTAATAGTTTTCCTATTTTGTTATTCCGCTGAATTCTATTTATGAAGTTAATGATTGAATAAATTCATAGCAATAACATATCTGTACAAATTCCTCTGTCGCATCGTTAAATATGTGAGCTTGGTAACTTCAACAAAATATTGCAATAAATATGAATGCTGGTCGTTATTTTAAGAAGTAAAGGGGTATAAATGAAAAGATTTGAAATTGACAACTTTTTTCCATTTCACTGAAACAGACATTAAACACTTCGATTTTTCCTTCTTTTTTTCTTTCATTGATTTTCTCATTGGAACCAAGTCGTGTCTCTGTATATCTTTTCCGTTTTTCCAATCGATCAAAACGAAATAGTCCGTTATATATTGGTAGGGCGTAATGATCTAGCTAAGAGAGGGCCAAGCAGAATTATAATAAAATATCTCAGTCAGCGTAACATCAACAACTTACAATTAATTTGCAGAATGTTTAAATTGAACTGAGCATTAAACGGGAATTTAGAATTTATCCACACATTGCAAGGCATTTTAATGACATTACACTGTTCTTGGTATTTTTAATGTACGTTTGCAAGCAAGCGCGTGTATGTATGTGTGTGTGTTTGTGAAAAAGAAAGACTTTTTTTGAAACAATATATAGGAAATATTTAAAGTTCGTAATAGTGTGAAAATCTAATAATTTTTTAAATTTATTTTAAAACGCTTATTTAAAAATTAAAAATGATCATCAAAAACTCAACAAGTGATTCATTTTGAGCGGGCCAAAATCGAATGATCTTTCCACTTCTCTCCTAAAAATATAGAATTAAAATTTACAAATAAACACATATATTGATGTTTTCATTCTAAAGTTTATGTAAAGTAAATTCGAGAAAAAAATAACTAGTCCGCCATATTTGACAGCGTGTTTACGATCTTTGCAAAACATTACGATGACTCAACAAGCGCATTAGAAAGTAAATAGTGGTTTGTCAACAATTTATTTTTGATTTTTTCCCTCTCGGTTGTTGTTTAGGATTTGGTTGTTTGATTATAACCTTTATTTTGGATTCTGAATTAGTCATAATATTTGGAATATATATATATATATATATATATATATATATATATATATATATATATATATATATATACGCAAGCGCGTTCACGATTATCTTGGTAAGTAAAGGGCACTGAATAAATAGTTCAACCTGTTTCCTTTCCCACGGTATCACATCCATGCATACACACACGCACACACACACACACATACATACATATTATATATATATATATATATATATATATATATAGAGAGAGAGAGAGAGAGAGAGAGCGAGAGAACAGACACGCAGGCATAAAGAAAAGAGGGAGGAAAGAGGGATAAACGTAAATGTCTGTATATGCTTGTGTATAAAATAATATATCTTATAATGTTAATAAGTATGCGAAATATCACAAACAAAGATATACGTTATTGAATAAATGTGGTGTAGTGCGCCCCCACTTACCTGACTACATACACACGCACACACACACCCCAATTAAAAATATTCCACCGGTACCTTCATTTTCATTCTATTTGTAGTTGTTTTTGTTTTTGTTTTATTTGGGCAAATAATAACAAACTATATAGGTAGCTAATGTTAGAATGTTTTGACCAGTTTTTCCTTATGACAAAACTTTCTTGCAAACCGCTTTTCTTGTCTCTTTGCTCTCAAACTTCGCTCGATCTCCAACTGCTCCTCGTGACTTCTTCTTCTATGCGCCGTGTCTATTCAGCACGTAAGTGTCTGTAAATAGTTGATTCACGTTCATCTTCATGTGACAACATAAACATTCCCAGCTGCAATGAGGATGGGCAATACACAGATGATCTTGTGTAAGATTTAACTCAGTATTATTTTTAAACAAAGCATTGATTTGCTCCGAGTTTATCTAGAAAGGTGCTTCACAGAGAACAGAAAGATTCGCTAAATATGCAATCGATTTACCATTTCAGAATTTCCTCATTTGCTATTTGACAATTCAAATGTAATTTTCGATATTCCCTATATAGTCATTTGCCAGTTTTCTGTTATATATTTATTCCTATATCTTATCATAAGCTACCAAGATTGTGCATCGCTATATTTTTGTAAGCAATATATTAATACTAGGCAAGAATATTATTCTTCCCACTACCCTTGGGTATCTACCAGTTGTAGGACATTTTTCTAACTTCGTTCTTACCAGCTTTAATATTACTTCTTTTACGAATATATATATATATATATATATATATATATATATATATATATATATATATATATATATATATATATATATATATATATATATATACTGACTCAATAAACATTTTCTCCGTCAAAAGAAAAGAAAATACGTTAATTTATAAATCACTTCGAACTTTATTCTGAGATATCGGATAACGCTATGGTTAAGCTTATAAGAAGATTGTTTTCCGATCTGCCAATCTACTTACTCACGAGCGCCTATTTCAAAGTAATGTTGATTATACAGAATATGGGTAGCCATTGCAGCCTGTCCATAACACAAACTATCAAACGTTTATATCTCGATAGTTAATCAGCCAGAAATTATAATATTATGAACAAAAATAAAGTTCTACGGAAAAGAGAACCTCAACGAGCATCTTTTTCTTTTCTTTTTTTCTTCTTTTTTTACATTAGCAATACAAGAAACATATTGCATTGTGGTAAATACTTATTCATAAGTCTGTAATATTCTGTTTCCGTTTGCCTTTTTGTTTTATTCTCTGTCTGTCTGTTTGTCCCTCTCGCTTTCTTTCTCTCTCTCTCTCACACACACACACACACACACACACACACACACACACACACACACACACACTTACGTTATTTCCATTCATCCGCACTTTATTTCACTCTTCCTCCGCTTTTCGTTTTTTCCTACCGCTCTAAAAATCTAAAACTTATTTGTTGTTTAGAACGGCAACAAACTTGTCTCTAATTGTTGAAATCACGATGACAGTCAGGATTTTTCAAATAGGTAGCCGCTCGCTAGAGACTAACTGTCACTTTATTTATACTGTTGTGTGTATACGTATGACGAGTTTCGTTCTTTGGGACTTCATCGGACTAAATTTGTTGGTACGACTACCTGAGATGAAAATGTCTAGAGAGCGCCTTGATCGCAATGTCATCCACAGAAAATATGTGCCCTGGCGCTTACAACATTTCACCACTGGTAGATCTTCTATTATCACATTGTGGGATAATAATGTCTAATAACAAAAGTGATTGAAACAAAAAAGAAAAAGAATCTAAATTAAATCGGCTATATTACATACGTCCCAGAAAAAAAATCAATTTAAAATTCCCAACATCCATTGTTCGCACGTATGTGGAGTCGCACCAACATAACAAACTTAGTCCGATTAAGTCCTAAAGGACTGTTTTCCATTTCGTAACACATTTTCCCCCAATATTGTTCCTGATATATAAAAAATTATATATCATTATCTCATACGGCCAATGATTACAACACGTTGCATTTCGATTCACGATAAAAGCTGAACAAGGTCCTGCTACATGTTTGCAAGGTAACGAGATGAAAGACAAACGCCACGTTAAGAAATAAAAACGCGAGCCCTGTTTTCTATATTAGATGTAGATATTTTATTCAGGGCTTCTGGCGATATTGAGTAACTACTGCTATATGGATCTCATAGATCAGCCCTCCCCATCTATACACACAACTCCTCGCCCATCTACACAGCCCGAAGTGTGGCTGACATTACGAAAGAGGATATAGGAACCACATGACGGACCGGAACTTATCCCGATCCCAAACATGTCTATATATATATATATATAGAGAGAGAGAGAGAGAGAGAGAGAGAAGGAGAGAGAGAGAGGAGTGAGAGAGAGAGGAGTGAGAGAGAGAGACCAACACTCGGATAAACCCTATTTCCGGTTTTGCTATCATTTGGTATCCAAAAAACACTTATCCACTCCGTTACTTTTCCGTTTCCCTTTAGAAAACTAGACTTCAAAAAGAACCACCTGATAGCTATAAAACAGAAACATTTAGGCCAGAGTTAAAAACACATCTTCCTTTTCTATATGATGGGTGTCCATTGTATCACATTTGAAAAAAAATATGTTTTCCTATAAAACAAACGTGTAACGACAAGCGTCAGTGGTATCTGTAAATGAATTAAACACCAATTACTTGATTCCATCATTGACTACTAGCACAAAAATAAAATCTTTTTAAAGATATGCCTGCTGAAATACTCTAAATTATGTTTCCTTATCTGTTCACTTCGTTTTTTTTTTCTTATTTCTTTGTCTATATATACGTACGCTTGAATCTCCATTTAAATGTGTTCAAATATGTCTTTTAACATATTCTTCCTCCCACAAAAGTAACTAAAATGATAGCACATACTCATTGCAGAGATCAGGAAATACCGTGAAATCTTCTATTTTATTACAACCAAACTTTATGAGTACGAATCACTGATATGATTCGCGCCCCATACACAGCTATTATATTAAGCTTATCAAGAAGTTGAAGTGGGAGTTTAACAGGTTTGTGTGCAATGGAGTAATGAAATTTTTCGGCCCGACCCACTCCTTAAAATCTGAGCAAATGATCAAACATCAGGATATTTTGGAATTTCTTTTTGAGAGTTGGGGTTGATCGAGAATTTTTCACCAACTTATCACATATGATGAAAACGAGATAAAATCAATACCAAGTTATCCTCCTGCAGCATATAGGAAACTGTACAAAGAAATTAGGAACAAATGTAGGAGAGCTAAAAAGGAGTGGCTCAACGAAAAATGTGCAGAATTAGAAAAATGAGTATCATAGATAAAGCAGATGTGCCTAAAAAATAGGACAGAAAACATGCTCATTAACAGGATGCATAAATTCCATCGAACAATGATCCATATAAAAAAATCTTATCCGAATTCTGATAATTAGAATTGAACCAGGAATAGAAGAAAAGCAGTGCGAATTCGTTACAGATACTGGAACAAGGAATGCAATATTTTTGCTCAGAATGTGATCAGAAACAGCCATAAAAGTGCGTAAGATGTACATTTATGTTTTATGAATTAGGCAAAAGCGTTTGATAAAGTACATCACAAAGAAATGTTGGAACTGCTAGGTCACCTTGACATATTTGGGAAGGATCTTAGAATAATCCAGAACCTATATAGAAAGCAAACCGCCTGCATACGGATAGAAAATGAATTCAATCAATATAAAAAAATAGAAAGGGGTGTAAAACAAGAATGTGTCTTCTCACCGGACTTACTCAATCTATACAACCAGGCGATTCTGAGAGAATTAGAAGTCGTACCATTATTGGCGTCCACAATCTTAACAACATAAGATATACAGTTGACACAGTGTTGTTAGCAGATGCAGAAAGGATACCACAAGAACTCTTACAGAAGATAATGAAAGAAAGCGAGAAGAAAGAACTAAACATCAATTACAGAAAGACAGAAAGCATGGTTGCCAGTAAAATGAACAGCCCAGCATGCAAATTTCAAACTGAAGATACTAAAATCAAATAAGTGCAACAATATAAATATCTGGGAAGTGTTTTAACAGAGGACGAAAAGTGTAACACTGAAATCAGAAAGCGCGTTTTAATAGCGAAAAATGCCTGCCAAAAGCTAAGCAAAGTATTCAGAAACAGGAAAACTTCGTTAGAAACAAAGAAATGAGTACTGAACGCAATATCAGTCTTTCTATATGGCAGTGGATGCTGGACAATCACTTCACAGATGAAGAAGAGACTTGAAGCGACAACGGTGCATAAATATGTTGAAACATGGAAAAATTACATGTGAACGTTGCAGTGATTATATGTGTGTATAAAAATGTCAAATCAATTCATATATATATATATATATATATATTTATATATATATACTAACGCAACTTCATAAAACACATTTCAATGTACTCGATTATAAATTTACCATCATTATATATAAGTGTATATAGACTTATACACATACGCACACACATACATACATACATACATACATACAAAATGGATCACGTCTCATATTTCTTCTTAAATTTTAGTGCGCCCGTTGAAAATAGCAGCCATTATGACCCGGTAAACATCTTTTAATCAATTACATTCGGTTCCAAAATGAGCAAAGTCCTTTCCATCCAAAAAGTTTCCTGTAGCAGGAAGAATTTCATCTTACATTTTTAAGTGTTACAAAGCAGACTTTATTGTTCCATTCTAATCACTTTTACAGATAGGTATATATATATATATATATATATATATATATATAGAGAGAGAGAGAGAGAGAGAGAGAGAGAGAGAGAGAGAGAGAGAGATAGAAAGGCAGACATTTGCTAGAAATATATTTACTTCCTATTCAAAGTAGAGCACAATACTCTCACAAGCTATTTATAGTGAGTTTCTTTCTTAACGATTATCTCCAAAATATGTCTTGACTTTTCGATAACTGCATGTGTTTTTACCAGGTGTATCCGCGGGGCATTTATCTCAAGTACAACTTCACGGACCGTAACAATTTAGTTGACCAACCAATACAACATAAAAGAATAAAATCTCAATCTGCTATGATTAGAAGACTGTGGTTCACATCAGCTAGCGGGAATGTACATCTTATTACTGTCATTTTCTCGGTTGAAATTGGTTTATCCGGTTTGCCACATCGTGTAAGAGAAACTAACTCGAATTTCAATGCAATGGATTATTCGAGTAATTCTAAGCAAGAAGTGTCTCGAATAATTTTGATAAATTTAAAGAGAGAATCGTATCGCAACTTGGGCTTTTCTGATCAGCAAAAGTCTCAAATTCTTGACGAAGAATCAAATTATTATAACACAAAGTTTCTTGAACTTGCTGCTACATCCAGCAGCATTCAATTGGACAGTTTTCTATTCTAATCTGGGCAATCTTCTCGGATTAGTGATACACTCGTCACACTTTTGACAATGCCTCTTCTGATTCTAGCCGCACTGTTAGCAATCTTAAAAGTTGTGGCTATTTCCTCTCTAGCTGGTTGGATTCCTTCTCAGTTCAATTAAACAAAGAGATGTACGTAGAACTCATGACTTTTCCAAGTATGAAATCTTTCGTTATCGGTTTTTTGTGCTATTTACAATTCTTTGGTTTCATTGTTATAGGAAAAAATTTAAACACCAGAAACGCATACTTTGCGGCCATTAGAGTTCAGTAACAAAGCAAATTTCAAGAATAGAAAGAAAATAAAAGGAGAACACCAACAAACGTAGACCTCTATGTCTGAAAAGAATTTAATGTACTAAAATAAACAAGAATTGGCTGTATTTAGAAAGAGGAAGAAAAGAAGGAGGGAAAGAGTTTGTTTTTTTTTAAAAAAAGGATAAAAGTAACGGATCAATTTCATACACTGGGTATTCGTAATATTAAAGAATGTCGTATGCAAATTACATTCTGGGGTGAACCTATTCCTTGACAAAGAAAACATCAATTTTGAAAGAGCTTTTTCCCAATTTATTCCTTTACCTTGAGGAAATCGCTTAGTTATATATTGAGTTAACCTTCATTCGATCCAAAATCTATTATCCAACTGGCATATCCCAGCGGGCAACGTGCAGAAGAAAGTTTTGCTTACTTTATCCTAAAGATCATTTATCCGATCCATATGTAATATGAGGAACAACGTGAATTTATTATTAATCTTCCCGTGATGCTCCGCGGGCAAAACGATCGAAATTAGACTCGTTCTGTTTATCAGAGGGCGTAATAAATTTTATCTCCCTATAAAGTTAGTAAGCGGAAAATATTTATTTAGCAAATTTGTTTACACTGATTCATTTTGATTTATTGATTTTTGAAACATTTGAGATTATTATACCTGCGATTCTAAATATCTGATTTGTTTATGAGGCTTAACTGCAGAAAAATATTCATATTTTTTTGGTGTTGTTTTCGCAGTTACTACATTTTGTAACAAGGACAGAACTGAACATAAATATATATGAAGTTAATTTGCATCGAAAGCTGATGTAAAACAATTACCTAACAATATATCTAATTTTAACTCATATCGTGGCAGGGTGATATCCTGCGAATTTTATATACTGAATATTTTATATACTGAATATTTTATATACTATTATTTCAGGACTGTCAGGAAACCTTAACAAGTATTACAAAACTAATCTTATCTAATTTTTCCTCTCTCTCTCTCTCTCTCTCTCTCTCTCTCTCTCTCTCTCTCTCTCTCTCTCTCTCTCTCTCTCTCTCCCTCCCTCTCTCTCTCTCTTGGAAGAGCTCCGAAATTAGAATATTTTTGCTTAATATTTTCAAGAATTTAAAACATTTTCTGGTTTTATAATCGAATTTTTAATCTGTTTTTTCCATTGTTACGGCTTGATTATATCAATCAAAATTAGTATTATTAATATATTTCAATGATAAATATAGTCTTATATTTTGCAAAGAAAATGAACAGATATTCGTTCATAACGTAATGGATAAGTTTTGCGAGAGCGTACAACTCGAGTAATGACTTGGTCTGTACTTCGTCAGACCGGTGTGAAAAGTTTTTGATCTGTCTACATAATCTTGGTGTTGGACACTTTACTGAGTAGGTAGGTGTTGCCTTTTGGTTTTTCTTTATTTTTTCTTTCCTTGTTCGGGATTTTTCTTGTCTAAGTTATTAGGTCTTCTGGTAAGTTGTCTGTTGGTCACATCAGGCGGCTGTATCATTATAGAAATTGGATTACAAGTTTAACTCAATTTTTACTTTTATCTATTTGTTCATTCTCAATGTTATTTAAGTATTGTGAGTTACCCTTAATATTATTAAACTGAAGAATGTTTTACCACACCAATGTATGCACTAGTCTAACTGTCAGTTTCACGCTTCAGTAGGAACATCCCTCATAGATACATAGATAGCTAGATATTGATTGATTAATTCGTTTTCTACGTCTTATCAACCCATTACGGGTTATTTAAAGCCATAAATATTTTTAGATTGTAAGAAATCTTTTTAGATAATAATTATTTAGTGATATAAATCTTACTAATTAATCCATAGCTGGGCGGAGAAGAAATGGATTCATACCTTTCCCAACTGTATTTGCGTTTAAGCGAATATATGTACCCTCAGATTAACAATTCCAAGCCATTATCCATTATACTACCTGCACATCTATGCTTACAGCGCCCGGTATTCCTAATCGATCACCCATCTAGGTACTGACCAGGCTACGTTCATAGATAGAATCAGACTGATAAAAAAAAATGATAGTCATAATTTTCATTACATAAGATTTACATTGAGATTATTTGCATTATTTTACATATCAACTGTATTTCCTGCATTATTCAATTCTCTTCTGCTTATTAAAAAAAAACAATTCGCAAACATCCCTACACGCAAGCCACCAATCAGCCACTGGGTGGCCTGCCACTAGTGTTTACCGCTGGTGGCCCGCTGGTGGCCCGCTGGTAGCCCGCTGTCGGACTGCCAGCGTGTTCGTCTCGGCAATGTTACCGGTGGCTTCCACTAGAGGACCGCAGGCGTTGCCATCGGCGACCCACCAGCGGTCCACTAACGGGTTGCATGTAGGGATGTTATTTTTTGTTGGTCACTTGCTGCTTTCAGAGCTCAAATAACAAATGACCGCTTCATAGAAATCCTTTTCGTTTAATTCTACCTGTTTGTAACCACACTGGATGAATGTAGTTTTATTTTAATTCATTTTTTCTATCTCATCGAGGAAAATGCAAAACTATATCACGTTTTCATTGTTTTTAACCTCCTTGCTTCTTTATACATAATCATTCCAATGTTGCATTAGCTGAGAAAGATATGACAATATATATAAAGATTTTATTTTCGTGTTTTTCGAAAGAGGAAATTATAATGAAGTGATAAATCGTTCTCAGCTCGATCCACTTTCCAAAATCTGATCACATCAGACTTTATTTTGAAAAGACTTTTTGCCGAGAAGTTCGTAAAAAGTACAAGCATAGTTGTTTTAGATTTAATTGCATTCATATAAAATAATTCAGTCATAGTCATCAACTCAACAAACGTACATTATATATTTTTAATCTCTACTGGAAAAAAAAAATTATTTTTTGTTTTGTACGTTTTATTCATTTTTTTGTCTCAATCTGTAAGAAAATCCAGCTTGAATTAATTTTGGTTCCTCCATCCTGAGAAACTCATCTCGGTGTCTAAACTTTCGTTGAAATATTATTTCCCTCAATAGACTATACTATCTAGAACGTTTATAAAACAATAACTATTACCAATTCTGGATATAAAACAGAAACTAAACAGAACGAATCCAAAACAGATTTGATCAATAGTGGTGTAAATTGACATACTAAACTAACCTGCTGGTTTACAGTTGCAAACGACACTTTTTAAAAAATACAACACAATCTGTCTTGGGTCGGAATATTCGCAGCATTTAAGCAAATTTCAAAGAGAATATTTAGATAATTCTTCCAAACCATATGGAAGTGAAAGTTTTTGAACCTAAACTTCAAGAGTGTGTACTATTTTAAGGTTTGTTAAATTGTCAGTGAATCACTAATTTATCAAGTGAAAACCTCAACCTATTTTCTCTCTCTATCTCTACTTCTCGTTCTCTCTCTCCCCATATATATATATATATATATATATATATATATATATATATATATATATATATATATATATATCCTCGAAATAACTATTTGATAGATATAGACTATTTGATACATATATACATATATATACATATATCCTCGAAATAACTATTTGATAGCTAGAATGAAAAAATAGTAAAAAGTTCATGAAAATGGCAACGCTTCATCTACGAAATTCGACAATTCACGTTCTTTTCGTAAATTATTTTGTAGGATATTTACAGTTGATAAATATTGAATACAAGAAAAATAATTTCAACCCAAACGCTGATTAGATAAAATAAATCATATCTTTATAGATTAAATGTGAATATATGTTATTCTATTATCCACTAATTGTTAAAGTGAGAGAGGCAATAATTAAATATAATAGTATTATATCAAATGCAATTTATTATGAAAGAAAGTTAAAAAATATTTGTATTGTAATTGGCAAAGTCCACAATTTTCGATATTTTTTGATGTTGATGAAAAGCAGTAAAAAAAAGGGCAAGTTAACGAAAAAACAAAAACACCACGAACGCGTCGTATGTAAACGGAATGAGCGAATATATCGGGAAATCGCTGGATCTACGCGTCAAATATTTCCCATTCCGGTCCTTTTATTCGATCGTTTCCAATCATGTTCTCTATCGATTAACACGATCGTTTCGTTTTGTGTGTGCATGCTGGAATGAAAATGAAAATTAAGGGAATCATTTGATAGTGGATAATACTTTCACGCGAAGTTCTAACAAAATGTTTGCCCTACTGCAACTTCGGTGACTCTATTAGTTCAATCATGCAAAATTAAACATCAACTATACCAAGTGGAGT
This sequence comes from Acanthosepion esculentum, assembly GCA_964036315.1. Classification (NCBI taxonomy): domain Eukaryota; kingdom Metazoa; phylum Mollusca; class Cephalopoda; order Sepiida; family Sepiidae; genus Acanthosepion; species Acanthosepion esculentum. Next base: position 46,337,825 of record OZ038507.1, read on the forward strand.
AATTTCTTCAAAAGAAAATGCAGTTAGTGGAAGATAAAAAAAAATGGTGATAAACTCTGAGATCTGTTTAGAAAAAACGTTACGACAAAATATTATACATTTTTATGTCAGATCCTATTCAACTATATCTAGTCGTAAAGACATGGCGAAATTCAATGTAATTTTTCAAACTGCTATCAAGTTAAGAGTAAAAAATATTTATAAAAGATTAAATTTAATTCATATACATCTCCTTCTCCCCCCCTCCCCCCCTCTCTCTCTCTCTCTCTCTCTCTCTCTCTCTCTCTCTCTCTCTCTCTCTAGATATATATATTTTTAATCCTTTCACCCCAAGCAAGGCGATAATGTCACTAGGACGCAGGAGTTTACAGTGAGTGAAAGAGAATGAGAATTAGTGAGGAAAAGTGAGGAAAGGACGATAAAGAAACAGGATTCAAGAAGACAGAAGATGGCGATTGACGTTGCATTTAAATTTTTGAAGATTGTAGGTGGCAGGGATGCAAGAAATCGGAAGTGCTGGAAAAGGAGCTGTTAGAATAGAAGAGACGGTTCCATCTAACTAGTTCAATAATAAAACGGAGAGACCTAGTTGCCAGTCTAGTAGCATGCTTAACTTCATGCAGGAAACTAAGGAAAAACATTCGTAAAAACAGTTGCCATGAAAATATTTATATAAAACAGAGAGAAGTCATGTTACGTCATTGAGAAGGTGCTAGGTCAAGATCGATTACATTACAGACCCTTTTTAAAATTTGTCAGACCAGATATAGCCGCGGTATTCAATGCACAGACGAATGGTGGATTTACTAATGTGAAAGATGGATTCTGATGAGAAAGTTTTTCTGGCTCGTTACAGTGAACCTACTTTCCTATCAGTCGACGCAGCAGTTGATTTTATGTAGTCGCTCCACATTATGTCTGTGGAAAACGTTAGCCAAAGAAGGTGAAATGTGTTGCTCTCCTGAACTATATATATATATATATATATATATATATATATATATATATATATATATATATATATGCATGAAACAGACTGTCGCCTCTAAGTGTTGACTTCTATGTTCACTTTTATATTTATATCTCATAGGATAAATATATATACCTCATATGATATATATATATATATATATATATATATATATATATATATATCATAGGATAAAGAACAAGTAGGAAACAGATCTTAGTCTAACATGTTTCACTTTTTTAAAGCTTCGTCAAAGATCAAGATAGAAATGATAAAAAATAATAAAAGCAAAACGACGCAGATTAATGTTATGTAGTGTTACGTGTAATGAAGTAACAGATAATATTCAAATAAGTGTAAGAAAACATTCTGGATTTTAAAATGTGTAAAAGTTAGTGAGATGCTGTAGGATGTTTTGAACAATTTTTATTAAAGTATATCTCGTGCGTATTTTGTATATAGATTGATTTTTATGTATTTGAAAGAGATAAGTTAGATTCATTAATAATGGATCTGTAGAAAAATGGTGATGTAATGTAGATTTTTAAACGTACGTTAATAGTTGGTAATGTGGCTATAAATATATTTCCATAATATTTTCTCTTCAAAGAGTTATGTTCTTTTTTTAGTAAGGCTGGCATTGGTGAAATTAAAGTTATGTCCTACATTGTTGCGTTGTAATACGATAGAATTTGAATGTTTATCCAAGCGCAAATCTCTTTTGTGTTCCTGGATGCGGGTCTTTAGATATTTTATTTGATAAACTTCAACATCTGAATTGTTTTTATTTTATTTTTCATCCTGATTATATCTCCGATATTTTTGGAGATGGTTGTAACAATCCTCATATTAGTGATGACTAATTCATTTGCGAGTTTAGTTGAAGTGTTGGATGGTAGGATTATGAATTTTGTAATAATTTTTGTTGGAAATATTTGTTTGTTTGCTTTTATGGATTTGTTAGTTCGCTTTTGTTTTTGTTATTTGTTGTTTTTTTGTTTTTGTTGTTTAAGATGAAATGGTATGGGTAGTGTAGAAGTTTGAATGTGTTCTCAATATAATTCTCTTCTTCACTAATATATATATATATATATATATATATATATATAGTAAAATATAGTTTTCAAGTATGGTATATATATGGGTTAAAGTGCTCAATATCAGGGATAGGGAGCATGTAAATATAAAAGTGGACGTTAAAGTCAACACCCAGAGACAACAGTCTGTTTCATGCTAAATGCAATCGTCAGGCCATTGCGTTTAGCATGAAACAGACTATCGCCTCTGGCTGTTCACTTCAATGTCCACCTTTGTATGTGTGTATATATATATATATATATATATATATATATATATATATATATATATATATATATATATATATATATATAACAAAGATGGTGTTCCCCACCCATCCCCAAAAATGGTTGGTTAGTGTCTTTCTAAAGAACAACGCTTTTAAGGTAAGCAATCTTTTTCATTAAAGTGATAAATATCAAATATCGATTGTTGCATTAAGAGCAACAAATTAAATGAAATATTTAGCTTATAATGTGATATACACTCGTCAGGGATAATTTTTTTAATTTATTTTTGCTGTATACAAACACGCGCGTGTGTGCGTACACACACACACACACACACACACACACACACACATTGAAACGCAATTCCCACCGCCTAACTGAGTCCACATCTCTTGTCCGGTTTAATAAATATCAATGAGTCTTAATAAATGCAATTTCTTCCGCACGGAGGACTTCAATGATGTGCAACTGTTTGGTATGCATATTTATACTAGACACATTTTTCCAGTGTAAGAAAACATAACGTGTAACGTGGCAAAAAAATTATGGATTATGTGAAGTGTCAACCTCTATTAACATTTATTATATTGTTCACCCAAACAACACCCAAGAGCCACTCAAGGTAGAAGGTTGTTGAATGAGGTTGTAAAAAAGTCAAAAGTAAATATTATGAGGATATGTAGGATACATAACGGTTATCTTTGCTAATGTTTTGGTATGGAAGACGAGGAACCGAGGTAGCGAGACATAAAAACCTCAAGTGGTATATGTAAAATCCTACCTAGATTAATTGTCATTAACACAACCGTAACTTTAAACTTCACCGAGAGGACCCACCGAAAATTACTGCATGGTCCAAATCTCATTGACAAACTTGTAATGCAGTAGCCCCAATAGTATGCACCTGCTGATAGCATGAACTTACTTCAAGATTTCGGATCCCTGACCATCAGGCGGATAAAGCCAATCCAAAGAGGCGTCTACCACCAGCAGCAGCAGCACCATTGACGAAGGGACAAACAATCCAGGATTAGAAATAAATTACAGGCATGCAACCCTAAGTGAAACCGTGACGCTTACCCAGGTATACTGTCAATATCTGTTTCTGACGTCGAGCGCTAATATAAATAGGATACATTACTTTCGGAGCGATCCTTGTGAATGTGTATATATATATATATATATATATATATATATATATATATATATATATATATATATGTATGTATATATATATATATATGTGTGTGTGTGTGTGTGTGTCATATATATGTGTGTGTGTGTGTCATATATATGTGTGTGTGTGTGTGCGTGTGCGCGCACGCGCGTGTGTGTGTGTGTTTGCGTCTATAATTAAATATAACCTATTCCGTCATGATATTTTTTATCCAATTCTAATTTCGGCATATGACCATATTCATGGAGTACTTTCAAGAAATTAAGTTACTTCCAGTGATTTCTGAAGTCAGCGTTACTCTTCAGTGGTCTTTATCGGTGTTGCCAATTATTCTATTATCTCAGTCATTTTGTAGCAAAATTCTTCTTACTCTTTTCGCTCCTCTTCCTATTACATTTTTTCTAGAACCTTTTTATTACTTAACTTATTTATATGTGTGTGTTGCTCTGGCATTTCTTTTATTTCATTAGCTGTGGCCATTATTATATTTTTCTCAAACTCCATTTCACGATATCCCCCTGGGTCTTTTATTTATTTATTGTCTTTTTTGTTCATTTTCTTTTTTATTACTCTCCTCCCAATTTATTTCTTCTTTTATTTTCCACTTTTACTCTCTTTTTTCCTTTCATTCATTGCATCCGTTGCTTCTCCTTCTGTTTCTCGCTTTCACTTTCCCTTCTCTCTCTTCTTTCCCTCCCCTTCTCTCTCTCTCTCTCTCTCTCTCTCTCTCTCTCTCTCTCTCTCTCTCTCTCTCTCTCTCTCTCTCTCTTCTCTCGTCCTAATCTTCCACTCTTACAGTAACCCTACTTTCCAGACAATAACAGATCGAACTGCAATTACTGACTGGGTGATGTTACATACAACGTTCGAGAAACCTCTATTACTAATATGGTTTTTAAAATATGGAAATAAAAAACGAGTCATTTAGTTTCAAGTCATTCATAATCTGCCGGCTCCACGTACGTTATGTTCTCGTCCCGACTATCTTTCAATACGGTGTCATAATTCAGTCTATATTTCAGGATTTGATTCAAACGCCACATGCTCGTGTCCAAAACAAGCAATGTTTTTGAAAGGAAAGAAGTTTAAAACAACCTTGAATAACCAAGGTTCGAACCTAAAACGTCCTGTTTTACTGCGCTTAATAACAATCTAATCATTATGTGGACTGAAATATTTTTCGGCCTGGACAGTTCATCGTCGCTGAGAGAATTCAATGTCCGCAGAGAGAGACTGGCGTGATGTCGGTCATTCTGTCCAATGTGTTCGGGTAAATTAATGTTGAGTTGATATATGGAAAGACATAAATGTTTCTCTTCAGCACACATTATAAGATCGCGCAATAAACATGGTAAGCTGACCTTTTATTATGAATTTGCCGGCCTGACCATAAAACTAATTAGTTATTCCTCTCTCTCTCTCTCTCTCTCTCTCCTCTCTCTCTCTCTCTCTGCGTCATATGAAGGAAACTATGACATTGGGGAGTCTCAAATTCATAATAAATTAGTATAATGGTCACACTTCGAAAATAAAACCTTATGTAGCGATTTACTAAGCGTAGTTTATATGTGGCACATGGTCGAATGTATGGAGCTGAATCAGTGAGTATCAAACTTACTACTTAGTCGTAATTGATCTCACGAAACAAACTTGCTATTACATACGTGAAAAAATCCAATAAAACCTTATATATAGGAAAACATGCTTTATCCGCCGAATATTTTTTTTTGTTTTTTTGCTTTTGTCAAATTCTAATCAGGACCAAGTGGGTTGCAGTTTGTAACAATATCGTTCCTACGAAAATTTTGTCAAATGAGATTTAACAATAAAAAAAACGAATTTCTGTGACACATGACAAAATGTGGAGATTGCAATGTAGGAAAAAAGTTTCGAAATAAACAAAAAATACGAAAAAACAAGATTTCTTGAATTTTCGTATTTTTTGTTTATTTCGAAATTTTTTTCCTACATTTAAGTAGAACGAATAAAGAGTGTTACAAAATACGACCACTATTAGTCGCAGTCTTTACTGTGTTGAATTTCGGTGTATACAATCAAAATACAGTTATTTGTTTTATTAAGTAATATTATTTAATTTTATTACGCTGGTCAACACCAAATTTATTGTTTATTTTTTGCTGATTTAGGATAATTTTGATGTCCTGAATCTAAAAAACACATTGGTTTTGCTCAATCACGTCAACTTTCTGAACACGTACGGGTATTTTCACGTCATATGATGCAAAATTCTTTATATTTCTTGCAATAAACGAATTCTGAAGATTTTGTATGTGCCAACTTATGACTCATTTTTTATATATTAAAGGTGAATGAAATGGCTTCGACTAAAAGATAAAGTGTGCACAGAGTATCTACGTCAGTGGACCAAAGGCAAGAAGAGTTGTCTGAAGTTTGGAATTCCCATGGTTTAGAGGGAGCCGACAAACCATGTCACTGACTGCTACTTCTGCACTATTGATGTGACAGGGATCAACAGAAAGAACCGAAGCAGCCTCAAGTATCCTGATCTTGAATCAGCATGTCATCCTGTAGCTAACTGTGATGAAATTCCAGTGTCTTTGGAGAACTTCCTGACATCAGTGGCGAAGATTCCTCCAGTGTTCCAGATGAAGAAGCTATTGGCATCCAGATTGAACGAAAAGAACCTTCTCACTGACAGTGCCTGCATCTTTTACCGCAACAGACATCAAAAGTTCCTCCGTTTTTTCTTTGAAGAGAAGGACTTGGTATACTGTACAGATATTGCTCAACTTCTGCAAAAGTTTGGAATGCCAGAGTATGAACCCAAAGATTGGAAACTCTTCATTGACAGCAGCAAGTGATCACTGAAATGTGTTCTGCTCCACAATGGCAACCAGTTTGCCTCTGTACCCCTTGCTCACTTGACTACATTGAAGGTGAAGTAAGAAGCGGTGAAGTATGTGCTGAAGAAAATGTGTTATGATCATCATGAGTGGCTTATTTGTGTTGACCTGATGATAGTGTTTTTATTTGTTGGGACAACAGTCCGGCCTCGCCAAGCACCCATGCTTTCTGTGCATCTGGGATAGTAGGAACACTGTTCAGCATTACACAAAGAAGGACTGTCCTGTGTAGGAGGAATTGGTTTTCTTGCAGAGCAAGGAATCTCATCAACAATCCTCTGGTAGACAGAGACAAGATACTCTTCCCACCAATGCACATCAAGCTCGGCTTGATTAAACAGTTCACCAAAGCTCTAGACAAAGACGGTGGCTACTTCACTTACTCGTGCCATGCTTTTCTAGGATTAACCATAAAGAAGATGAAAGCTGGCATCTTTGGTGGTCCTCAAATCTGTCAGCTCATCGGAGATCCTGAGTTTGTAAACTCAACGAATGAAGTGGAACTGGAAGCATGGAAGGCTTTTTTATGAAGAACTTTCTTGGCCATAACAATGCCAGGAACTATACAAAACCTGACATATGCTGAATGCTTTCAAAACATTGGATGCAACATGAGCCTCAAAATGCATTACTTATTCTCACATATGGATCAGTGACGAGCAAAGGGATAGATTCCATCAGGACATAAAAGAGAAGGAGACCAGGTATCAGGGATGCTGGGATGCAGTCATGATGGCTGATTACTGTTGGACTTTAAAGAGAGACATCTCTGCTGCTGAGCATTTGAGGGGTTCGAAGAAACAGAAGTTCATGCCTTGAATTTTGCACAATGACAACGTAACATTCAATTTACATGTACTTAACTTTATCAATGTCTATTATTCAATTTACAGAAATTGAAGTTTGTAACATTTAATTAATAAATTCTGATTAATGATATTTATTCTCCTAAAACCTTTTTTGGGTGAGAAATATTAACGAAAATCAACTGATAATGTCACAAAAATGTAATCAATTTAGTCAAAAGATTGGATTTTTCAAAATCAAATTAGCATAAAAAAAACCTGTCCTGATTGAGAAAAATGGATGTCATTTTTAGATTCATGGTCCTAATTCAATTGAAAAAACTTAGACAAATTGCAGTTTTTTGTAACTCAGTGTTAGTCATTGATTACTTTCTATCATTTAGCATTCAAATAGATTTTATTATAATAATACTTCTGATTGGTATATCTGACAACAATCCATTTACTCCGATGTCCAATATTGTCAAGTTACTCTACGAGTCCAACGTAATAACTAAATCGGTTTGCCCATCAGGCTTTTCTGGAAAAGGGGATAGTTGAACACCAAGCAAGATTAAAAACAAAACCTGTTAAAGGTTGAATGAACCTTCTTGTAGGGTCAATGAACATCTTGCACAATAGAGTAAAAAGGGTTCCATAGCTATGCCTTTTATGCTTGATGGAGAGCTTTCTAGAGACTGAAGTCAACGGCTAGAGCGAATGTGTTAGCCTGATTGAATCAATGGCCACATGTCCATGATCAGGACGAGAGAACATTGGTTATGACTCGGCATGGAAAGCGATGGGGTTCGCCAAGTCTACTTGCCTAAGACAGACTACGCATAAATGAATAACTCTCCGGTTTTCAACCTAGATTTCTGGGAGGAACTGGTTAGTTACTCAGCTGTGTACCTTCACCTAGTCATGATGATAATGATGAGCTGAGTAGATAAAGATCAACAAATGTAATTCAGAATATTTAATCGATAAAATAAGGAAAGTAAGAAAAAATATTGAATACTTTTGAGTAGAATTCTACTTTTTTCAAGCATCAGTCCGTTACTTTCTGAAATGGTGTTTGATAATTTCAGGAAGCAGCCATTGTTGGAATTTTTTTTTTTTTTTTTTGGTTTCTTTCAAAAACATTTTCTCTAGTTTACAATCTCTGGTGAATGTGTCTAGAAACTACGCTATATCATTTTTTATAAAAGTCAATGTAGTCAAAATAAAATTGGTATTATCCAACTGATATTACTAAAATTTTCAGGACACTCATATATGACATTTGGTGTATTATATATATATCCATTAATAATGATAATTACTTGTTTTGTGGGTGTCATGTTTTATTATGCAAACAAAGTGCAACATATTTTATTTATAAATTACTCCAAAAGATATCGACCATGAGAGCATATATTAAATAAACACGATATCCCATATGCCTGGATTAATTATAATTTTATTACTTTACAAGTATATACAGACGTTTTGACGATCTATAACCAGCATTAATCTTTCATTCACTGGTTTTGTTAGGTTTTCTACTTTTTTTTACTTTAACATTATTGTAGAAATTTTTATTGTTTCCCAGAGATGTTCTTTGTTTGAATATTATTTCCCATTATCTCGTACACACACATACGCGCGTACATATACATGTACACTCACCCACTAATATATATATATGTGGGGGGGTGTCTTTTACTGATGGGTCACAAGTTTTGTATGGTACTAACATCTGGAGGAATTATGTACCTTTCCAGTTATTTTTGTCTTCGAAACCTTTTTTTGGTAAGGTTAGCTTTATAGAATGCAAAGGAGCATTATCTTATATGAATATATTCTTTAGATTAAATTTTCTTGGTTGTAACCTGTACCACTCAAAAAGTATCTTGTCCAAAAGCTTAGAATATTTTTTTAATATTTATCTTGTCGCCATCGACGTTTGAATGGCTGTATAATTTTACTACCTACAATACTAGCCTATAATATTACTCTACCTCTTCTCTGTTGCCTTCAATACTATGCCAAACAAGCCATCAGGTCCATCCAATGTAGTTCTACATCTAACACTAAGATGTACTATTTCGTCTAACTCACACACTTCCCTAGAAGATGTTTACTTACAAGTAGTTTTTTTTTCATGCCTTTCGACATGATTCTTTTTCTGAATCTTTCCCCACCTGTTTTTGTTTTTTTGTTATTTTTTTTTTGCTTACCAATTCAAATCATTTTTCAATTTAGTATTTTTATTGTCTTTTGGTATCTGTCCAACTTTTTTCACAATTCCCAACGTTGTGTTCCCATGACTCAATAATTTTACAATATCTTGTTTCTCTTTTGAGAATATGTCTTTCTTTCATCAATGTTTATAGGTCTGAAACTAAAGATAAATATCAGTAACACTATCATTGTATATACTTATTTACAATATGCTGAACAAATATCAAGTGACATAACAAAATCGCACATGATCAAATAATTATTCGCCCTGTCAGCTGTGGCTTCAGAATACGCCGACTGCATCTCTGCAGAGGGATAAGACCCCTACCCGCTGTTTACCGTGAGTGGCGACCCGTAATCACTGGGGACGGGATCCTGGTGGTGTAGGGTTTCATGAGTCAATGTTATTTACTTCTGATTCCCTAAATACCACTTACTTGACTAGACGGACTGTCGGAGAGGCCCGATCCGATAAATCGGCTGGTCATGACAAGCCCTAGCGCCTATAATCAATTTGTGGAGTACTTTATAATTGAATGCAATACCTCAAATATACACCAGGATAAAATACCATCTCTACTCAATTTATAGGCGTTAGAAGGTGATGGTTAAGGTTCAGTCGGTTCGAAGAGATCTAGACTTAGACATGACTGTGAACATGCCAGTTTGTACACTTATTTGAGAAGTGCAACAAATGGTTTAACGGGTGCTTAAAGTCTCTCTCGAATACCAGTATACTGGTTTGTGTAGCCCTGACCTGTCATGGCGATTGGGTTTCCCTTTTGACACGTCCCAATGTCGTGCTCGGGGGTTGGTGGGAAGCACAGGCTGTGAATGTTGATGCACAAAAATTATGAATAATCAAAATAAAAATCCCAAGGGATGTCTTTCAAACTTTGATTCTGAAAAAGAAATTATGTAATTTCCAAGATTTCTTGTGCTCACGCCCCTAGAAAAATTCCGTTGGAAAAAATTTCCCCTTTCCTGATCGAAAAGGTATTATCGAGTAGGGTAGGAAGCCAAGGGATCAGAAATTACTATAGAATCTCAATTAAAAGAAAAGGGGAAACAATTATAACTGACACATTGTAATAAAAGACACGGAGCAGAGTAACCCAAATAAGGTTTTATTCAGCACAGAGATTTATTGTAACAAATACAAGTATGACACAAGGCCGAAAAGGGGGATAGTTTGAGGCTGGTTTTCACTGACTATCTTATACCTAGCTAATTCGATTCACGACCCATTCAATCATTACAATTTTCACATTTACCATAAGAACTCATGCGTCACCAATCAATCTTCCATATACGCATACTCTCAGGGAACCTAAAAAACGCACCCAGTGTCATAAAAATTTGATGTTTATAAAAATTTATACATAAAAATCTGATGATTTACAATGAGAGGAGAGGAGATGAATCCAAAAAACAAAATTAAAATATCAAAACAAACAAAATAGAAATAACTCCAAAACTCTCCAAAAAAAAGAGAGGCCGATGTATTCTGCCCTTAGACAAAATTAAGAGGCTCTCTCGCTAAGGGAGAGGAAAAGGAGAAAATAAATATGGACATAGAGAGTAAAGGAAGCTGACCCAGTCGAGATGAAAGGGAGCCAAAAACAAACTGAGAAGGTTGGGAATCTCAACTAAAGATGCAGCCAGCAACAGGCCGAGGAATAACACTTACTCACATTAACTAGGTACACAAAAAGTGGTCTAACCTAACCAGGGGAGGCCTCCACAGGGAATCAACCCGATGTGACTTAGGTGGACCTAAAAAAGAAAATAAAGGTTAATCCCGTTCACATGAACCAAGATTGCCTCAGTCACCCCACTTTCGCAAAAATCTGTCGAAACTAACCGTTTTCTATCAGTTCTAATCTTCATTTTGAGCTGGTGCGCAAAACATCGGATCAGATCCTGATGAGAAAGACGGTTACCTCGTAAGACTTCCTCCTGCCGCCTCGTCCAAATCACAATTCGGGCCGTGGCCAGCAGTGATAGAAACGCCATCCGTTTTACCCCAGAATACGAGGGCGACACATTGTCACAAGCGTACGCACGATCAATGAGCACGAGCTTTTCGGGAGCGATACCGTCAACTCGCCGATATGGTCCCATAGGGGCGGACCCGAGGACAATGGTAGAAGGTCAAATCTTTCACAGTCTGGCAAATCCGCCAAGCACCATATGAAGGCCTTGTCATTGAGAGATAGCCTATCCCGAGCCAGTCGCCAGGTAAGCGAAAACTCAGGGTTACTGAGGTAATTCGCCGCTGGTTCCCAAGACCTGAAGGAGCGAAACACCTCCTCCGATATGTCGTACCAGTCACGTAGTGGATCCTTTGCGTTCCCTCCACTAGTTCCCGATAGAAGACTCTCCTAGGCCGAGAAAAGTCACTGGACCGAGGAATGCCCCTCAAGGTCGATCGACACTCGCAAAGCAAAGCCAATTGATCCCGGGGTTTATGACGGCGTTCAACCCGCGAGATGGGAGGACTAATAGTAAGGAAAGAGAAGGCGCCCCTTACAATCCCCGCTAGAATCGAGTCCCCTGTCAATGCGCAACGCAGGAAAGCCAACCTTGAGGCAAGTATGTGACTCTCCAAGTGCAGCATTCCCAGCCCCACCCCCAACTCTCGGACACGGACGTTGTGCACAAACTTCTCTGTCGACTTTATGCTTGCGCCCCCTCTCCAAAACGGAGGATAGCAAGCGCTCTAGCGCCTTCTTATGTCGCCTACTGAGAGGCAGTACAGACAAGAGGAAAGATGTAAGTGGCACACGCCTCAGTCCTGCCCTTCACGGACAACCTCCTTCGACGCCAAGTCCGACCCGCCGCGCCGTCCTTTGCCTGTACTTCTGACGAATTTTTCTCCAGCTGGAGGTCGGGTCCAAACCACACTCCAAGAATGCGGACAGGACTGACCGTCCAACCAAGAGACCCTGGAAGATCGACCTCCTTCCAAACACCTAACCGCTGCTTATCCTTCTTGCGCAGCTCCTCCTTTGGTCGCTACTGCGCCTCTTTTGGTCATTCCTATTATGGTCGCTGAGATTTTGGCGACTGTGTATTCTTCTTTTGGTGGGAGGGTGCGTGTGTTGTTTTCCGAACTTTCACCTCCTTCCAGTCACCGTCAGAGGCCTTTTCTTTTGATGCTACTACTGTTGTTGTTGTTGTTGTTGTTGTTGTCACTGAGGGGGTGGAGGTGTTGAATTCTTTTCTGGGCATGCCTTGGCTAAGTGCTCCAAGGCTCCGCAAGACCAACAGTATGGTCTGCGTCCCTCCACCACCAACAACATCCGCTTCTTACGGCACATCAGAATGTTTGGTATTTCACCAAAGGCCTGCCTTGTTAATGTTACCTGTAACATTATATCACCAGTGGCGATTCCCGCTTTACTGATGATGGATGAGACTTCCTCCACTTGACCGAACTTGGAGAAGAAGGCCCCAGGCGGTCTTCACACATATCCACCCCATGAACTATAATTTTAGTCCGCCGCGTGACCATGTATTCTGTTTGAAGACGTACCGTTGCCGTAGAGAGGAGACTTCCGGCTAAGCGTTTGGCTTCCTGTTCAGAACTTAGAAGGAGGTCCCACATCGCATTGGGCCTCCTCGTTAGAACATCTCCTCCATGGTATCCCTGCTGACCCCAATCAATTTCCGACTCTTTAAGTCAGAGGTCAGCAGGGATATAGTTCTTGAGCTGACCGCATCCATTGCCTCTGGGATCGTGGGGAACTCATTCCTTGCAAATACTTTTCATACTTGGCCCTTTGTTCGGCATAATATGATTAGTCCTTTTGCTTTGGCCTGTTTTCTGACCATGCTGTTTTTAGGCGGTGAGTTATTTTGAGTTGGCACCGCCGGTGCTTCTGAATTATCGGCCATGGTGGCCCAAAACCACCACGGGTAATCAAATAAACTTTTGCCTTATATAATATTTTTTTTTTTTTTACAAACAAAATAAAATGAAACATTGACATGGAAAAAATAAAGGCAATAATCATGTAAAAACTAAAAATAAACAACAAATAAAATAAATATGAAAAAGTTACAAAAAAGCAGGGGAGGGTAAAAATACAATAAGGAAATAAACAAAAGAAAAGAAAAAAGTGCACAAATGAAAACAAGTACGCACAAATAACAAGGAAAACTGAAAAATTCAAAAGTTTAAGAAAATTAAAAGTAACAAACTCAAAAGTTCACACGAAAGGCAAAATTCAGGCTGGACAAAATCGGACGTCAATATACTCAAGCAAAATGACTAGGTTTTATTCAGCACAATAGAACAGTTAGTACAAACAGAACTATTTATAAGCAGGCACAGGCCGTTTTTAACGATAGGCAGGAGGGAGAAGGAATGTTCACCACACACATATATCCTTCATTTTAACATACCTGAAATCCCCCTACAAAATAAAAATAGGGTATAATATTTAACCAGTGGAACAATATATCCCTGCGCCACTAAGATGCTTTAGGTGCCAAAAATGTGGACATCATAGCTGCAGGAGTCGCTCAACATGTAGAAAATGTGGCCGAAGGGATTCAGACCATTTTGAAGAAGAATACCACAATGAAATAAGATGTGCTAACTGCCAGGAAAGCCCTCCAACATACTCAATATTTCTGAATAAAGGGAAATTGTCGAATTAAAATATAAAAGAAACATTATTTTCAGAAGCAAGGCCAGTAGTAGAAGGTTACATGAAAGGCACTTCCAACGCAAAAATAACGGAAAATAAGACGACAAATAATGCCGGTCACCCTGACAAATACAGAGCCATCATTGAAAATCTCGTATACTTGGGACCAAATGATTGTCCCAAATTTCAATCTTTCCTAAAAAGATTTTCCAAGGAAATGGTGCAGGCTGAACCGCAAAAGAAGGACAATGAAAAAACTGAAATAATAAATAAAGAAAAAAAACAGCTAAATGAGATCTCAAACATAAACCACTCCTACCAAAAATACCAAATCTCCTACGAAACAAAGGTCAAAGCGATCTCATATCGGTCCACCAAAACCTAGGAAAGACAGACTGAAAATCTTCTCCCCCAAAAGAAAAGCCGGTAATCCCCAACGACCAAATTCCTACGCAAAACAAATTTGACGAACTAGACACTCACACACGCACATACACACGCCATCTTTAAATCATTTTAGAAAGTATTTGTTATCTTCATCCTGGCAACATCAAATCCTGTTAATGACCGAGATGGTCAAAAGTATCCGAACAAAATCATGAATATTGGACACAAATTTAATCCAGATCTGCAACAATTTATTCAAAAATTGGAAATATACAATAAAAAGAGCAAAGAAAAAATAAAATATTTGAGATTTAACTGGCTTATTTGCATCTCAAATTTTATTTTAAACACGTACGCAGACATAAACATGTTTAAGATATTTCCATTTTCTCAAGAAATCTAATACAAGTTACGCTTGAGACATAATTGAAATGTACATTTTAACTATTTGCATAAGATTCTAGAATTTGATAGACAAATTACAAATTTCCATCTTTTACAATAACCTAAAATGTGTGTGTGTGTGTGTGTGTGTGTGTGTGTGTGTGTGTGTGTGTGTGTGTGTGTGTGTGTGTGTGCAATGTACGTTTTAAATGTACTCTGTACTTTGACCGATATTAGGAATTTAAAGAAATGGCCTGCAATATCTTGAGACAGCAACAGATAAATTAGTTGCCAATAAAATTCTCAGAAAAGATTTGCTCTGACAATTTGGGGAAAGTGGAGAATCGAGCAAGTTTCGCGTGGAGTACAGACTTATGAGCATTACATTTTCGATACAACTGAATGCAATAATAACTCAATTATAATCATCGTATCAAAATATACTCTCGGCTCATGTATAATATTTGTATATCACCAGAAAATTTCTCTTTATTTCCTTGATTCTTTTTTTCCAAGTTTATTTAATCAAATATTCTGTCTTTTTTCAAATATCTCAAATTATCCGAATAATCAAGTTTTCAACAATCCAATTGAATTAGCTTGTGAAACTATGTAAAACATGTGTCTGAGATATTTTTATTTACGAATTTTTCAATGATTGCCGTAAGTATATCTGTAAGTAGGTAGCCTAATAATAAAAACATTTGTTTAAAACAACAAATATTTATTTTTCAACATAATCTCCTTTTTATCAATACATTAAATCAAATACATTAGATAAAACCTTTTACAGTAAGATGTTTTGATAAAAATTAAGCTAATAATTCTTTCAAACTATCGAATTACTGATCTACTCTCGTCTATTCTTACTACACAGATTTACCAAAATTATAATTAAAATGTCTCCCAAATTGCAAATTCGTTTACTTCATGATATTAAAGCTAAAATGTGACTAATTATCACTAAATATTTTATGCCTAAAAATCTATAAAGCCATAAAAGTCGATGGTTGCCGCTATCTTTTAAAAATTCCCTCAACTATCTCAGTCAGGTTTTGAATGTTGTAAATGACTAACAAATGTTTTCACTATTTTTTAGATACATGTATGACCATATCATTTATTGCAGTAATTTAGTCAATTGTCGTTCAATTAACAAACAAAAAGCTTTAGATCATTTTTCATAAATTGAGTCATCATTAAAAATTTGTCTATTTTATTGCATGTATAAAGTCGAGATACGTCTCCAAAACTATTATACAAACTTGTGATGGCTCTTAGTTCCTTGCATAGTAACTATTTCTCTGATTTATGTTTTAATACACAGTACGTTTTTATTGACTTTGATTTCTCCGTTAGATTTTGAAAGAAAGGGCGCGTATTTTCAGTAAGAATAAATCCGCAAATAAATAAAATACATGGTGCAGCAAAATTAATGCCTCTTTTTTTCCATCTGGTGTGGATAGAATGGCGTGAAGCAATGGAGTGGCTATATCCCGATCACCACACCGAACACAGCCAGACCTTTTCTTGCGGGATCCGCTAAAAGATCTTGTTTACAGGATCACACCGAAAATTATACCTGAATTAAAACAAACAATTTCTGATAAATTTTCTGAAATTAATGTACAAGTGTCTCAAATGGTTTGTAGAAACGTTGCTGATAGGGTTGTATTCAGCGTTGTATTGAACAGAAACTTGAGTATTTTGAACATGTTAAATAGTCTGTTAATTATAACGAATCATGTTGCTTTGATGTAACAATACCTATAAATTTATTTTTGTTCAATAAAAGTTAATTAATAGAAAAGAGCGTTACTTTTGCCGCACCCTGTAATATTTTAAGAAAAATCAAGCTAAACCAAATATTAGCTAACATTATTTTTTTCAACGGAGAAAATGCCAGTACATTTCTGCTGAGAATAACAATTTTAACAGAATGATTTTATTATAAGTTAATTAAAACGTTTATTGTCTTTTGAATGCAATGATTTAAAGATTTTTATCAGACTTATTGGTCTTATTTACGGGTGGCGCTAAAAGGTTCTCGACCCGACCCACTTCTCAAAATCTGGCCAAATGACCAGAATTGTTTTAATCCGTTCTTTGTCGGACAGAGAACTTTTCAGGACCTTCTCATAGAAGATTTCTTGGAGATGTTAATCATTAGCCTCACATAATTTATCCAAAGTGGTCGATAAACAAATTGATTTTTGAGATTTAGCAAAAGTTCACACTAATTTGACTAGTATATTTATGTAGTATATATATGTAGTATATATAGTATATTTTTGTAGTATATTTATGTAGTATATATAGTATATATAGTACGTTTATGTAGTATATATATATATATATATATATATATATAGTGTTAAGGGGTCTCCCCGTTTTCACACAAATGGACTCAACCGAGGTATACATATATTACTACCAGTGAATACCCGGACAGTCTGTAGTACGTTAAGACAGTCGAGAAGTCTGTATCAGAGTAGTATTAGACGAGGGTAACACAAGAGTCACAGTCACAGTCACAGCACCTAGACTCAGTAAGGAGTCATACCGCGATACTTCAATACCAAGACTGTATATATATTATTGCTACTAACCCGCATTCCTGGATCTACTAACCCGTATTACCATTTTGTATTATTACGTTAATACATTTATTTTCCTTATCTATTCCTGGCGTTTGTTATTTATTGATATCGAATTTCATCTTGGTATCCACAACAAATTGGCGACGAGGAATTCGAACTCACACGGGAAGAAAAAAGAAAAATTCCCCGTCGTCGACAACAAATTGGCGACGAGGTATTCGAACACACACGGGAAGAACAAAGAAAAATTCTCTCTCGTCGACAACAAATTGGCAACGAGTATATCGAACTCACACGGGAAGGAAAAAAAAAAGAACAATTCTCCCTCGTCGACAACAAATTGGCTCACACAAAAAGAAAAAAATTGCCGTTTTTGCCAGTATCCACATCAACGTGGCGATTTACGAGGATTAAAAAACGAAAAATCGAGTTTTTTTCGTAAGACTCTTATCATGGAGAATTTTTAAAGTATTTTAGTAAAACTTGTAAAATACCAAAATGAACAGCAATTACAACTCCAAGAAAGACAAAACAAACAACAATTCCAATTCCAAGAAAGAATGGAAGAAAAGTGGCAAAAGCAATTACTACAAACGCAGAAGGAAAATCAAGAAATACAAAGGCAACTCCAGGAACTAATATTAAATGTAGCGGGTAACAAACAACAAAATATCAAAAAAGAGGCGCCTTTTTCCCAAGACACAGTGTGGAATACGATAGAAACATTCAATTACTCCCTAGAAGAGGATAAACATTTCGGGGGCTACTTCAGACGTTATGAAGACATCTATAACATCGATTGTCAAAACTGGACATAAGCAAAGAAGCTACGTCTGTTGCTCAGAAAATTAGGAACTGAAGATACACAAAATTTGTGGATTACATTTTGCCAAAAAAGACGAACGAATTAACATTTGACGAAGCAGTTACATGCCTTACAGAGCTATTCAGTCCAAAAACGTCACTCTTTCACAAGAAGTGGAAATGTCTTAACCTGGTAAAGGGCGAAAATGAGGACTATTCCACGTTTGCCGCAATCGTGAATAAACATTGCAACGACTTCAAGTTGGCAGAATTAACACCGGACAATTTCAAGTGTCTCATTTTTGTTCAAGGGTTATTCTCAGCAAAAGATAGTGAAATGCACAAAAGAATGCTTTCAAAACTACAAAATGAACCTGGACTAACACTACAACAACTATCGGAAGATGCCTGAGTATAAAGAAATACTCGAAGAACACTGAGGAGTCAGGAGTACCACATATACGTAAGTTAAACAAAAGTTTACGTTCTTCACCCTCCCCGGAAAGAAAACAAAAATTCTATAATAAGGGAAAAAGTACAACATATAGGGCAAATTATGACGAAAATCGAAGCAAATATAAGCCTCCCCCCCCCATCTGCATGTTATCGATGTGGAGGCCTACACTGGAACAAGGATTGCTGTTTTAAATATAAAAACTGTCTTGTGTGTGGAAAAATGGAGCACAAGGCATCCCAATGTAGGAACAGAAAAGCTACTAGTAGGATAAGAGCTACTAGGATGCATGACGAAGACAATACCAACATAAGGAAATATGTGGAACATGAAATCTTAAAGAAAAAGATAAAATTGCAACTAGACTCGGGTTACAATCTAACGATAATTAACCTACAGACATGGAAAAAGCTTAACAGACCAACCATGTTACATACACAAAAAATTGCTAAGTCGGTGACAGGAAAGCGTATAAAATTCGAAGTAGAAATAATCGTAAATGTTAAATTTCACGGGAAAACACAAAAAACTTAAGATATACGTAATGAAAAATACAGAAAATCTAGTGGGTACAGACTGGGTGCAAAAATTCGACGTTTGGGACCTACCTATCAACTCATTTTGCAAAAAGTTAGACGGTGAACCATCAGAGGCGACAAAGTTAAAGGAAGAATTATATAATCAATTTCCCGAGGTATTTGCGAGCGGGTTGGGGCGATGCAACAAATTCACAGCTAGAGTTGAATTAAAAGAAAACGTCCAACCAGTATTTAGAAAGAAGCGAAATGTACCCTTTGCTACTATAGAAAAAATCGACAAAGAATTAGAGAGACTTGAACAAAGTGAGATCCTCTCAAAAATAGAGTTTAGTGAATGGGCAGCACCGGTAGTCTATGTAAAAAAGAAATCAGGAGAAATCCGTGTATGCGCAGATTTTTCGACGGGGCTAAATAAGGCTATAAAAGACCATCATTACCCATTACCAAGCCCAGAGGAAATATTTACAAAGCTCAACGGCGGTAAGATATTTCCAAAATAGATCTAAGTGAGGCTTATCTGCAAATCCCAGTACAAGAAGAGAGTACGAAAATTCTATGTATTAATACGCACAAAGGGTTGTATAAATTCAACAGACTACCGTTCGGGGTAAAAGTTGCACCAGCAATTTTTCAGCAGACGATGGACACAATGCTCACGGGCCAGAATTTTGCGACCGCTTATCTGGATGACATTCTAATTAAGAGCGACAATGTTGAAGAGCACACATCGCACATAAAGGAGGTTTTCACAAGACTTCAGGACTTTGGGTTTAAAGTAAAAGGAAAAAAGTGTGATTTGTTCCTAAATGAAATTAAATACTTAGGCCATATAATTAATGAAAGTGGCAGGAAACCAGACCAGAGAGGGCATCGGCAATTAAAAACATGCCTGAACCAAAAAACGTTGCAGAATTACAAAGTTTCCTGGGCCTAGCTAACTACTATGGCGAATTTATTGATAATATGCATAAATTGAGGGCCTCACTAAATGAGTTACTAAAAAAGGAGAATAATTGGAATTGGACAGAAGACTGTAAAAAAGCGTTTAAGGAAATAATACAAAAATTAACTTCGGAGTTAGCACTGACACATTTCGATCCTGAATTAGAAATCATTATTGCAAGTGATGCGAGCTCACATGGGGTAGGTGCGTGTATTCTACACAAGATGCGGGACGGTACAAAGAAACCCGTTGCGCACGCATCTAGATCATTATTACCGACGGAGAGAAACTATTCACAGATCGAAAAGGAGGCATTAGGCATAATATTTGCAATAACTCGTTTTCACAGATATATTTATGGGAGAGAGCTCACGCTCCAAACGGACCACAAACCCCTTCTTACGATTTTCGGTTCAAAAAAAGGTCTACCATTTTATACAGCGAACAGACTTTTAAGTGTTACTAAACTACAATTTCAAACTTGAGTTCTTACGATCAAAGAAAATTGGGCACGCTGATGGACTATCGCGATTAATACCGGCGAAAAGCGAACCGTTGGAAGACTCGGTAATAGCGGCATTACAAGCTGAAGATGAAATCAGTAATGTGTTATACAATACAATAAAGGAACTACCTGTGACTTTGTTAGAGATAAGAAGAGAAGCGGAAAAGGATGAATTTATTCAGAATACCAAGAAAAAAATAGAAGAGAAGGAAAGGAATTTAGCAGACAGCTTCTCAAGCTGTGACTACATATTATTGTATAACGAGAGAGTGGTAATATCGAAGTCGCTACGAAGGCGAATCTTGAAAGATTTTCATTTAGGATATCCGGGAAAAAAACGGATGAATGCACTTATGAGAAGTTTTGTCTACTGGCCTAACATGGACGATGATATTACGCAAATGGTGGAAAGTTGTAAAGGCTGTGCTGCTGCAGCGAAAGCAGCAGCCTCTATACAAAAGCCATGGCCTAAAGTTGACAGACCGTGGTCCAGAATATACGTGGATTACGCAGGACCCATAGAGGGTTACTACTACTTAATAACAGTAGATAGTTTCAGTAAATGGCCTGAGGTTTCCAGATTCAAACACCCGACGACAGAAAATACTATAAACTGTATACACGAATTATTCGCCAGATTCGGCGTCGTGGATTGCTTGGTAACTGATAACGGTACACAATTTACCTCCAGTGACTTCAAAGAATTTTGTAAGACATACCAAGTAAAGCATACCAAGATAGCTCCGTACCACCCGAGGTCGAACGGAGAAGCCGACAGATTCGTAGACACGCTAAAAACAGCTTTTAAAAAAGCCGAAGATATACCGACGGAAAAAGCGATACAGCAGTTCCTCCAAGTATACAGAATAACACCTAACGGGAACATACCATCTGGTCTTTCACCAGCGGAATTGATGTTTGCGCGGAGAATACGGTCTGTGTTTGATAAATTATTGCCAAACAAGAACAAAAACCAGTATACACCTATTGTACCAAAGAGCTCATTTAAACCAGAAGAACGAGTTTACTTTAGGATGTTCAGAAACAATATGGCTTACTGGGAGCCTGGCACAATAATTAACAGGCTGGGAAATGTGATGTACACAATACAAGGCGAAAGGTTTACCCATAGAAGACATATTGACCAAATACAAAAAGACGGGTTGAGGAGCCAAGCTCGTCACCCGCAGAAAATGACGACTCTATGGATGCGATCTTTGAAGCTTTTGAGATTCAAAGACCACAGGAAGATACAGAATTTAGAAGGTCAAACAGGAAGAGAAAATCTATTGAACCTCTGATCCTCAACTATAAAAGGAAAAGATACTAACTCCCTATCTAGGGAGGGCGGTGTTAAGGGGTCTCCCCTTTTTCACACAAATGGACTCAACCGAGGTATACATATATTACTACCAGTGAATACCAGGACAGTCGGTAGTACGTTAAGACAGTCGAGAAGTCTGTATCAGAGTAGTATTAGACGAGGGTAACACAAGAGTCACCGTCACAGCACCTAGACTCAGTAAGGAGTCATGCCGCGATACTTCAATACCAAGACTGTATATATATTATTGCTACTAACCTGCATTCCTGGATCTACTAACCCGTATTACCAGTTTGTATTATTACGTTAATACATTTATTTTCCTTATCTATTCCCGGCGTTTGTTATTTATTGATATCGGATTTCATCTCGGAATCCACAACATATAGTATATAGTAAATATTATATAGTATATATATATAGTATATAGTATATATATATTTACTATAGTATATAGTAAATGTAATAAAATTTATATTGAAGAAACAACGTAGTTTTTTTTAAAATGCAAAAATGCTTGACAAGTTACGTCCTCTCACCGGATTTATTTAACTTTTACAGCGAGAACTAGAAGTCATACCAGGATTTATCATTGATAAACACAGTATTAAAACATAAGATAACAGCTGACACCGTTTTGATCCAGAAAGGAAACTGCAAGAACCTCCTACGCATGTTAGACTTTGGAAACGGTAAGTAAGGACTAACCATCAATTGTAAGGACACAGAATATATGATCAACAAAAGTTACATCCCAAGATATAAGCTACGAATTGAAAGACGTCAGAATCAAGCAAGTACAAAAAATTTAACTATCAGGGAAATGTTTGAAAAGTCGAGGAAATCCGAAAGTACATTAGAATAGCAAAACATGCTCTTCAAAATTCAAAGAATGTATTAAGAAACAGAAAAGCTTCGTTAGAAAATGCTGGACTGTTATATAATATAAACCTTCATATATGGCAGTAAATGCTGAACAATTTCCTCACAGATAAAATGGAGACGTCAGGTAACGGGGATATGGTTCTCCAGAAGGATACTGGCCGAAACATGTGAGCAAAGAGGTAGTTGCAAGAAAAAATGGATAAAATGGACACTTCTGCAGCTTCGAACGACTGTTAACCCAAACCGTAAATAAAAAGCTTCGCTCCCTGTGGAAAGACGATATTTAGGATGGGCCTCCTATACATACATATATATATATATATATATATATATATATATATATATATATATATATATATATATATATATATAAAGTGAACATTGAAGTGGTCTGACGATTGCGTCTGACGGTGGCCTGACGATTGCATCTAGCATGAAACAGCCTCTGCGTGTTGACTTCAATGTTCACGTTTATATTTACATACGCTTTATCTCTGATATTGAGCACTTTATCCCATAAATATAGCACAACTTAAAACTATATATATATATATATATATATATATATATATATATATATATATATATACACACACACACATTTCTGTAGTTTACTGCTACCAGCAAGCAGAAACATTTTTTCTCCCGATGATGGCCATGTTGGCCGAAACTAGTCGAGGAATCTAAATGAAATAATAATAATAAAAACATGAGAATATTAATCTACAACCCAGTATGTCTGAAGATTTTAATTAATTTTTTTAATAATTTTTATCGTTCAATATATATATATATATATATATATATATATATATATATATATATATATATATATATATATATACAAGTTCATATATGCATGGATATTTTTTACTCCTATCTAATTTAATTATATATACATCGACGCAGTAATTAAAACATAAAAGTCATGATTTTAGTGGCATTTATACTCCTTCCAAATATATCAATGTCATGGCAAATAGAGTTAATTTGATATTAAGAGTCATTTTTAAATTTGGCAGACGCCATTCATTCTTTGTTTTCCAACATTAGAGATTGGCGCACTTCTTTCCGCTACGGAAGCTAATCAGACGACATTTAATTCAACTATTTTATCACATTTTGGCTACATCCCTCAGCTTCCGTCCCGTTGTTCAGAGAAAGAATAAGTTTTGACTAACTGGCTTGGGTTCAGATCTCATCACATGGATTTAAAGCTCACTACAAACAGTTATAAATAATAATTGCAAAAGTTTATATATATGTGTGTGTGTGTGAATATAATGAAATGAATAAATATAGGTAAATGCACAAGCAAGCGTTCGTATACAAATACATATATATATATATATATATATATATATATATATATATATATATACAAATACATATATATATATATATATATATATATATATATATATATATATACATATAGTGCAAGAAAAACAGTGCTCAATGATAAATAACAGACCTAAATATTAACAAAATACGCTACGTTGATTGCACAAATCGGAGTTTCATGCCATTTGCAATCTTCTGGTGCAATCAACCTAGGGCATTATATATATATATATATATATATATATATATATATATATATATATATATATATATATGTGTGTGTGTGTGTGTGTGTGTGTGTGTGTGTGTGTGTGTGTATCTGTGTGTGTGTCTGTGTATGTGTGTGTGTGTGTGTGTGTGTGTGTGTGTGTGTGTGTGTGTGTGTGTGTTGTAGTATAGTAACAACTCTAAGTAGAATCTTATGAATTTTCATTTTATTCAGTCTACTTTAGTGCTGAAAAACATTTATTTTATTGTGACGGATGTTTACAAGCGAGACGCAAGATGTGGTGTGTTTATTTTATTACCAAATTCTCTTGCGGGTCTTTGGGATCGTCGGGATGACTCGACCGTATCAGGTCTTTCTTGTGTTTCTTCCTCAGATTCTGAGTTTGGATGACATGCTTTTGCCTACTTCGATGCTCTGAGGTACCAACCCTTCCTTAGTACTAGGGTTGTACCACGAGAATCCTGGTCTTGTCTCGAGGTAATCCTCGTGAGGAGACCAGGGACCGCTGTCAGCCGAATCATCACTCGATGCACAGTTAGCAGCAGCCATCTGTATTGACTTCCATATTATGCTCTTGAACTTCCCACATTGGACATTACTTTGAGGGTTGTAAAGTGTTGTCATACGGCTACTTGACGCGATCTGACATAAAAGTGGTTCTCTGGTCAGAAATGGATGTAAGCAGGTAATCCGATAATAGCAAAAAGAGAGCAGAGGGTTTAAATCCCAGTTGTCACTGTCATATCTGGGCAATGAATAGCGATCGGAAAACGAGAGTATTCTTCGGTAATTGTCAGTAGGTACTTATTCCTAGTTTTCGACGGAAATGGTCCTTTAACATCCGGTTCATGTCTTTCATGAGTTCATGAGTGGCTTTTATATCTTTTTATAAAGCTTTTATAATCGTTTCGGTTCTAAGATTGTAAAACCTCAGCTTAAGCTCCGAATATATTTGGCAAGTGTTCATGGCCACCTTCATATCTTCAATCGAGAAGGGCAAGTTTCTAATTCGAGCTTTGTGGAGCATTTCCGTCATGTTATGTAGTTTAAGAAGATCATCTCTACAAATGAGAAGCAAGAAAGCTCCATCCTCCATCTTGCTATTTTCTCGTTTTTTATTTTACTCGCTGTTAGTTTTTGTTTTTTGTTGCTGTTTTGGGGGCTTGTTTTTTAATCATTTCACCCCAATAATGACAGGAATTCCACTAGTACGCAGGGTGGGGGGTTACTGAGAGTGAAAGTGCGAGAAAAGACTGGGTATCGGAGTGATTGAGGAAAGGATAAAAGGTGAGGAAACGATAGAAGATGAACGGGGTTCAAAACAAGAGAAGATGTCGATTGACGTTACATTTAAATGTTTGAAGGTTATAGTTATCAGGGAAGCAAGTAAATGGAAGGGAGTTCCACTATCGGGAAGTACGAAAAAATAAACTGCTGGAGTAGAAGTATTGGTTACATTTAACTATTTCAACAGTAAAATGGCGGGACTTAGATGCCATCTAGTAGCACGCATAAATTCATGTAGCTGGGGCACAAGGAAAAAAACTCGTCAGAGCAGTTGCCATGAAAACATTTGTAGAAAAGACAGAGAGATGCCACATCACGTCTGTGAGAAAGTGACTGAAGTCGAGATGCCAAGTCAGGACCGATTATATTGCAGATCCTTTGCATTTTGTCAAGAATCTTGAAATGAACAATAGGGGCAACAGACTAGATATAGCAACAGTATTCAATACACAGACGAATGCTATATTTGTAAATGTGCAAGATGGACAATGACGAGAAAAACTTTCTGGCACGACACAATGAACCAACTTTCCTTGCAGTAGATGCAGCTATTGATTCAAAGTAGTTGTTCAACTTCAAGTCAGTTGAAAACGTGAGGCCAATAGGCACAGTAAGACGCTTTCCTGGAGTCGAACATCAGCCATGCTGATGGTGGGAAGTTTCTCTATGGTGGTTAAATGAGAGCAGTTTAGTTTTGTGGGCATTAAAATTTACAAGCTATTTCCTGGTTCAGTTAATCACTGATTGGATGTCCTTTCCAAGAGTAGCGGCCAGGTTAACTTTGTCAGCTCTGACGGAATTACTATTGAGACAGGAGTAAATGGTGGTGTCATCTGCATAAATACCTACTTGAGAACTGATGACATCAGAAAAATCATTGCTGAAGATCAGAAACAGCGTTGGACCCAGGATAGCGCCTTGGGAGATATCCGCATTCGTGTGAAAGTATCTGGAAGCGAGCCCGTTCAGAACGATCTTCATTTCGCGATTTGATAGGAATGACTGCATTAAATGAAACAATTGTCCCGTAATACCGTAGCCCTGAAGCTTATGTAGAAGATCAGCACGCCAAACCATGTCAAACGCCTTTGAGATATCTAGAAACACAGCTCGAGCTTCGCCGTTACTATCAAGAGCTTGATATACATATTCAGTGATGGCCGTAAGTACGTCAGCGGTAGACTAGGTAAACGGAATCCATTGTTTGTCAGAGAGTAGGTCGTGAGAGGTAAGATGTTTAAGCACTTCAGGATTGATTAAAACCTCGAATACTTTACCGAAAAGTAATTGGGCGATAGTTAGAGGGATTAGAAGGTTCTCCAGAGTTTTTAAAAGCAGGAAGCAGCAAGGCAATAGTTGTAGAGTTTGGAGAGAACTGGAGCCAGCTTGGGAGCGCATTTCTTTAGGATGACGGCTGGTATCCCGTCACCTTCACCTGCCTTATGAGATTCTAATTTAGAAATGATGTCCGAGATTAGTGTCGGGGTTATGCGCATATCACTCAGTATAGCCACAGTTCTAGGGAGGAAATCAGGTGTGGGTACTCCAGATGATAATTTCTTAGCAAATCATTCAACCTTATCTGCTGTAGATGTCACAACTTCGAATTGATTGAATAGAGGGGGGGTGAGGAATTGCTGTTGTTCAGCGCACTCTTGCCGAGATGCCAATAATCTCTAGAACTGAACTTGCGAAGTAGTAAGCGTTGTTTCATTCTATCAGCAAACAGTAACTTCGTTTAATTAAGTACACGCTTGCACTCGTTACGAACGAAGACAAAACGACGACTGTTGCAATCAGACGTGTTACTCTGGTACAGCCGGAAGTATAACGGCCGTGCATGCAAGTGAGAACCAAGGAGATTAATATAATTTAACTTGGTATTTCCTTGCTGGAGTGAAAGCATCGATGCCGGCTTTCACCCAAAAGGAAACCTCAGACGCGCAATTTTGAACGGGATGATTAAAAACTTCATTCTAAGGGCCGTCAAGACGGAAATCACGGAACGAGTCCCAAATTGCTCGTTGATATCAGAAAGATATTCTGTTTGTAGGGGGTTCTTGGTTGGTTGGTTGGGGATCAGAAGGAGATGTTTACAGATACGACCGCATGATCAAAGTTGCCAAGAGGGCAGAGCTGCGTAGTACGACAAGAGTTAGGGATAAAGGTAAAAAGATCTTGAGAAAAGAAGCGTGTCGATCAGGACTACTGGGAAAATCCGTGGGGAAGTCAAACACTTGCGTAAGAGATTGAGTGATTGAGAAGTTAAGGGTTTGGATGCCAGCGGGGTCAGTGACAAAGTGCTTAAGCTACCTGGTATGGCGGGCATTACAATCACCGAACACGAATATGTTTGCAAACGGGTGTAGGGAGATGGCCTTGTCTATATTATCGGAAATGATATATAGCACGCAAAAGTCTTGAGAGGAAGGAGGACGGTAGAGAAAGAAGAGATAGCTGATTGAGTTAAGAAAAAAGAAACAGAGATATACGCCTATGGTAATAGCAGCGGTCGGTCATCTAATATAACATGCGCAGGAAGGGAGCTGGCGCGGCCTGCAACATAGTGTGGCTTGATTTGAGTGAATAATAAAGCAGGAGTGAATATTGGGTCGGGGGAGACGGGAGTTAAATTCCTTAGCCCGAAGGAAGTGAGGTGTGGGACAATGCTAAGAAATGCGACAGATTTCTGGTCCGTGATTAGGTTGAAATGGTGACCGATTAGATAGTGTTGTCACTTTCTAAGTGACTCAACAATGTCGTATGCCTCTTTTTCAATTGCCGAATGTCGCCGCTCAGACCGCAAGAGAGTTCTTGAAAAGAATGCTACGGGTCTTATGGGGTTAGCTATGGCGCAGTCTGACGCGTCAGTCTCAACTACCAGGGGCACGGAAGGGTCAATCGTTGCGACAACGGCTTCTGCAATGTTCCGTTTTAGATCTCCGAACACTTTGATGGCGTGAGGAGTCAAGGGAAATTTGTAAATGGATGTACTTTTTCCGAGAATGAAGTAAACATCCCCAGCGAGGGTAAATTACTCGGGATCGACAATTAAGAAGTGGTCTTAGTCGTTCTGGATCTGGCTTCATGTTACCTTTACTAACCACTTATTCGTATAATTTAATAGCATTTTGCCTTAAAAACATCGTAGTTTAGTGTTAAGTTATATTTTTCTATTGCTGACATAAACTGCTTAAGATTCCTATATCGGGCTGGTCATAAACGCATACGGTTACATTATCTATATAGACGAAAATACCTTTTACTTATTCTTTTAAGACTATTTCGTCTATCATTCTTTGGAGGCTGGCCACACTGTTCGTTACCTCCCACCTCGAATGCAATATAGGCTTTGTCACTTGGTTTTACGCGGTAATGGATATGCATCGAACAGGGTGAATTTATTAATGGTCTGTGAATAGTCGATAACTATTCTCTTTTTGTGATACTCTGAAGACGTTACAAGGACTTGCACTCTCCATGGAAAGATCCCTTCTGTAAGCATTCTTTTAATATCGGTATTAATAATATGTTTGTCTTCATTTGTATGTCGTCTTGATTTTATAACTATTGGTTTGCAGTTAGGCGTTAACTTTGCGAAGAGTGTCGGGATGCTAACCATCGTTAGTCCACATAATTTTAATGACGGTTTGGGTCCACCAAATGGTATCTTGATATGAGAGTTGTCGAAGAAATTCGTGTCCCAGTATTGCACTACGTCAGAAGTTCTTCATTATTAAGAATTTCGCTCTATTGTACGAGGTCTCTTTTATTTTCAAGTCAACTAAAGAGTATTCAGGTACTTGATCCGATAGTGATGCGTAAGCCATTGCAACTTTGCTAGAACACGAAAAAATTCTACTGGTTCTAATTCGCGATACCTGCGTCAATAAAATTTCCTGTGTTATTTTTATCAACGAGCGCGTCCAGACTGAGTCCATTGGTTTTGATTTTTATAGTAGTTTTCGATAAGCAACTAAATGAAGCTGACGAGAATGCGCAGAGCACGGAGACGCTCTTTTTTGGTGATTGTTTTACAAACGTAAGACCAGTGACTCCCACCTTTTTCCACATGAAAAACAGTTATCGTCTCTAGCTTGGTATAAAAAACGAGAATGTACTCTGCCCCCGCAAAAAAAGTGCGTTTTGTTGTAGCTACGGTTTCTGATGAATCAAGAGAATCCCGGGGTTGAGAGGGGGCAGAAGCGGGAGGAGGTCCTTCAGTCATTACAGTCACGGAGTCTTGTAGAATGAAAGGTTCTGCATTATGTTGTGCTAAGTTTAAAATTCTTGTTTGGTTCTAAGATTGCTAGGGATATGGTTTTAATTTTCTAGTTGATGCTGCCGATTGTTTCAGGACAAGCAGGCCCCAAACGCAATGCCCTGCATTCTCTTGGATCTCGTCAGTTTGTTCAAGGGGAGGTCTCTGTTGCCTGGGCAGTGGAAGGGCTTCATATATCTGCGCTCTGGAGGATTCAATCCATTCTTACCACCTAATGATCACCAGCGACTAAGGGGCGACTATTAACTTATGTGACAGATGCATGAAGTACTAGTTTTTCACTGGACCCACAATTTTAAATGATAATTTAAGCAGCTGCCACGGCATAATTCACGGCAATGATTCATATTAGAACAGGGCCTAATTTAAAAAAATGGTTAAAGTCACTGTTGGTTTCCACAAGAATTGCTTTATCAGTACCATGGAGTGAATCCTTCCGATTTTTGACACTTGAAAGAACTGTGGACTTACATGTCAACTTAACTTTCATGGACTCTACTTTTAACAGCCGCTCATTATTCCTTTATTTATTTGTTTAATAAGGTCAGTTCACATGTCCGACAAAAGTGTTGACAATTTACTGATTATGGCCAATGATAAACCATCCATAGTATTTTAACAGAAGTGTATGGAGTAGGTTATTTGAAATCTGGACGATATAGCCAAAGAGAAGAAAGTTCCATTTAAATGTCTGGTGCTGGCGTTGAGTAGTTGCTGGTTAAGTCCAATGGTGAACCTTCCGTAGTATTTTAACAGAAGTGTATGGAATAGGTTATTTGAAGTCTGGACGATATAGCCACGAAGAAGAATGTTCAATTTAAATGTCCGGTGCTGGTGTTGCGTATTTGCTGATTAAGTCTAGTGGTGAACCTTCCATAGTATTTTAACCGAAGTGTACGGAGTAGGCTGTTTGAGTCTGGACGATATGCATGCAGCAATTTCCTAAACCAAGTGAGTTAGGTTGATATGAAAGCCGGAAGCAGGGATCTAGTGTAGCCGGAAGTTCAGAGCCGTTGCAAGCAGGTCCATTAATGCCGATCAATCAGGTGAGTTAGATTGAGATAGAGAAGTAGAGACCATGGTGGAGCCAGAAATTCTGGGCTGTTAAAAGCAGATCCGTAGTTTGTGATAGTCGGAAATAATAAAGGCCCGGAAGATAAGGGTCCGGAAGTAGTAAGGCCAAAGATGCCGAAAGTAACTAGCGTCCAATTGGCAGAAGAAAAATAAATGGGCAGGTAACTCAATACATCCAGGCCCCTTGGTCACAAGGACCAGAGTGTCTGCATTTCATCTCCTCCTCCCCCGCTCGGCGAGATGTTACCGGGTTATATGACAAGGGAGTATAAACATTAACCGGGGCCTGCGTACCTACTTAATTTTTAAAGAAAATAAATTCAGAGTAGCCACGAAGCACAAAAAGCATAAAAATGTTCAAAAAGAGTATTCAGACTAAGTTCGTAATACTGAAACAACTAAAAAGTCGTCTATATATGTATTATGTTTATTATGAATCTAAATGAACTTGCTATATTAAATTGAAGGGTGTGCGGTAACGCAATGAAGAAAAAGGGCAAGGTCATGAAAGCATATAACATCTGCTCTTGATCACTTGAACGGAGTATCAAAGGGGATGCGATACAAGTGTTTATTATTTTTGCTGTCGTTCTCAAGTACAAAGAATATATAAATTCACTTTCATATGTTTAGGTTTTATTCCAATTCCAATCATCGCTTTTTTTTTAACAATAAACATTGTCGAAGAAAAGTGAAGATAATTAAAATAAAAGCGGTGTCATGGGAAAAAATGTTCTTTTGACACTTCGTCTTATTGAGGACATGTTTCTCTGTGGTTGCCAAAGTTTTTCCCAGCGTATTAGATCTTTTACTATAAAACCACATATATAGACGACTATTTAAGAAGAAACTAAAAACTCATTTTAAAGATCCCAATAATTAAATTAAAACAATATAATTAACTAGAACATAATTTTTCATTATACTATTTGTGAAACCTTTCAGATGCCTATTCTATCTTGTAACGGCTCCCATTTTAAAGTACCTGGTGACGTAACATCGTCTCAGAACGGCTGAATAACTGACGGGTGCCGCGATTAATTAAAAAAGAACAAACATTTGTTGTGATATTTATTTATTTATTAGTCATCTGAAGGGAATATTTGGTATATATGTGGTAGCAACTAAGATTGATCCAGTTTAGAATCTCTATCATTGCTGTTCCTGTCTCTTTCAAGATTTTCAGGAAGAAAAGGATTTTTTTAATACTGAGAATAACTTCCTTATATTTTAAAAGAAATTGATCAAACTTGAAATCCTATCAGTTTGCAAGTTTTATAGATGAAAAAAAGAAGTGTCGTGTCATTCAGTGCTATAAACGAAGAAATTATATAGTCTTTTGATTTTGGCGAAAAGCCTGAACGCTTTAAATATTACTTTTCTTTGAGGAATTTCTTACACAACTGCCTGAATGATCATTCAGGAAAGATTAAAACCTAGCTAGCTGGTTGTGTAATATAATGCGTAGCCTTTTATAGCAGCAACTTGAACTGATTTCACTTTTGATAAATGCAGTATAGATAAAATTAGTAGTTTGGTAGTATAGATAAAATAATAATAATAATATAAGTTTTGTTAAACTAAGCAAATACAAAAACCTGAAAATGGAAATAGAAAAAATGTGGCACTTAAAATTAAAACTTCCCTGTTGTAGCTGGAGCTTTGGGTCTGATAAAGAAAGGAACTCAAGAACAAATCAAAAAGTCCCTGGTGCACTATCTCTCCAGGAAATCACCAAAATAGTTCTAACAAGCACAGCCCATATGCTGCGAAGAGGTTGTCTATTTAAGTTATTTTTATTACTAGCTTTAATATCTGTCTTTTTTTTTAATTAAATTTGTTTGTATGTTTAGCGACATATCCTTATGGGTCGTTTGATTTTTTACAAAAATCTGCTGCTGGCAATTTTAGTATTTTGACCCCAGTTTGGGGGTTAACTATTTGCCTATAGTTGGGAACCTAACAGATGCTACCACCCGGGGTCAGGGTGGACCTGGGAACGGCAGCAATTAAGAGATCGTTCCACGCTCCTCAAAATCTCCCCATCACGGGCCTTGCTACCGAGTGTAGTTTATCGTTATACCCAGGAAGCGTTTAATTAAGTGCAAATAATTTTAAAAAATCACATCCTTTGCTTGCCCTGGGTCATTGGTTATGACCCGGCATGACATCATAAAACAAATCTAGGTCAAAAGAAATTTCTTTAATAATAATAATAATAATAATAATAATAATAATAATAAAAACGGGTCGGATAAACAAAGTAAAACGATAAAATTGTTATTATGATAGTGGAAAAAATGACAAATGGGAAAACTTGGCTCATACTAATAGAATTTGAAAATCTATGAGAGGCGTGTAATCTACAGTCAGCAATGAGATGATCAGTTGGTAAACGCGTGCGGTCTCGAGAGAATCAAAAGGTCGTCACTCAATATTAGAATATATATAAATACAATTTAATATTATAGTTGTCCCTTTTTTCTCGAAAATTTATTTAGAATCATTTTTATTTTTGCTCCTATAACACTTCTGTTGGACTAAATTCGTATATTACAAATATGGCTCAGATGACTCAGCAATTGATGCATCGGGTCAATAATTAGATAAAATTAAAACTTCTATCTTAACTACAGTGATGCCTGTTCGATGGGCAAGTTTACCTGATGCCATTTAAGGAAGCCCAACTTAAAACTTAGAGAACTGGTTTTCTAGACCAGCAGCCCTAATTCTCACCGAACTGGCGCTATAAAAAGGTTGTAGCTATTAGCAATTAATTCTTTTGCTTATAAAATCTAAGATATTCAAGTCGTATAGGTGTCTGTCTCCTACAAGATCGAGGGTTATTACGGAATCACGTTCGCAATTAAGAAATAAATATACGAAGACCAGCCTTTCCTGCAATGATCAGTGTACAAAACCCTGGTGGTCAAAATTCTGAATTGAATACTTTTCAGTTCTTACAAGGAGATAAAGAAGAGATATTTCCTTCATTTCTCTTCTGGCATCGATTTTTTTCTCAGATGCTTCAGGTTTATTTTTCGGATGTTCTTTTGAATCTAATCTGTATATAGAATTACAGTAACACATAATTGTGTAGATACTTGACAAAGAGGAACAAAAAAATCTAAATTTTATTATTGTCGACGTTGCGACAACCAATAACTATCGCTTTGTTTCTCTCTGTCTATCTAACCAATGTTCTTTTCCCTATCTGTTTACTACAGACCTCTGTAGAACTGAGTTCATGTCTGTGAATAACTAAACGTCTTTCATGTATGCATATGTGTATGTTGTTTTTGTACTTCTACTCTTTCACTTTTACATTCATATACTTGCATATATATCCTGGGTATGACGATAAACTACGTCTGTAAGCAAGGCCTCTGAAGGTTTTGAGGAGCGTGAAACTACCTCTTAATTACTGTTGTGGACAGATTCAGCCTGACGCCGGGTAGTAGCGCCTGTTAGGGTTTCAGCTATGGGAAAATAGTTAATCCCCCAAACTGAGCTCAAAACACTATAAAAGTTTAAAAATACATTTTTATAGTAGAAATACCAGCAATACATTTTTGAAAAAAAAATTACCAGCAATACATTTTTTGTAAAAGAAATTACTCATGCTCACAAGAAAATTGAATTTTGGCATTAAATGACCCATAAGGTGTTGATATGCCTCTAAACAAACATACGTGCATATACATCGAATGTAACTAATAGCTAGAGAAAGATAGAAGCGTCACATGTAAATTTGTAATTATACATGCAGATGTAGAACACATAGCTATATTGGTTAAGAGACCTGCGATCGTGTAAGTTCGATTTCTGGGACGGGCGGTACAAATAAATGTTATATACTCTGGTTTAATGCAAGGGACACTAGATTTCTCCAAGACAAATTATCAAGATAGAATTAACTGATATGAAATATTCTGTAGCATGATTTTTTTTACTCATTTCAGGGGTTACTGTATGTGTGAGAATACGAGGGAAACATTATTAAGAACAGAGAAGAATAAAAAAAAAAGAATTAAGAAGACAAAAGATAATAATTGACATTGCATTAACATTTTTGAAGATCGAACTTGACTGAAAAGCAAGAAGCTGGAAAAGAGTTCCACAAGCGAGAAGTGCTTGAAAATAAATTGTTAGCATAGAACTTACGGTTACATCTAGCCATTTCAACTGTAAAATGAGACATTGTCGCCAATCTACTACCGTGCTTAAAGGAAAGTTCATCGGAAGAATTATCATGAAAGTATTTCTAGAAAAGGCACAGGGAAGCTACGTTACGGCTGTGAGAAACGAGATGCCAGGTCAGGACCAATGACATTGCAGATTCTTTGTATTTTATCAAGAACCTTAAGGAAGCAATATTCAATGTATGGACGAATGGTAGAGTTATAAATGTGTAAGGTAGATTCTGGAGAGAAAAATTGTTTAGCGCGGCACAGTGAACCAACTTTCCTAGCAGCAGGCCTAGCAATTGATTCAGTAAAATATTTCCACTTCATGTCAACGAAAAATGTTAGCCTGAGAAGGCGCAATGAGTCACTCTTCTGGAGGTTAGCATCAGCCATGCTGATGGAAGGATTCTCTCTGGCAAAAAAGAGAGCAGTTTCGTTTTAGAGGTGTTAAAAAGAACAAATCATTCCTTGCCTCAGTTAACAACAGATTGTAGGTTATTTTTTAGATTAGCTGCCAATTTGGCCTTATTGATACGACCAGACTTACTATTAAGATAGGCATAAATAGGATATCAGAATGAGAACAATCTGCACCCCCTGGATTGAATAAATTGTTTGGCTTGAAGTTCTCGGAAGACAGACACGGAAAGAAAGCTAAAGGGTAGAACGGCCCAAACTTTTTAGCGATATCAGCAGAATTCTAGTCCGATTAATTTAACTTACTATAATGATCATTACTTATCTAAAAAAAATCAGATAAAATTATAGTATTATTGAAAAAATCACAGTTTTATTAACAACTTAATCATATTGTGTCACAATATTTTATTGAAAGATAAACGAAATGGACAGTCAGATCGCTGCCATTGAGCTGACCAATCATTAAACTATTCTTTCTGTTTATCAAACTCTGTAGTGTTGCTATTGAAGTCTCCTGTTGTTGAGAAGACTGGAACCAATATAAGAATATAAGCACCAAGAGTGCTAAATGTATTCGCTTCGACCTCTTGATCAAACGTGAAATGTCATGTGAAAACCACGTGATGTTAATAATAGTAAATTGGAAACATGTGCAAAAGGAAGATTAAAATTGTGATTTGTCGCATTGGAGATTGACAGCTGAGGTTAGAAGTGACTCAGTTTTAGACGCTGGCCTCCAGCTGATATCGAATTTCGGTAAATGTTATTATTGCATGAAAAACTGACAGTGAAGAAGATGCTGAAAGAAAAGAAACAATATAAACCATGAGAGCGAAGGTGAAGTTCAAAGAAAATGTTCTGACAACCTAGCAACAATGCAACAACTTATTATTACGAGAGAAAAAATGCAAATTTTGAGGAGAAAACAATTAAAGAAGAACGCCACAATAGAAGTTCGCTGTGGCTGGCTAACGAATGAAACGAACACAAACGCACGTGATGTAGTCAACCGTTTTCATTATTACTATTCTTATATTCTTTAATATGACTTATTCCTAATATTTATGACTAAGTTCTTTTCGCTTTTTTTTTTTTTTGCTTCTAGAGCCTCTTATTTTATTTTTTTTCTCCCCTGTTTCTACTACGTCTTCCTTCCCCTCCTCCATCACCTGCATTTTATGTCTATGCACATTGCTATAATGATCCGGCTTTTTTTTCTGTCATCTCTCGTTATGCCGCCATAAAACCTTCTGCGCAGTTAACGACCTTTGTGTAAACTATACAGAAACACCAGTAGGAATCAACAAAATAAAAGTGTTCTATGTACAGTTTCGGTGTCATTTGACTTGATAACATCGCAATTGACTACTGGGGAAAATAACCAACCCAATTCCAATTCACGATACATAGCTATCGTAGTAGCACAAAAGAAGTCTGCCTTCAGCCACATTAAATAGAAAAATAATTCGAGAAACGCCAACCAATTTATATTTCTTTTTTAATGGTTAATGACTGAAAGATGTTTTCCTTTCCAGACTCAGTGATATTTTTCTTGCTTGAGAAGGTTTTAACGTCTTTCAAATTTCAATCAAAATATTTCGAGTCTCAAAAAATAAAAGAAACTATTCAGTTATTGATTTTTAAACACATCTTTTTTTTTAATAAGAGTTGTTACACCATTCATCGATGAATACAAAAGACTTTAACAATTTAAATATTTTAAAAACAACACTAACCCAAAAATGTCGACAAATTATCTCAAAAATTTCCGACAAAAATTCCCGTGAAAATACGTGAGAAAATACGTGAGAAAATTGCCATTCCTAGTTTTGTAAAATCTTGAAATAACAATATTTGGTTGTTTACTTAATGGTCTTTCAACCTTTAGAAGGGTTCTCCAATGCAGACATTCCCTCCATCCAATCCTACGTCGCGTTATGTATTTTTTTCTTCGATTCTTTTCCTTACATTCCATTTGACGTCAATACGTGTCTACTGCGTTTCCTCAATTTCATGAAAATAACTTTCATACAGAGATGCAAAAGTTGTTCATTTCAGCATTATTTGGAAGTCAACGCCCTGAAGATCCAAATTCAGCAAAACCTTAATCATCAGCCTCCAGGTTCCCATCATACATTTTATTAAAATATATCATTTTATTAAAATATATCACGTGATCTCTTTGTACGCTCATGAATGTCAGTGCATTAGGCGATTCACAATTCACATACACTTTATTGAGCGTATTTTATAGCTTGTTTGCTTTTTTTGTTGTTGTTGCTACTTTGTTTTTGGTTTGGTTTTGTTTTTTTTTTCCTCTTTTGCTGTTTAATATCCAATGATTTTAACCGATGTGTTTGGAAGTTAGATTCGAATAGTCCGAGTGGTGAGAAAGAAGATTAGTACTGGTTCATTCTCAGTTGCTCATACAGTTGTGTGGCGAATGCGCGTCGTTACAGACGCAAAAGAGGCCCAAGATCGCGAGATGTCTGTCAACACCAGTTACATAACGGAGAAACGTTAGCAGCGGGACAGCTTGGCATGTCTAGATACGGGCCTCTGCAACTGGTCAAGATCCGAGTCTTTGTAAGATGCCTCATGGCAGTAAAAGCAACGGGAAAACAAGCAGTCAGCCGTTGACACGATGTCTTGTCAAGTTGGCCCCGAGAGAATTTTGTTCCTAAGGTTGCTGTGATTTCCGAGGCAGTATTACTTTTGTTACCTCCCGTCTTTTCCTCCTCTCTCCCTATTACCCCCGCAGTTGCTGAGAGAGCATTCGGTTAGATGTTTTCCCCAAACCCACTCTTGCTGTACATTACAAGTTGTCTATTATGTCATGGTAAAGTTCATTACGGAGACCACTTTAAGGCGGTGATCACATGCCGCTAGTTGTAGGGTTGCAAGTTTGTGACTCTATGAATTATAACTGTTAGCATTACGAGATAGATTTTTAGTTTGTACTAGTGCCATTCTTGATTTTACAAACTACACACGAGCAACAGTCTATGAATTATCGCAATTGAAATGACGTTTGGTTCCTTATCTGGATTTTTTTGTTTTGCTTTTTATGTCTTTTCTATGTGCGTTTTCTTTTAGCATATCCTGCGTTAAGATAAACAATAGCATTTTCAACAGAAAGAGTTTAATCATTCCTCTGGGAAAACAAAACAAAAAACAAAACTTATGTTGCGTTATGTGGTGGTAGTTCGGAAACTGTGAGTATGTTACTAAAGTTAGCTGCCGAAAAAAATCATGTTCATAGCTTCTAGCTGAATTTAGAAGTTGTGCGAGAAGCAATAAACCTGATCAATGTTGCTGTTATGTTAATGTGTGAGTATATAATCAGTTGAATAGAAAAATCTTTGTGCAGTTTTAACAAGATCAAACTGTTTTGACATTCTGACATGAAGTTTATTTATCAACGTACTTATTAGTTTTAACTAATTTCTTTCTATTCTTGCATCAATATTTTCATTTGTTTCATTTTTTAGATGCAAATTTAAATTTCTCGTATATTTAAACGGTGTACTGTAACTCAGTCACTATGACGGGAATGACGTAAGTATATAGTCAAGTTCGAGTGATTAACGGCTGTAAGATTGTTGTACCAGTTTAGACCAACAATCTCAATTCCACCTATATTTTCAAATATCATTTAGACAGGATAACAGCCATCCTTTTTTATCGTTAATGTGCATTTGAATGCTTTTGCATATATTATACCCAGTTACTTTCTGCTTATATTTACTCCAAATTTGACCTGAAATATCTTACTTGTCATACTCAGTTCTCCGTCTCATAGCTTCCGTAGAAATTATATATGGAGAATAAAAAAATCTTTATAAGTACTAAAAAGTACTTTCAATCAGATCTTTGGTAATCTAACCTATCATATTTCTATTTTTCATTCACTTGACCACCAGAAATTCGATTCTCAAGAAACGGTCAGTTCAATAAAAAAAGACATTCAAATTAACCGTAACCACGAAAATGGTTGCACACACCCACCTTACAAACTTTTATTTATTCACTTTAGCAGACCGCGGTAGATTATATGTTCAGAGGAACAAAGTAGAATTGAAAATTACTCGTCTGCTAGTTCTGAGTTTACGAAAGAAAGCATTCTACCTCTTCAAATATTGTTCATGCACCCTCAAAATACTTGACACGCCTTATGTTTAAGAATGACATTTTTTAATTTAACTTTTATCTATTCATTCTATGACATATTAGTCTTGTTTGGACGAAAACTGTAACCGATGCCATCCAATTTGCTACTCGGTCAATTTACGTTACTCTGATTATTTTAGCAAGCTTGAGTCTCTCTTCTCTTTCCACCAGCTCCTGAGCAACAATCCAGTTCCTTGTAGTACTCACATCCAATCAATCACAGTTCCTGAATCACTAGACTCTCTGCGTTTTACAACATTCAATACAATTTCATTTTCGCAATATGTGGTTAGTCGCCTAAAGAACAAACTGGTTGCACAAAGTTAAGGCATCTCTATGCAACGCCTTGAATGTCATTGAACATGAGATCTGAACGCGTTTCTTGATGTCGACATTAACATTCTGCACCATTTTTCGAACAATCATCAATGATACCTGTCATACTTGCAATAACCACTCTCTACAAACAGGATACCAAATAGATAAGCTGAGACGTTCGATTGACCTTGTAGTCGTGGTATCTGTATTCGTCATGACAGCCTTAAATTCTGGGCACAATGGAACTTCACTGAGACCTGTCTCCTACATACATATCTCCTAGATGAGACAAGCAGCAGCGCAGGCCTATCGAAATGGGAATACCTTTAAGTACTATCCCAATTTATTCTTAGAAACGGTTAACACCGTCCTTCGAAATTCCTCTTGTAGAATTGAAATAGTTCTTGAGTAATGTCGCTTCAGGCAGTTTATCGACTTCTTTTCAGATGTTCTGTCCTGATTATACTGCAACTCTTCTAACGAATATTTTTCCTCGGAGCAAAACGGATATCTTATTCAGAGAAGCATCCCGAAATTGACAGAGAAACAGGGCGAAAAATTGCTGAATACGAAGATGACT
Source organism: Acanthosepion esculentum (assembly GCA_964036315.1). Classification (NCBI taxonomy): domain Eukaryota; kingdom Metazoa; phylum Mollusca; class Cephalopoda; order Sepiida; family Sepiidae; genus Acanthosepion; species Acanthosepion esculentum. The sequence goes on from OZ038507.1 coordinate 46,378,549, forward strand.
TTTAAGTTTTTCAGTCGAATCAAATGAATAGACAGATTATGGTTGGAACGATAATGCACTATAAAAATACAACACAAGATTTCATACACACTCATGTCGTGAATGAGATTTGTTACGATCCAGTCGTCGTACCTACCTACCAAATTTGATACCAGCCCAACTGACGCACTGCTGTACACATGAACTATAGTTCTCTTTTTCTTGCTTTCTTTATGTATGTATTGAATTTTTTATGGATTGAGATTTGTCGCCAGGATCAATATTGCTTTTTTCCCAACCAGACAACCTCTAGATTTGCAATGAGTCACGCCACTTAGTAGAAATAACTATGTATGTGCTCTCGTATATATATATATATATATATATATATATATATATATATATATATATATATATATATATATATATATATATATGGAGAGAGAGAGGGGGGAGAGAGAGATGAAACTATATCATTATACATATATACATTGCTATATAAATAGATAGATAGATAGATAGATGAATATATATATTAGATTGGTGCAAAAGTTCCCAGTACAATGTTTTCCACAATGTCAGCGAAATCTTAGAAGTGCCTCTGAACTTTATTCAACTCTATAGTTTGGGTAATCAGCGAATTGATGTATGCCGTTTATAGGACTTTAAATTCAGAAACTAAAACATCGACTCAGAATTAAGACACTTGTTTTCCTCTTCTTGCTTAACAAAAAAAAATGTTATTTTTAGAGATGATAGTCACTGACAACAAAACGAAACGGATTTATGACGAGCATCTAACATAAAATAATAACAAGTTTTATGATCCACTGCAACATCTCAACCTAAATAGAAGCAGTAGAATTAAACGTGAATTGTTTTTCACTGATTGCTACAACCTGGATAAACTGTTATCTTCCACAGCATACTATAATGAGCAACTGACTCGTTTAAATGATGCCTTGAAGCAGAGAAAACTTTTTTCTAAGCAAAAAAGTCGACCAGTGATTTTGCTACATAACAACACGAGTCTTCATGTTGCAAATGTGATTCAGCAAACATCCATGAATCCGGGGTTTGAAAATTCTTCTATATTCAATGTATTCTTCAGATTTGTCACATTCAAATGATCACTTCAAATATTTTAAAGCATTCTAATTTGAACGTATAAGGTTACTTTTTTGTGAATATAAATACAGGTTCCAAAATAAAATTAACTTGATAAAGTTTCACAAGGAACGAAACACCTCAGCTTGAATTTTTTCTCCTAGTCATTTCTTTTATTATCTTCGCAGATACATTGATTTGTATTTGAATTTTTACACACACACACACATCATCAGATGAGACCAAGGTCGATTTGTCAGAAGATGACTTCCTGATGTTAGTGGTCTGGAGGAGGCGATCCCAGCGTACGACACCTTTGAAAAGTGACTGAAAACCATACCACGGGTTGACCCAAGCTTTGTAAGTGAAATTGAGTAGACAAAACCCTTGGGAGGGGCGTCGATGTTTATGCTAGCACGAAGTCACAAGTCATCGTGACCGAGGGTTTCAGCGTTCTGGCCTTGTTCTAACTGTTGATCACGCTAGATAACGCTCTCTATCCCAGAAACTGTAACTAAGGTCTGGTCAGCATAGTTGCAGTATAGACTCTGTGGGTGTTGAACAAATACAAATGTGCCTAAGTGGGCGTCTGCAGTGGGGATTAGCTAGCTGCCTTAGCAGACTGGCTTCTTTGGATAAGAGTGCCCAGCCATCATGTGTGTGTGTGTGTGTGTAAAAACTCAAATGAAATAAATGTATCTGTATATATACATATCCATATAAACATATACACACACATACACACATATGTGTGTGTGTGTGTGTGTGTGTGTGTGTGTGTGTGTGTGTGTGTGTGTGTGTGTGTGTGTGTGTGTGTGTGTGTGAGTGTAACGGCCGGCTACTACTTCTAGGAACACACCTGTTTGCTAGTTGCAGACGTCTGCTCAGGCACATTCATGTACACTCAACTCCCCATTTCTATTTCATACTGTAGCTATGCTGAGCGGACCTTAGTTTCAGTTTCTGTGAGAGAGCGCATTATCAGGCAAGATGAGATTTTGGGAGAACGTTTAAACACTCGGTCACGATTACTTGTGACTTCATGCTCGTATAACCATTGTTGGCTTCCAAACAGTTTACTCGATTTACCCTGATATGGGTTTCAGATACTTTCCAAAAGTACCGCATGCCGTGTTCGCCTCCCCAAATATGAAATAGCATTGATTGCTGATGAGACGACAGAATTTTATTATTTTAGTTGCTGGTAGGGAGATCTTTGCCTTTGATTGTGCTAGATGCTTTATTTAGGAGATTTAGGCAATTTTCAGCTGGTACGGCAGTGTAAAGGGATTCTATATGTAGACTAGCCATGAGTTTGTCAGTCATGTTTTTCATCTAGGCTACCTAAGTTCTTTACATGAGATGGACTGATTGTTCCAAGGAGAGGGGTTAGAATTTTTGTTATGCCAGTTTGGGGGGGGGGGGTTGAGGGGGTTGTGGAGGGGGAAGGGCTATCTATTCCTGAGATGATATGGCGCATCGGAATACCTGTTTTTAAGCTTTTAGGGAGACCGTAAAGTTTGGGTGTTCTAGGGTTATATTTTATGAGTCTTTACCAATTTTTTTTCATTTTTAGTTTGTTAAATTTTTGTATTTCAGTTATTATTTTCTGTTCCGTTATTTTTTCATATATGTCGATGTCGTTGAGTAGTGAATTAATTTTTTTCTGCGTATGTATTCGTGTTCATGATCACAATTCCACTTGATGTGGATTTCATTATTTTTCTAAGGTTTGTTAATGCATTTAGGTGTCTCTATGGTGATGCATATTTGTTGTTGATTTCTATAGTAGCAGTGATTATTCCTTGAATGAAACCTTTGGTGAATTCGGAGTAATTTTATTTTGTCTATGATTTTTTTTTTTTATTATTATAGTGCCTATTATGTCTCCTTCATGAATTCCGGTGGCAAATTTTACAACTCCACAACAAGAACGTTATAACAAAACCGGAAATGTCTCGACTACAAAAAGATAAAACACATAAGTGACAACTGAGACAAATACCCAACACCCTAGGCAGTAACAGCAAGTGGAAATATGTTGGAAGGCCAGATCTAATAGAAAATCTATCGGATATAAAGTTATCCAATACAGAACAAGAAGCCGTCAGCTTCGGTTTAAAATACCTTGAGTATGATCCCATTCGCATCAAAGAAATTAACATTGGATCACACTCGCCATTGATACTGGATCACACCCGCCACGCCTTCGTCGATCTTGATATTTTTTATTGATGCTTGTTTCATTTCCAGATAGGGACCATAATATTTTTTAAATCTTCTGTGAGCGAACAAGTCATGAATTTTGTAGAAACGCATTTCATTTTAAATTCTCTTATTAGCATTAACTAGCATGAACTCCAAAACACACCAGTCTTATCAATGATCCGATGATTATCTTCATTGATTACCTGTCTAACTTTTTCAAGATTTTTGTCATTTCGACTTTTTGAAGTTATATAACAATTTTTTTTTTTTTTTTTTTAAGCTGTGTTTGAAAAATTAAAATAAGAAATTCGGACTAAAAAAGTATTTCTTCTTATTAATAAAATATAAGAATTTAATTTTAAAAGTGTTTGAAAATATTAGTCCAGTCTGGTCACAGGTCAGGTCACTGTACCAGTGCTACTGGTACCATGGAACCCACTACTACCTCCTGCAGAGTCGAGTCATCAGCAACTAAACCGGTTTTCCAAGCATATTGGTGAGCAGGGTGGATAGACTCCCAGCATGGTTGCAAACAAGACCTGTCAAAGGGGAAATGAATCTTCTTGTATGGTCAACGGTCCTCTAGTACGATGGGGTAGATTGAACTCCCTAGATATGTGTACAGCTAGGTGATGACACGGCATCGCTTAACAGGGGGGGGGGCTTCTTATACTGAAGTCTACGACCAAACTGGAGGGAATCAGTGGCCACACCTTGTCATTGGAGTGATGATGATGATGATGATGATGATGATGATGATGATGATGATGATGATGATGATGATGATGATGATGATGATTGAAAAACTGAAATGAAAGTCGAAATCAGACAATTTTAAAAACTCTAATATTATAAAACTCAACCTTATTGGTTGATAAATCTTTTGCCTGCCTAAAAGAATAACTTGCGGAGAAATTCGCGCGCAGACTTTTTTTTTTAATCCGATTCTGCATCAGCTGTTTGAGGAAACCGGTGTGGGGACACTGGCGGAGTGACAAGAGAACTTAAGGAATGATTTTAGCAAATAATGTTCACAAAAAGCCACAAAAACGACCGCAATTTTTAGCCTACTTTTCTCCACTATTCAATATTATCAAGAAACACAGTTATTAAAAAGCAACATAACTTTCTTCTATTAGGTTGGTGCAAAAATAATGTCGTTTTCTCACATGAAGTTGAACGTCAAAAAACGACATTATTTTTGCACCAACCTAATATATTCCAGAGGATATTTCTAGAATCACACGAACGTTTCAACAAATTTCAATCAATCTACGCACAGGGAACGATTTATGATAACTTCATATATAAGAAGGACTGGATTATGACATTTTAATGAAATTATCCCCCAGCAAACGGGACCACTCTCTAACTCACCCGCACCCGTCCTGTATATTTTTACTCGTGATATATTTTAGCGACATTTACATAGCTTGAAGCAAACTTATTGCAAATCCATTAAATAAACTAGAATAGATATCTTTTATTTTTTAAAATACTATTCATTACAAACCAAATTAGCTCATATTTCAACACAACCGCAGTAAAAACAACAATAGATTTTTAAAACCAGCATTATAACAATAAAACAATCAAAATAAATATGAGTTGATATATATTGATATCATTTCAGTTCATGAAACTATTTAGAAAATATAACATCAAGAAAATAAAAATCATAATTTTATAAAGGCTTGAGGGGCCCTTGGCTGCATCCTATGCCAGCCTAAATGATAATCCGGCCTTGTAAATAAGGTAAAAATATCACTTCACCTCCAGAAACAAATAAGTTTCTTTAACACTTTGAAAGTTATATTGTAGCGGACCGTGGGGGTGAAGATGTGAAGAGATATCAGAAGGTTAAACTTTCCTGCTGGCCGGTCCAGCTACATAAGAATGTCGGACTATAATTAAGTCCAAAGAAGACAAAGAAAACAAACAAGACCGATATACATGGGTAAACAAATATATATTAATAACAAAACAAGTTAAACAAAGACATGGACTGTTACATAGGGTTTGTATGGAGAAATTATGTGTGTGTGCTGTAAGTGTTCGTACGTACGTGTATTGCTCTTAGCGCGTTCCCAGAATTTGGGAAACGCTGTATCTGTGAGAGGTCACATATTGGCCTAAGTGGAAAAAGAGAGATTTTACCTCGCCTCCGCGCGAGGTAGCGGCCCAAGGCCTAAGTCAAAAAGATTATTTATTTCTGTATTAACAGAAAATGTGGCACAAGACCGAAGTGGGGAATGAGGAAAAGGTAGGTCTTCCGTCTTAACTTTTAAACTTAGCTAGCCACAAACGCTGACCCAATCATACTAACAATATTTCTTGCACCAAAACAACACATTCTTACTTACCTTTCTTACCACACCCACCATAATACCTCAATGACTCTATGAAAATACTAACTAGACCCCATATGTACAATTTATCGTGTGTGTGGGGGGAATAAAATAACAATTTAATTTTTTTTTAAATAACACCAATGAGTAATTACAATATGAGACAAATAACTATTTACAAGAAACTAAACAAAATCGTGTTAGTAATAAAACCCCCACAATCACTAAATGTGGCAGAAACATCAGTTAACCGGACGAAATTAATGCGGGACTATAAAAACATTCATTCATCCCAAGCACTCACACAGACATGCACTCATTCAGACACAACAACAGATACGAAAAATCACACCCGAAACGAAAAACGCCCCGCATCCACAAGAGAACTGACGTCACTGACCACCTAACGAGGGAGGGGTGGGGAATTAAACTTAAAGAAAAATAGGGACAGAAACAAAAGGGGCCAATAAGCATACATAACTTAGCTAAGTTTACTGGAAAATGAAACTAAAGAATCAAAAACAAAACCTAAGCTAACCTAATTTTGGGATGGGTTGCCCGTGTTCAACCCATCTAAAGCAATATTCTGATGCCTAACCGGCATCAAAGTGCCACTGCAGGTCAGCCCCTTTCACACGACACAAGAACGCAAGATTCACCCACCTTTTGCCGAATTCAGATGAAGGGAGTCGCCGCCTTTCCGACCTAATCTTGACTTTAAGCTGATGCTCAAAGTACAAGATCAGTTGGGAAGAGGTAAACTTCTCGCCTCCATAGAATCCCTTCTGTCGTGTCGTCCAAATCACGACTCTCGTAACACCTAGCAAGCACAAGAACACATAGTGTTCAGCCCTCGTCAACGGCGGAGCCACATTGCTACAAACAGAAGCGGCTTCAAGGACAAAGAACTTTCCAGACAGCATGCGAACCATGAGGCCTTCAACATACTTGCACAGCGGTGCTACCACCGTGCAATGAAAAAAGGCGTGACCAATGGTCTCGACTTCCCCACTACAGCGGCGGCAGTTTGGATATTTCTCCAAGCCCGCTAAGCAAAGTCTCTTGGCGACCCAGAGGGACCTACGCATCACCAGCCAGGTGTGTGATGCCTCGTTGTTATTGAGGCATTTCAACCCGGGCGCCCAAGGCTATATCGAGCGAGCCTCCTGCTTCGTAAGACCGAGCTCGTCAATCAAATCATCACGAACGGCCCCCCTAACTAACACCTGATATAATGCCTTACGAGACAACGTCTGGACGTTGGAGAGGCCATTCAACGCCCGTAAGAGGAGTTTCAGGGCACGACGGCATTCACGATAGAAGGAGCACTCGACTTTGGGTAAACGGTGAGCCCCCTCCTCGACCGAGTGCACACTTCTCAGGGATGGGAAACTCTTACGGGCGTCTTCCTTCCAGAAGGCGCCCACCTCATCCAGTTCGCGACACATTCGATCCAGGAATCCGATGCGAAGCATATATTGACGAATCTCAATGCTAGTCATACCCAGACCGCCTTCAGATGGATGACGGCAGCAGATCTCCCGAGAGACTCTGGCGGCCTTGCCTCCCCACAAGAAGGAGAACAAGAGCTGCACTAACGCCAGTAAAGTGTCAGACGGAAGTGGAAGCACAGAGAGTCGGTAAAGGAGAATCGGGTAGATGTGTGAAACACATACTTCCGCCCTCCCCTTTAAGGAAAGATTCCTCCGAGACTACAAATTAATTGCGATCTCGGCCTTCCCTTGCACCTCCGACCAATTCATATCTAACTGGAGATCAGGACCGAACCAGGCGCCGAGAATCTTGACCGGCCCATCCGTCCAGAGGAAAGGTCCGGGAAGAGAAACTCCCTTCCACGCACCCAACCGCAAGCCAACAGACATATCGCGGTTGATCTTGGCCCCTGTCACCATCTCATAACCACTGATTTCTTTGCTGACTTCGTTAATCTCGGCCCTGCTCGACACAAGAACCGAAACGTCATCAGCATAGGCGGAATACCTGGGCGCGTTGGTAGCGCCAGGTAGGGAAATTCCGCGTTGGACCGGATTCATCTTTAACTTGCGAAGGAAAGGTTCCAACGCAAGAACGTACAGCAAAGGCGAAAGCGGACAACCTTGACGAATGGAGCGAGACAATACGAAAGGCTCCGATCGTACTCCATTCACTTCCACCAGCGCACCGGGGGTCGCGTACAGAAGTTGGATCCAGGTGCGAAAACCGATGGTCAACCCTATCGAATGCCTTGGACTGATCTAAATTGATCAGCGCTGCTTCACTGTCGACTTACTCGATGATCAAGTGCACCATATGAAGGTTGTCCTGAATAGTCTTGCCCTTCACAGCACAAGTCTGTTCGGAGCCAATCAGACTAGAGAGGACAACCTGCAAACGGTTCGCTAAAACCTTAGCCAAAATCTTTAACTTTGTGTTTAGCATAGTTAAAGGGCGAAAGTTATCTAACCCATCTCCACCGTTTTTGTCCTTACGTAACAACTTGATTACGCCCCTGGTGAAGCGTTGGGGTATAGACCCCTGCTTCAACCAGCTGCCGAAAATCAGTGCCAGCAAGGGAACAAAAACGGGCGACTGCCTCAAGTACACTTCGTACGGAAGACCATCTAATCCCGGAGATTTGTCCAGGCCAACCTGTTTCAACGCATCCCAGATTTCCGACTCTGTAATGGGATTCTCGCACCTAGCTGCTTCAGCTGCCTCAAGGCAGAGGAAGTCAGCTAAATAGGCGTCGAACTGAGCAGGGCTCAGACCGGGCTCCCTGGTGAAAAGTTCCTGAAAGTACTCACGAAAAGCCTCACATATGCCCTCGTTTGTGGCCACGGTCCGCTTATCCGGCAATGTGACGCATGCGATATGTCGCCGAGTTGCACTTCGAACCTCCTCTGCACACAATTCAGCGGCCATATTCGTTGCCTCAGGAGACATTCTTTTTAACCTAGCCCTAACTACCAGAGCTTGATCCTTCTTGATAAGCAAGGAGGCCAACTCCGCCTTAGCTAAGATTACGTCCCCATTATCACGGGATTTAACCGCCCGATCAACTTTTTGCTCACAAGCCTTTTGCGCCGCTAATCTATCTAGATTGAGCCGACGACTATAATCAGCAGCAAACGTTCTAATTTTGGATTTAAGATTATCCCACCAGGCATTTCCTAACACAGACCCCGTCAGCTCCCTTTGTATCATTAGTAGCAGCTGGTCCCGGAAATCTCGCTCCCCAAATAATGAGCAGTTCAATTTCCAGTAACCAGCTATCTTAACCTTAGGCATATCTAAGTTTACCCGGACCCGGACTAGCCTATGATCCGAATAAACTATATAATGGAAACTTGGACACCCTAAGAGCCCTACATCGACTCTCCTGACTAAGACTCGGTCCAGGTAGCTAGAAAGCACCTGAGTACCCGAGCTGCCACTATTAGTCCAAGTCCACGCTACCTCCCGAAGGTGTTCATTTCGGTACTTATCGACAAGATCAAACCTGCCGATAAAGTCCCGAAATGGTTTCACGTCCGGGTTGTTAGTACCCAATTTTGACCCTATACGATCTATATCGGGGTCAAGGACGGCATTCCAATCCTCCGCTAAAACTACCCGACGAGATGACGCCAAGAACGACTCGATCAGCCGAAACAAATCAGGTCGCTCAAAATGCTTATTGGGCGCATAAACCCCAATGAGACGTAGAGCCTTATCCTTTATGGTAACATCCAGCACGCAAAGTCTGCCCGCCGGATCTGCGAAGACAAGAGCACACACAGCCTTCAAGGACTTGCTCACCAGCCAAGAGACACGCCTCGAGCGTCCATCATAACATGCTGAAAAGAGGGAAAAAACCCTAGTCAGAATGCTGTCATGATCGCGAGAAGAAAAACGGGCCTCTTGCACACAACATACATCCACCCCGAGACGCTGAAGGTCACGATAGAGCCTCGCCCTTCGAGACTCGGACCTCAGGCCTCAGGCATTCAAACTAGCTAACCAGAGAGACATTATCAGACCGATTAGGGTTGCTCTGTTGGCCTAAACATGGTCGGGGACAGGATACCGACCGCCTCCCCCATAGACCCATGGCCCATCTCAGTCTTGATGGTGCCATCTTGGGAGAGCCCGCCGATATCCCAGGGGAAGGTCAACTTTAGTGCTCTATAGAGGGAGAGAAGTTGAAAAAGAGAGAGAGAGGAGTCAGCCAGTATTTATACTCAGGGGAGAGAGACCCCTGTTGAAGGATTAAAGAACTGAGGAGGAGCTAACTCCGACAATATTCTTTTTTTTTTACGTTTTTTTCTTTCTTTTTCTTTAACAAGAAAATCGTGAATAGTTAATAAACATTTCCAATTTGAGCACCTGGTCTTTATCATTCACTTTTGATATTATTATTACATAGTTACAAAAATTCCCATATTTTGAAATTTTATTAAGTGTTAAGTCAGATTGTTCATCTGTTGACATTTCCCCACTTTTGAAATGTGAATACCCCACCGTGTTTAATCTAAAGAGATGCAAAATGTAATTACATATGGTTCGCACAACATTCGAATTTTGGTAGAGATTGTGTGAACTTCTAATATATACATATAATGAATGGTATTCTACGCATATGCATGTGTATGTGTGTATAGTCAAATTAAATAGCTTGTGTAACTATATATATGTGTGTGCGTGTGTTGTGAATCAGTGAACAAACGTTTATTTATACACACATATATATATATATATATATATATATATATATATATATATATATATATATATATATATATACAGTGTAACCCGGATATAAGAGAGATTTTATCTGGTCCCAAATTAGAGCCTGTGTATAACAAAATATACCAAACCCGGATATAAGAGAAACCCGGATATAAGAGACTTTTCCGGTTCCGACAACTCTCTTATATCCGGGTTACACTATATATATATATATATATATATATATATATATATATATATATATATATATATATATATATATATAAACATCGCATGTTTTGCCTGCAGTCTTTCGTATCAACATGTTTTATCGAATGAAACGGATAGTTAAGCCCTTTGATGAGTTTCTCCAGGTGTTGAATGAGTTGTTTGATGTCAGATGGAAACTTGTAAAGTTATGTTCCTAGTCTTTCGGCCGTTATTGGTTGTCTTCAAGCAAAGTAGAAAGTCGAGTTAACCACTGTAGCGTTTATGGTGTTGACGGCCCGAATGGGTTCACAAATACGTCACGTGACCTTACAGTTCAAGGGTACTTTAACACGTGAGCGCCTTGATTAAAACAAATTTCATCGTTAGTGGATTACTGTTCTTTGATGTTGAGGGCTTCTTTCACCATTACCATTAAAATTTGTTTCAATCTAGACGAGCAGGTGTTAAAATGCCTTTGAACTATACGGTTAGATAGATAGATAGATAGATAGATAGATAGATAGATAGAAGCATAAATTGGTAATCAGTAATGATATAAAACCATTTTGCGCAACAAATATATACTTTTCAGCATAATCTCTTTAACTTTACTTAAATTAATTAGATCGAAAATTATTGAAATTTTCATCTGAAAATTCCGATATCTACGTATCAGAGTACAGACTTATTGATCCACCCTCGGAATATAACTATAAATGTGTGTATTTGTGTGTGTGTGTGTGTGTGTGTGTGTGTGTGTGTGTGTGTGTGTGTGTGTGTGTGTGTGTGCATTCATGTGTACGGATTTCGATATTGTTTTTTAATTTACAATTTGGAAATAGTTGGTTCGCAAGCAACGCTGATTACGTCACTTTGTATCAGTTACATAACACAGTTGCATGTATTTATGTGTGTAGACGACTTCACATGAGAAAAGCCACCTTATATGCGGTGATAGATAATTGAATTAGGAGTCCACTTTTATACTTTTATATGTTGTTCATTAAGTCTAGTTACGTCGAGAAAGTTTACCCTATTTAATTTAGTGTTGACTATAGTTTTTAAATTTAGTTTTCTGAATTCACTATATATTATCTTTCTAATTTTATCTATTTTAAAATTTGTGGAGCTCCTCACTACCATGAGCCCGTCATCCCTGTATAACTCGATGTCCTTAATGTCTAATTCACGCTGCACGGTTAGATTGTATAGTATAAATAGACCGACAAGATCAGAAGACTTTGCAGAGTCTAAAGATCCCATGGTGATGTCAAAATTGTCATTAGTGTTTTTAATCCATTGGTCCCCATCATGAATGAGGACAGATTTTTTTGCACTAAGAATTATGTTCATTTCTTCCTTAGTTAAGTCTGAATATGCAGTAGCAAACTCCAGGGCAGTCGTGAAGAGATCTATTTTAATAATTATATTGAAGGTTTCGGCTCTCGTTTTTGAAACATGAGAACTCTTATGTAGCGAAGGAATCATATTTTTTTTTAAATAATTATAATTTAAGCTCTACTTCTGTATGGATCACCGTTTTTTAAAAATAAAAACAAAAATACTAAAGAACTCCGGATTATTTACCTAATGTGTGCTTTCCTATTTTTCTACATACCTGCATATATATATATATATATATATATATATATATATATATATATATATATAGAGAGAGAGAGAGAGAGAGAGAGAGAGAGAGAGAGATTTAATAGCCCAATTAATAAAATTTTCGGAATAAAAAGCCAACAAAATAACAATATTGGCAATAAGAGTGATGATATTTATTATGTATTAGCCTTTTCTCTAAATTGAAGCACGAAGAGAATTTTCGGACACGCCTGTGTCCTTTTTCAACGAGACGAGGAATAAACGAAGAAGAAATGTTGTTGACATTGGTTAGAGAGTGTTCCACTGGGCTTAGGGTAGCCGCTAAAAAGTCGAAGCAACACAAAAACGACACGACATGTGGTAAACTTAATAACGTATTTTATTTAAACTCCCCGCTGGATCTGTCTTGATCCTAGCATTCCGGAAGTCCTTACAGTCATCATCATCATCATCATCATCATTATTGATGTTGTTATAACATCCCCCTCCTAAGGTAGCTTATTTTCTTTATTAATTTATTTATAACTTTTCCAAATTACAAAATAAATAATTACAACTCAATGTTAGTTTTGGTTACAGTCCAAAGGCGATAACTCACTGACTTTGTGAAATCAAACAGATATTTTGGGGTTTGTACTTCTCGTCCACGACTCGTTTGACAAGTACTTTCTCATCTTGTATTATTATTTGTTTGACGATCCTTGTAATGATCACTAATTGGTTTATTTCTCAAAAGCGCTAACTGCTGTAGTCTGGTTGTATCATAGTAGGATAGAATTGGTGCTTGAGTTAGTAATTCCTTTACTTTTTTTTTTTAAATTATCTTGTGGGTAATCCTACACAAATACAGTGTACCTTTTCAATAGTTCGGTCATTGGTTGTATTGTTTCAAACAAGTTTGGTAAGAATTTTAATAAGTATCTGACTATGCCGATTATATGACGTAATTCAGTCAAATTTGTAGGTGCAAGCAACTCCTGAACGGCTTTTAGTTTTTCCTTGCTGGGTTGAATTCCGTCTCTAGAAAATATTGTATCCAAAATATTCTAGTCGTGTCTATTTGAATTCACATTTTTCTTTATTAAGCTTGAGTCCGGTTTTTTGTAATGTTTTAAGAACAGCTTTTTAGTCTTTCGCCGTGTTCTTCTATAGTTCTACCATAGATTAGAACATCGTCGATAATTGTTTCGACTCCTTGAATATTTTTCAATAATTCTGACATCTTTCTTTGAAAGATTTTCGGGGATGATATTATACTAAAAAGTAATCTTTTGAAGCAATATCTTCCAAAAGGAGTAATGAAAGTCGTCAGTAGATTGAGTTCTTTACTTAACGTAATTTGATTTAGTTCATTTATTTCGGGCGAAATATCATCTAAATTTGGTACCTTGTAATGTTCCATTTTCTTTGCTAGATTCAATTTCGTCAAATCTACTCATATTCGGACTTTTTCGTTTATTTTTAGTACGGGTACTATAGGCGCACATCAATCAGTTGGTTCTGTAACATTTTCAAATTCCCTCGTTTTTCGTTGGTAAAATAGGAAATGGGATTCTCCTAGCTGTTGTTACACAGTAGGGTGAAGCGGGTTTTGTTTGTTTGTTTGTTTGTTTTTTTTTTTGTTGTTGTTTTTTTTGTTTTTGTTGTTTGTTTTTTTTTTCAGGACTATTTTCACTGAGTCTCCGTTCATATGCCCTCCAGCATCAAATGAAGTTCCCTGTTCTATTTTGTCTTAAGGTTTCACTAAATTCATTTTTACAGACGTTTTTCGAGACAATAAGTTCTCTCCCTTTACACATTCAATGCCATACATCTCCAAATTATATTTGTCCTTACCTTCTTCTGTAACGGTATTAAATTTTCCAATGCATTGCACTATTCCTCCAGGACTTGTGAAGATGTCATTAACTGGCTTTAATTAACTGGTTTTTCTCTGATGTTTTTGTAAATTTCGGTTAAGATAATCGACGCCTGTATCGATTTTAAATTTTGCCTCCGTTTTACAAATTTTAAAATACCACGGATCATTTAAAAATTTGTTTCTGTCAGCTCTCCTAGGAAATATTTCTTTTCTTCATTTACTGTCTGTATTCGTTTTTCTGCAGGCTACAGTGAAATGATTCCTTTTCCGCATTTTTTTTAGCGTTTCTCGAGTTTCAAATCAGGAATGAATTGTAATCTTTAGGTCCTTAATCTGTAGTCCTATCACAAGACGGTCTCTGATGTGGCCATTTTTCTTTGGAAACTCACATGCTTCTGCTACTTCGTGCAATGCACGAATAAAGTTTTTCACTGGTTCTCATGGTAATGGAACTCGAAGGTAAAATTTTGCCCCTTCATGAATTATATTTCTTTTAGGCATGAAGTAGGCATTGAATTTTTTCCAAACTGAGTCGTACACATTTGAGTCTTCTCGTCGTAAGAAAGAAAATGTTCGGAATATATTTTCGGCTTCGCTTCCCATGCAATATATTAATGTACTGACTTGAGTTTTGTTGTCTTCTTCCCAGAGTTCCGATGCTTCTCGAAAGCGTTAAAACCTCTTCGACCATTTCTGCCAATTTCCTGGGTTTGTAAAATCAAACGGCTCTGGTGTAGCTAATTTGAATATGTTTTCTTTTTTTCCGAATAAAAGAAACTTTATTTTTCGAGTTTGAGTCCTGTTCTTCTAGAAAATAATTTTCTTTTTTTAGAAAGACTCCCTCTCTGGCACCATGTTCCACTGGACTTAGGGTGGAAAGATATATTATATGAGACTGGCTGCTGAAAAGACGACATGACATGTGATAAACTCAACAACGTATTTTATTTAAACTCCCCGCTGGGTAAGTCTTAGTCCCATCATTCCTTAGTAGGACCGGAAGTCCTTACAACCATCATCATCATCATTAATGATGTTATTATAACAGAGGGTACCCTGTTAATATTATATGCTCTGAGTAAATCCTTGTTTAACCCTTCAATGTTTAATTTTATTTTGAAAATATTTTTCAACTCCGATCTGCGTCTTTCTTGTCGGCTGTTGTTGTTGTCTATTGTATCTGAAAAATGAGTGCACAAAAAATCGGAGAGACGGATAACAACGTATATTCTGCCCAGCGAGTACAACTGACTTTTCAATTAAAATATTTTTCATAAGAGTATAGAAATCAAATGGTTAATGGTAAGTTATTTCCCTTGGACTGTAAACACAACAACCCTCCCTTACTTTGGATAAGGGTTTCAAGTTATATAGTCCTTTAGGTAAGTTGGGTCTTTGGCGTTGTGATCTGGAATGTAGTCTCGGGCAAACGTAGGGGTTTCGGGTGAGGAGATCTCTGGTTCCAGCAAAGGGGTGATGATTGGTGATGATGTGGGTGGGGTGTCAATACAGGTTTCAGCTGAAAACGGCATGTAGGCTGAATGGCAATGCCTCTCAGCATCTATTGTGCCACTCTCATTTTCTCTTTCCAACAAGCAGGTGATAAAACTTTTATGGGTTTAAAATGAGATGAGTTCCGTGTGATGCTATTTTGGCCACGTTGTATTGTTATCATACTACCTTTCTTTTGAGTTATTATGTAAAGCAGAGGGAGGAGGTGATGTTAGTTTGATTTTTTGTTGTTTTACTAGGACAACGTTGCCAGGTTGAAGTGTTGAGAGACAGGTTTTACTTTTCCTGTCAGCATATTCACACATCTTCTGTTTACTGATGTAATCATTTTCACAGATTTTTTTGTTTATTTTGGCATGTGTGTTGTTTGGGGTTGGGGCTTGAGAGGGTATGCTAGGTAGGCCGATTTTCATCTTTCTACCTGTGAGAGCCTCAAAAGGGGACATTTTTGTCGAAGTATGAGGGGTGCCTGTATACATACGAAGAAATGTGGGTAGTTGAGAGTTCCATGTGTGTACCCTCAGTTACACATGACCTAATGATTTTAAGTGTGGCCATGAAGCGTTCCACCTCCCCATTTGCCTCTGGCCAGAGAGGTGTTATTTTTCTGTGTTGGATCCCGAACTCATGCATAGCTTTAGAAAACTCTTCCCCATTAAATGGGGGACCATTGTCTGTCTTGAGGAAGGGATTCCTTGACGTGAGAAGATGGCTTCAAGTCTTGGCAGGACTGCTCTTGTTGAGGTGGATGAGATTATTTCTACCTCAGGGAAACAGCTGTATTCATCTATGACTACAAGTAAGTAGTCACCTGAGGGAAAAGGACCAGCAAGATCAATGGCAAAGGAGCTCCATGGTTCTGGTGGTAGTGGTGTGGGTTGTAGGGGTTCACGTCGGTTGTGGCCTGGGTGATATGCCTGGCATGGTATGCAGGATTTTACTGTATCCTCTACAGACCTGTCAATTCCTGGAAACCTCACTTTTTCTCTGATACATTGTTTCCTTTTGATTATGCCTTGGTGGGCATGGTGGGCAATAGCTATAGTCTTCTGACGTAGAGTTTCAGGTATGATTATCCTGTTTTGCCTGAGGATAAGCCCATCATAGATGGACAACTCATCCTTGAATTTTTAAAGTCCTTTATGTCTGGGTCTATCCGGGGGCCAGTTCGTATAGCTTGTATTACTTTTTGGAGCTGTTGGTCTTTCCCAGTTGCAGATTTTACTTCTGTCAAAGTCAGAGATTTTGGGATTTCATTCATTGCTATATATGCAATATATGCTTCTTCTGCATTGTCGTGCTTGGGTATTTCGTGGGGATGTCTGCTGATGTAGTCAGCAGGGTTGTTTTCACCACGTCCAGGTCTGTATATCAGATCCATGCTGCATGAAACACCGCCCCCACAGAAGCTACGTTGACTTTTTTTAAATCTGCCTATATACAACACTATAAATGTACAAGCTTTGTTCTCCCAAGGCGATGTTCAATGTCAAGATGATCACGTCACAATACTAAATACGTTTGGAACCGACCTCCAGCTGGAGAAAAAATTGGTCTGAAGTACGAGCAAAGGTCGACGCTGCCGGTCAGACTTGGCGTCGACGGAAGTTGTACGTGAAGGGCAGGGCAGAGGTGTGTGCTACATACATTTTCCCTCTTGTTCTTTATCAATTGTCCGTACTTCCTCTCTGTGACGACCATCGGAAGCCGCTCGATCGCTCGCTATCCTCCATTTTATGGAGGGGACGCGGGAATCGGGTCGACAGACGAGTCTGTGTACAACGTCCGTGTCATGGGGGCTGGGAATGCCACACTTAGAGAGCCACAAACGTGCCTCGAGGTTGGCTTTCCTACGCCGCGCGTTGACAGGAGGAGATTCGATTATGGCGGGTATTGTTAGGGACGCGTTGCCTTTCCTTACTATCAGTCCCCCCCCCATCTCATGGGTTGAGCGCCATCGTAAACCCCGGGATCAATCGGCTTTCCTTCGCGAGTGTCGGTCGGCCTTGTTGGCTGTTCCTCGGTCCAGTGACTTTTCACGGCCTAAGAAGGTCTTCTATCGTCTTTTAGTGGATGTGGACCGCGAAGGATTCCCTACGTGATACGCTCTGTTTGTCGGAGGATGAGTTTCGCTCTTACTGGTCTTGGGCGCTAGCGGCAGATTACCTCAGTAACCCTGAGTTTTCGCTTACCTGGCGATTGGCTCGGAATCGGCTGCCTCTCACTGACAAGGCTTTCATATTGGCGGATTTGCCAGACTGTGAACGGTGTGGCCTTGGTTTAGAAGAAACAGCTTCGCACGCCTTCTACCATTGCCCATCGGGTCCGCCCCTTATGGCATCATGTCGGCGAGCTGACGGCTCGTCTCGCTCCCGAAAAGCTTGTGCCCATTGACCGCGCATACGCGTATGACAATGAGTCGCCCCCGTATTCCGGGGTGAAACGAATGGTGTTTCTGACGCTGCTAGCCACGACCCGAATGGGGATTTGGACGACGCGACAGGAGGAAATCTTGCGAAGCATCCGTCTTTCTCATCAGGATCTGATCCGATTCTTTGAGCATCAGCTCAAGATGAAGATTAGAACTGATAGAAAACGCCTGCATTCGACAGTCTTCAGCGAAAGGTGGGTGACTGAGGCGAGCTTGGTTCGTTTGAACGGGGCTAGCTTTGATTTTCTTTTCTAGGTCAACCTATGTCACATCGGGGTGGTTTCCCGTGGAGCCCTCCCCTTGGTTAGGTTAGACAAGCTTTTGTGTACCTAGTTAATGTGAGTAAGTGTTGTTCCTGGCTTGTTCCCGGCTATCTATTATGATCCAAGTCGAGATTCCCAACCTCCCCAAATTGTTGGCCCTACTTTTCATCTCGACTGGGTCAGCTTTCAAATTTCCCATGTCCGTTTATATTTTCTCCTTTCCCACTCCCTTAGCGAGAGAGCTTCTTGATTTTGTCCCACGGGCAGAATACAGCGGCCTCTCTGTTTTGAAGGTTGGGCGAGCCCTACTAACATCAGTTATGTTTAGTTTGAATTATGTTCATATTTTAGTTTATTATTGGGTTCATCTCCTTTCCCTCTCATTTTTTCACCATAGAATTTTAAGTCTTTCTTATTATCATCAAATTTTTATGGCATGGGGCGCGTTTTGTAGGCCCCCCTTGTGAGGATGCGGCATTATGGTGTATGGAGGATTGAATGGTGACGGACGAGTTCTTGTGGTGAATGGGCAAACTGTAATGTATGAAAGGGTCGTGAATCCGATTAGCTAGGTATAAGATAGATAGTGATGAGCAGCCTCTACCCCTCCCCTTTTTGGCCTTGTACCGCAATTGTGTATTTTGCACAATAAATAGAGTCAGTAACTCAGCTTCAGAGAGATATCACACGAATCCACGTGTGTTACTATTTTGACTTAAGAAACTTTTCGCGCGTCAACTGCTGACTCAACCACCAATATCATTCTCTCTCTAAGCCCATTACAACTTTCTTAAAAGGTGTTCATTTACACTACTAAATAGAAATTGTAATTTCAACCAAAGACAAACAAAAGACAGTCCAAGGTAAACAACTCTGGAAGAATTAGAAAACAAATCCTACTTTAATCTCGCATATTTACTACCTAAATTACGTTTTTTGATATATTTTCCTTTCTTATCCTATTTGAACATTTCTTCAACAATTGAACATTTCTGAACTGTAATTCATTAACATACTTAATTCACACTTCGTCAACTTTCATATAACCAAAACACAAGCTTTTTCCAATTGTATTAACTGTATATAAATGTTCGATATTTTCTAATTGAATTCACGACTACCGTTGTTTCGTGTTCAATTTTGCCTGGAGATTTATTCAACTTGTATGTCTATGCTTAATATTGTTGTGATTAATATGAAGAACATGCTTTCAAACTCATCATCTTAAAACAAAAAACACTTCTGATTACACACTCAATTCATAGCAATCCCAACAAGAGAAAAGGATTCGACTCCATCTTAAAGATTATGAAATTTAGCATCCCGTTTAAAATATCAAATGACAAAAACTTGACTTGACCATGTGCTTGACGTCTCGGGCTTTTAAAAACAAATGAAGACTTTTTTTAGATATAAAAATAATGAACTTGTTAACTTGGGGCACACCTGGCTACCTTTCAGGGCGCATTAGTGCGCCCCAGGGCGCACCGGTTGAGAAATACTGCAAGCTATTCGAATACCAGGAAGATGTGCAGAAAAGTTCTCAGACCATTCCTATATACAAAACTGATTTTAGAAGGGCTTCTTGATCTGAAACTTTACAGCACACGAGTGTAATGGAAACAATAACGTATTGGTGATGGGGAGAAAAAAGGTTTGCAGCTTTGTGGCTAAATGTGAATAACTATTGCTGGTTAACCTTAATCGGTATTATTAATGATATTAATAGAGTTGGAAGTAGTAGCAGTGAAATCAAAGGTTTTCATAGAGATTATCGTTTGTTAATCAAAGTGAACAGTAATTTTATCGATTATTTATGATTTTCTATTCCAAGTAACTTGCTCATCTTTTCATTAACTGCGTCCTTGCTTATTAATTGGAAATAAAATCTGTTTTATTCCTTCCCATTATTCATATAACAATTTAGGTTGTTCAACATATAATTACAGGTTTTGTTTTGATATTCTATACTTTACAAAAAAAAAATAACGTAAGTGAATCGATATTTTCAAATAATATATAATTGTCGGTGATTCAGTAACAATTTACTGCCATTAATTTTTACGACATCGTAAAACAAATATGAAAAGCCTTCCAATTTCTCAATTCATGTATGATGTTTTTATGAATTAATTTGGTTTATAATGTTACCTGACGCTGTCAGGAATATGAATTCTGCATTTTGTAATAATGCTGATGTGCTGTAAGATATTGGTTTCGAATAGAGTAAATGGAGATTCAGTTTAAAAAAACTAGGAGATCAATCAAAGTCATTAAATCAATGAAGAAGATTCAAAATCTAAGTGAAAAATGATCCCAAATCCTCAGAGAGCATCAAATGATCTAATAGCCATTGTTATGAAAAGAAAGGAAAAAATGTCGAACTTTTGAACGCCGAACTTAATTATGTTCAACAGTATAAAATAGATTCATTTTTGCATTGTATAATAACTTGTGGTGAAAATATCAACAAAAATTTAATGAACGAACGTGCTAGGCTGGTCCCTATATCTGTGGGGACACTTCTCTTCTGGGTGGCTGATTCAAACCAAATGTTTCTTTTTCTTGGCTTTTTGGTTCAGAGCGATCTTTAAATGTTATTTCGGTGACCACTTGGATTTCTTTATCGACACATGTTTTTTTTTCTATTTGACATCTTCGCGGATATATTAATGATCTCTTTCTTATCAGCGGGAAGGGGGAAGGATGGGTAGTCTTGGTTTTGCTCAGTGTTACTGAATTCCGTTCAGTTAAATTTGGGTTCGATTCTGTTTGGAATTATTTTAAACGTGATTTTTTCGATGCATTTCGTTTTTAATTTTCTTCTCAACTAACTTTTCAATCCATCTTCCTACGAATTTCAACAATTATCATCTCTTTCCTCTTTCTTTCCCTTTTTTTATCAATCTCCGAAGATCCCAGTGTCACATTTGCCAAAATGTTTATACAGATGAATAGTTGATATTCTGCCATTTTTAACCTTCGGGTTAGTAGATTTTTCCCTGTAACATTATAGTAGATCAATTCTCTGGCCTTTCTTTAATTACTTTATTCGCTATTTTATGGGTTGTTTAAGAATATTCAGCCTTTCTTTTTATAAATACGTTTTAATAAATAAGTTCTTTAACTTTCTCCAAATGCTATGCACATTATAGCGAACCACCCTAATTTCCTTCATATTCCATTGGTGAACTGTAAGTTCCACTCGAGCAGCTTCTTTCTACGAACCGTTGCTTTGTGGAAGTGGCTCCATAGAAGATACTTGCCCGATCGTTACAATCATAACCTGTTCAGTTCTAGGGCTAACCGTTATCTTCCCTGCGTATCCGCATAAACTGTGCATAAACTATGCCTCTTACTCTGTAATCCTCCACCTCGAGTGGATCTCGGGCCTTGTACAGAGTGAACATCATTGTTAAAAGAAAATTTTTACTTGTGGTATTTTTCGCGATTCTAAATCTGTGTAGTGCTATACTCTGCTTCAAATTAGATCGCTTTTGGATTTAATCTACATGTTGGCCGGAAGTGAACACTAAGAAAGCAAAATTAAAAATGAAAATGTTGCTCTCTGCACAGGGTTCCGAGCATCACATCCAGCTCACAACACAAACCCCCTAAAAATATATAAAATACAATATAAAACGTGCCAATCACGAATGTTGCCACCAATGGGGGTGGGGAAAGATGAGTCTACCATATTTGCTTTTAAGAACGCCGCTCATAATGGCTGTAACTGAATCCTGGCAAACAGGCAAGCTGTCAACGTCACCAAGTAACCTTGGTCAACTGACCTGATAAGTGCATCAACTCCAGTCCCAAGTCCTCCAAGTCAGTTCTCTTGGCCAAAAAGAGAAATTCCACTCACATCCACTGTATCGGCAATACGAATTTTATATTAACAATTCTTATCTTCTTTTCTTTTCGACTCACCAGTGGTAATTGTTTATTATTTTGCTTCTCCTCTAATGTTACCATACACATGTTTATAACAGCATCAATTATTTCAACATTCATGGTATCTATTTTGAAGGCCCATTGTGAAGTGATAATACATTTTATTTCATGCAAGTTTTGTGAAATTTTGTTATTATTTGCTACAGGTATAAAGTCTACTTTGAAGTTGATCCTTTTAATTAGGAACTGCCACCAATTCACTGAAAAAAAAAACAAAAAAAAAACAGCATAGCATAATAAAAAAAAAATCCCAAACTTAAAACAAAGTTTCATCGTCAAAATGTTTATATTATTAAAAGGGAATACCAAATACTTTTGATTAAATTTTTTAAAACCTTTCTTGCAGCTTCGAAATTTTAGTTAAAAATCTTGTATTTTTCTGTCAGCAATCAACTTAATATTCACTATTGGCATTTTAGCACCTTTTTTCTGGTAAAAAACACACACACATTGATTTGGAAATTCTTGCAAAAATCAAATAATTGTCAGATTCTAATAAAACTTTCAGGACTAATTCACAAATGACTTAATTTTAATTGCAAAATTTGTTTTATTAGTTAAAAGCAGGACTTCTAGAAGATTGTAAATCAACATTTTTTTTTCAAACTGCTCATTTCCTGAAAATCTGCTCCAAATAATATAAAATAAAAAAATATTTAATTAGAAAAGCTCTTAATTACTTTTATGAATAAGATTTATTAAGGATTTATGAAAAAAAATGTAATTTTAATTATAATAATTTATATATAATTCTCTTAAAATTCTGCATCACTTTAATTGCATTAAGTGAAATCTATATTTACTAATCAAAACATGAAAAGCTTATTACAATTAATCATTATGCACCAATATTTTTAAAATATTCTTTAAATTTTATGTGTATAATCGTGCCAATTTTGAAAGGATGGGTGACCATACACTACATTATCAGATAATAAGAGCAATGACTATAGTAAATTTAAAGTCAACATTCCTAAAATTAGGTTACAAACTATTTTCCAACATTTTTAAGAAAACTAAGTACTTAAAAGTTATATAAAAAGGCGCTCATGTCATTTTCTTAAATTATGTTTTAGAGATAAAGTCTCCGTTGAACAAAAATAAAGCTGTCAACACCTTTTCGTCACTTGTCAACAATCGTCAATCATGTAAACATGGCTACTGTCGGTTAACACAGCTTCTGTTTGTTTTAAAAATGCATTCCGGTGTTATTTTAAAGTAAATATTTGTTTCAAATCAGATTAATTATACTTTAAATCTGCTAATATTCCTCAAATAAAGATTCAGAAAAGTATATTTTATTTTGGGAAGATTACATTGGGATGAAAGACGACTAAAAAGGGTGCTCACCAGCTATTTTAGAAAAAAAATCAATTCCAATTAATATAATTTCTGTTTGAAATACACCAGAGTATTTTGCTTAATGGAAATAGTAAATTTAATCCTTTAGCTTTCAATTAAAGCTAAAATGAAAGCTTCAAGAAAGCTTTTTCCTTTTTAAAAATTCAATTTAAACTTTAAGTATTGCAAATTAGTAGAGGTCCCTACTTTTAATAGAGCAGAGAATTGTCATCAGAAAAATGAATCCTTTCTATCCAGGTTAAATTGTTTGGGATTTGTACCACAACTGAAAAGTTGTTTGCAAAAGCAAAGTCATTATAGACTTAATCAGTATGTTCCCACTTATTCTGAAGCAAGATTATCAAATGCCTGAAACATACTCAGTACATGAAGCTAGATATTTTCTAGCTGACAAGAATATATATATTATTTTACACATTGTTTTGAGTGGATACTCATATTTGATTAAACACTACATT
The DNA here is from genome assembly GCA_964036315.1 of Acanthosepion esculentum. NCBI lineage: Eukaryota > Metazoa > Mollusca > Cephalopoda > Sepiida > Sepiidae > Acanthosepion > Acanthosepion esculentum. Next base: position 46,402,560 of record OZ038507.1, read on the forward strand.
TATTTATTTAACTGTATCTTTATTTTTGTCTATATTCAAGGAATCTTATTAAAGAAAATATGTGCTGTCCGGCAGGATTTGAACCCATGTCACTCTGGGCAGAGGGAAACCATGAAGCAGCCTTGCCAATCAAGCAAAGTCTGAAACATGCCTTTAAGCAAAATCCTTCTCATATTCCTCAAAATTCTTATATCTGCTCAGTTTTGTTTTCAAATGTAAACAAAGTCATTTTCTAAGGTAATGGGTTTATATTTATCAATCTGGCAGATTTTTATCACTTTAACATATTTTTCTTTAATAAGATTTCTTGAATATTCAGGCCAGTAGATGAAAATAAATAAATATACTGTTTAATAAATAAATGGAGCATCTACTCAAATATGAGTATCCACTAAAAACAACTATATATATATATATATATATATATATAGTAAAAATCTAAAACCATTTGGGAAATTTCAACATAGTGATTTCTCACTGCCTTCAAGAGCAAAAGGCTCAAAAATACTCTTATCCTGTGGACTTGTTTCCCCAAACAGTGTTTCATTATAGGACTAAGACATAATAGTACACTCTAATAGAGAGGTCAAGAATTTTTTTACTGAAACCTAAATGCAAGTGGTATGATTTTTCAATGGTAGAGAAGCTGCATGTTTTTAAAATCATTGCCAATCTGATATTTGCTATAAGTATTAGGATGGCAAATCCACTACTGTTTCAGTAGCCAGTAGAGAAATAAGATTATAGAATTCCATTCAATATACAGAACAATTTAGTAACAATTAAAAACAAACTTTTTAATTGTTCAATTTCTATCCAAATTTCATGATAACATTGTCATTAGGGACACACAACACTGAAAAAGCAGTCATCTTTACCAACATCACACTGTTATTGCCGAGTTATAAATCTTTAAAAAAATTAAATGTTGGAATATCTAAAAAATATATCACATAACCATAAAGTCAAGGAAGTAAAAGGCAAAAGATTTATCTGCAAACAATGACCGGAAACTAACGCCAAGGAAGTGTGTGACAAAGTATCAATAATTGAATCTAAAACTTCCTTACAAAGAAAATGGTTGACACTTGTTTAGCTATCATTAAAATATGATGCATAATCTATATTAGGACATTATTTGTGCCATTGGCTTTTGCCGCCCACAACTAATTTTCTGCAATGTGCTCTCTTCACAATTTGTAATTGAGTGCTGCCTGCATCAAGCAATGCTAATCTCGGTAAATATCTCCTCAGGAATTTCAATAACAACACGAATATGAAACAATATTTAGAAACATAAAGAATTACCTGAAATAGCTAACAAGAAACCAAAGATTTAATCTAAAATAAATAGGAACTTTATTCTATTTAACCAAGAAAGTCAGTGCTTTTTGTCAGAGTTACTTTGCTTCCCTATTTATAATTATAAAGTAAGTTAAATATAGAATTAAATTTTAATCTCAAAATTCAGTCTAGATTTACATTTTTCACTAAATCCATGTGCCATTTCAGTCAGAATTTTAATCTATAAACTTTAGATAATCTTTTTTATAAACACACACACACACACACACACACACACACACACACAATATATGATAAAAATATAGTTTTAAGGCACACTATATTTATGGGTAAAAATGCTCCATATTGAGGATATAAATATAAAAGTGAACACAGAGGTCAGCACCAAGCAGTGATAGTCTGTTTCTTGCTTGAAAACAATCTTCAGGCCATATGAATTGTGTGTTGGCTCAACTATTTATATATGTTGGTCAATAGTATATTATGGATTGTCTTATATTAATGGTTATTGGGAAGGCAGTAATTATTCTAGAGGCTATTCAGTAGAAATATTAGGTTGGTGCAAAAATAATGTCGTTTTTTGACATTCAACTTCATGTGAGAAAATGACATTATTTTTGCACCAACCTAATAATAGCAGACCTAAATACATTTATTTGTAGCTATTTTATAGTGTTATCTGTTAATTTTTTACTTATTTATTATAGATTATTAAATTTTAACTATTTAAATATTTGTTTATATTATTCAATTTTATTCAGGGTTTAGTTATCTTATTTGTTTAGATTAAAGTATTATCTATCTCTAAAGTATGTTACATTATCTACATTATACACTGTGCAAATATTTGCATGCTTCATTTTGCAAAAAGTATTCATTTTTAGTTTTTAAGTGACATAGTAAAAATTGTTCTTGTGGCTGCATTTTCAGATAGTTTCTGATCATTTATTTAGTAATTTGGTTGGACTGGGAAGGTGCTTATAAATATTTTCTCCTCCAGACAGAGTTTACACTTTGGGGATTTATTGTTGTAGGCTGAATGATGTTTTCTTTATCTTCCATATTTTATGTGTAATTTGTTTTTTTGTTTTTAATTTCCATATATTTAGAAAGGGTTGTGATGTTTGCATAGTTACTATTTGTAAAAGGATGTTTTGTGTGCATAATTTCTGTTTCCAGGGTCCTTCAATTACTCCTATGTATACTTTTCTTTGTTATCTGCCAATTTTACAATGGCTTAGTATATTATATAGTTTTGCAAGCAATTGCCATTTTAAGGACATTCATGCTTTGCTCTGCAGTTACAAGTGGGTTTGATTTCTTCAGGTGGTTTGTTGGCTATTTCTCTTTTGGGCTTTTCCATATTCTTTTTTTGGCTTCAATGAAAAAGGTTCCATTAGAAGAATTGTCAGATAACCTATGGTAATTTATTGTTGTATCAGTTTGATTATTGTTAGCAGGTGTTTGTAAGATGTGTATATGTAAAGTAGTTTATATATAAGTAATAATTTGAATCACATCAGGATTTATTATTCCCTTATTTGTATTGTTTTTATAAAAAAGGACTAATACCATTAATAATAACACAGTAAAGAAAAGAATAAAGAAGATTTTGTTGGGACACACGTTTTAAATCTATAAAGTGCTCATATAGAGATTATTTACAAATAAAGAAAAATTATTAACAATAAAAAGCAAAGCAATATCAAAAGGTGAGGAAAAGACTGTGAAAATAAGCTGTTCATTTCAGTTTTCTCATGTGTAAGGTGTGTAGCCTTTTTAAAAATCTTTCCAGAGCAACTTTAAATGCTGGCCAAAGCAGCATGATGTTTCTCTTATACCATTCTCTACAAAAGAAAAAGATGTTACAAGTTGTTATTTTTAAAAATAAGTGTCATTTGTAAAGTTAATTCAAAACTATAAATAAAATCAGATAATAGAAAATAATTATTTCAAAGTTTACACTATATTTTTGTAATGAATGGATTTTGTTGTCATCAAATAAAAAGTATTCATTGCAAATGCTAAGCATAAAGAGACATATGAAGTAAGAGTTGGAGAAACCTTTTATATATTCAAACATGCATTGTCAATGTATGTATTTTTATGAAAAAGACACAAAGGTTTACAGACAGAAAATAAGTGGAGACAACAAATGCAAAAACATTAAAATTGCAATCATTTTGCATAAATTAAAAAAAATCTTCATTCATACTTTATTAAATGACATTCATACTTTATATAAAATATTTTATCAAAAAAATAAAACAATTATATTTTGTAGATTAGTTAAATAGTGCTCAATTAAATAAAAATGCACTTCAATAAAGAAGCATAGAGTTTGCTTACACTGGGTAAATCTTGTCATTATTGGAATGCATCTGAATTTTATTTACATGACTTCATGTAGCAATGAGAGTCAGGCTGAGGTTATGTTAAATTTAAAACAACTCAATACAGAACATTTACTTTTGACCATGGTTATCAGTAATTGGAGTCAACTTCAAATTGCAAGAGCAAGAGACTCAGACTGAGAGAAAGTGACAGAAGGATGATTAATCACTTTTTTAGAAGATGACAGGACAATAAAAATTGTCTATAAAACTGACCATCTGCTGAACTGTACACTCATTTATGCCTAATCTCTACTTCACTCACTTATAGCAGTAAGTTACTACCTAAGAATAAAATCTGATTTACTGCTAGAAATTGTTTTGTTCTTCACTCGTGGGTAACAATCTGGCTGAAGGGTAATTTTTAAGCCACAAGTTTTTAACTACAAGAAGCTGCACTCTGTCAACGAACCAAGCTCCAATACAACATTCATATAGGTTTGTTACAGAAGGGAAGAAAAAAACATGAAATTATTTAAAATTTTTTTGTGAAGTTTTAATTTTGTTTTAATTGAACAGCATAAACTTTATAAATTTTGTTCAGACAAAAAGCACTTGTCTTCTTTTATATTCAGCCTTAGTCAGGTATATAATCAATAAGAGGAAACATTTTTTTTGACAATGAGAATAAAACATGCATTAATGATCAAAAATGGATTGACCAAAATGTGTTATGAACATCAAGAATGCAAAGCTGTGTAAATGTCCAGGCAAAATTTCAAAAGATCATGGAATTTCTCATAGACAGCATAAAGTTTGGTGTAAAAAAATATTCTGTTACAATTTATTCCAATTACCCCATATTTATCAACAAGGAAAACTTAACCTATATTTAAAACATAACTCTTTCCAAATAATAAATGAAAAATAGTTCATGTTTGCTTAACTGAACTGTAAAAAGAATATTCTCAACATTTTGCTTCAAAATCCATTGAAGAATGTTTACAAGTCTTTCACCTCTCAACATAATTGAAAGGTCAAAGTGGATAATCCAAGACATTTTTATATTATCGATAAGCTGGTTGTGTGATTGTATATGTGGTAGGTGATGACAAATGAAATGCCATTTTCCCATTCCAGACTTAAAATTGAAAATACTTTGAGTTATGGTTTTGTTAGATCATATAAATGATGTCACCACCAAATTTTTATCCAAAATGGCTTGAACCAGTAAATTACTTGAGGCTATTAGATTATCACTGGTCCTCTCTCTCCTCATCTGTGGTTTTGCTTTACCTGCTGTCAATCCCTAAAATAATTCATAATTTTTATAGGAAAAGATATAGTTTGTATCAGGTTTGGTATAATTTAAGAACATATTCTTTTCAGGTAAAGGGAGTAGAGTACTATATCTTTATAAACAATCATAGTCCTTTTAAAGTTATGAAAGAGAATGAAAAATTTTGCCTATCATCAATTTTTTATACCATAAAAAAAGACAATTAAAATCATCATTATTATTATTTTAATGATAAAAAACTGCTTTCTCAAAATTAATTCTGAAAATAGTGTCACCCATAAAATAAAGGAAAAGAACATCTTAACCAAATGATAACAGTGGAAATTATTTTTTGAAAAATATTTACTTGATCTTAAAAACTTCCTTCAGTTGAAGAAAACACAATAATAATAAACTACCTCTGATTTTATAAATTGTTTCCAATATTCAGAAAATTTTCTGTTAAAATATCTAAAATGGTTTCATTGAATAAAAAATTAAAGTAAGGCAAAACTGTCTGGCTGTCCTGGGTATGACAATAAACTATATCTGGCATCAAGGCCTCTGATCAGGAGCTTTTGAGGAGCATGGAACCACCTCTTAATTGCTATTGTTCCTAGATCTACCCTGACACAGGGTGGTACCACCTGTTAGGGTCCCAGCTATGGACAAATAGTTAACCACCCAAACTGAGGTCAAAGCACTATGAAAGTATAAAAATACATTTTTGTAGTAGAAGTTTCAGCAATGCATTTTCATAGCAAAGGAATTACCTGCAATATATTTCGGTAAAAAAAAAAAAAAATTACCAACAATACATTTTTGTAAAACAAAGATAGTACCAGCAATACATTTTTGCAAAAGAAATTTCTAATACACCCCACCCAAGAAAATTAAATTTTGGTATTAAATGACCCATAATGTGTTGATATGCCATTAAACAAACAAGATCTAGCAGAGTGACAAACTAGGAATATGTAATAGTTGCTTATTGCAGACAGAGCCTACATAGATGCTAAATTTCTAGATCTTTCTTAACAACAAAATCTATGAAAATTAGGGACCAAAAATTATTAATGAATTTCTTTATTTCTTCATTATTCTATCACTTTTTGATCATATACAAAAGATATGAGTTTTAATTTAATGTTTTTAATTTAAATATTTAAAATAATCTTTTTCTTTTCATATGCAATAAATCTACAATTTAACAAATAAAACTAAAATGTTTTCAAACCAAGCAATACTTTTACTGCTTCATCCAGTTTTAAAATTTATGATTTAAGATATAATGTCAAACCCAATGGGTTTCTTTTCACAAAAAAATAAAATTGATTTTAATTTTACAGCAGATTCAATAAAGAAGCATTGAGTCTTTCACTATAAACATCCTATTTATTTTTAATCTTGTAAAACTTATTCATGAATAAATAGAATTTTCATAAGGTAGGAATATATACATAAAAGAAAATACTTTGATTCATTTTTTAGAAGAAAGTTTTTGATAAATTCAGTCATCAATGTAATTTTTTTTTTATTATTTCACTACTGCAAAGGCAATAAAGCCACTAAGATGCAAGGGTTTACCAAGTGTTAGAGAATATGAGAAAAAGAAAATGTTATTAAGGAGAGAGAGCAATAAAAAAAAAAACAGGAATTAAGACAGAAAATAACAATTGACATTGCATTTAAATCTTTGAAGATCAAGAATGCAGAAGAGAGTTCCACAAGTGAGAAGTGCAATAGAAGAAACTGTTAGCCTAGAACTTATGGCTGCATCTAGTCATTTCAAATGTAATATCATAGGATCTTGCTGCCAATCTAGTATTGCATTTAAATTTATAAAGTCTAGATAGCACAGAGAAAAGTTCTTCAGAACAATTACCATGAAATTATTTATAGAAAAGGTACAGTGTAGGTAGCTATGTTACAACAGTGGGGAAGTGACTGAAGTCAAGATACCAGGTCAGGACCAATATCATTGCAGATTCTTCTTTGTATTTCAATAAGAATCTCTAAATACATAGCAGAAGCACCAGACCAAATGTGGCAGCAATATTCAATGCATGGACGTGCAAGATAGATTCTGTCAAGAAAAATAGTCTAGCACAACACAGTGAGCCAACTTTCCTAGCAGCAGACCTAGCAATTGATGCAGTATAATCTTTCCACTTCCTGTCAGCAGAAAATGTTAGCCTGAGAAGACACAATGGGTTACTCTCCTGGAGAGTTAATGGAAGCCATGCTGATGGAAGGCAAAAGGAGTCTCTCAGATGATTAACAGAGAGCAGTTTTGTTTCGGAGGCATATATACAGAAAGTTTAATTAAATTTCTATAATTAATTACATTTTTATAAATTTTTTATAAATGAGAGAGAAAACCAAGCTTTCAAATGTTTTCTATTGATTTTCAATGTTACACTTTCCAAACACAAATATCTCCATTTTATATTCAAGGTTACTCCAAAAGCAACATCTCCAATTTTATTATGTTGAGCCACATTAGAGGTGGATGGCAGCAGAGATTGAACATTCCAAGCAATAAAATATATCTTGATGTTTTCATCCTATTTATTTACCAAAGTAATTTTGACTTATTTACAATCTTCAAGTGGATGTGTTCACTTTGGAATAAATCATTCACTTATATCCAACATCATGACATCATTACAAAATTATAAAATCCTATTCATTTTTTATAAAATTAGTTTTTCATAATTACACATGAAAAACATGAAATCAGGTTTGATAAAAAATTTCATTTTAATTATCATATTTTCCTCTGTACTGCTTAAAGCAGTTCATAGACAAATTTGATAAATCCCAAAAGGTACATCAACATTAATATCACATTATAGAACATAAATCCTTACCTATGATATTTAAGATTATTTTGGTAATTTTCCTGTAGGAACTGCTTATAAAACACCGCCATCTCTTCAGGAGAAAGTGTTTGCTTTTTCAACCCAGGTGAAAGAAGTCTTCGTTTATCAAGATCTGCTTGTATAAACTCAGATTTTTTCTGTAATATGAAAATATGGTTAAGACAATTTTTGTACACCAAGAAGAATGTAAAGTAAAGAAAATGATACAGACTTAGAAAAGTTTAGGAAGGCTTCAAAGCAAATAAATTGTATGTTAATTTCTCAGAGTAACACTAAAGAACGTTTACAGGAACATTCTTACTTCATCCAAAATGTTTTATATGATTTGACATTAACAGACACTGAAAATGACTTCTTTCTAAAATATTTTGCTTGCTTTTTTATTGTTTAGAAATAAATGAGCAAATGAATCGGTTAATGACAACAGTAATCTGTCTATATCTCTGAGATGAGGTATTATAATTACTTGCATTATTTACATTACTCGGACTATTATCCTCATCTTCATTGCCATATGTGCGCTCCGGCCTTCTTATGGAGGTGATTGGAATTTCAAACCAAACCCTTTATTTCATCCACCACAGTAGTTGTTCTAGTTCCATGAGCCATGCCACTTCCAGACATTTCAGTTATTTCCCTTTAACTCAAATCTCCAAGTTTTGGTTCACCACTGCTGTGGCCTGGTATTGAACTCACAATTCTTTGGGTCTAGTCACTGGATCAAACCAATGTCTTTATCCACTGGGTCATGTGGAACTAGAACAATCTACCCCAGTGGATGAAATATAGGATTCCATTTGAAATTCCAGGACAGAGCGTACAATGGCTGGAACATTGTGAATATGACAATGAAGATGAGAATAACAGTCCAGGTAATGTAAATAATGCAAGTGACAACAGTAATATTTTAAATTAACATCTTCATAACATCCTAAGGTTTATTAATGGAGACATAAATTCCCTGTCATTAATTTGGGTATTTATATTTACTACGAACATTGACCAGCTGAGAAATAATGGGTTTTTATCAAGAAAAATAACTCCAAATATTTTAAACAGAGTAATTTCTGCCTATACTTGACCATCAATTTTTTTTTTAAATTAAAATTTGTTTTACAATGCTAAGCGTTATTGTAGAAATGCATCAATTATACTGAAGATTTAGAACCAGCTACTAGGTTCATGATTTTATGGCCCATCTGTACCTATGTGGGCCATATACACTTCCATTTTTGGTGTAGATAAATTACTTTTATTTTATTTTTTCATACACAAATCTATCAGGTACAAGACAAACATAACTCAAACCTGCTTGTAAGCAATCTATATTTAATTGATAAACTAGTTCTATTTCAAATAATGATTACCTACAAGTTTTGTCTGACATTCTGGCTTGGTTTGGTTTCGTTTGTTTTATGGCATATCAACCACAATGCTGACAAGATTTTTATTGTTGGTAATATTTTTTTTTCAAAAATTTATTGCTGGTAATATTTTTTTCTATTCCAAAATGCATTGCTGGTAGTAAAACCTATTTTTACACTTTCATAGTTTTTGACTCCAGTTTTTTTTTGGGGGGGGGGGGGGGTAACTATTTTCTTATAGCTGGGACTCTAACAAGTGCTACCACTCTGGGTCAGGATGGACCTGGGAACACCAGCAATTAAGAGATAGGTCCACACTCCTCAAAACCTCCTGATCAGTGGCCTTGCTGCCAGATGAAGTTTATCATCATACCCAGGACACTTCATTGTGGGGGAGGAGTCTTACCTCGGGGCATCTGACATTTTGGATTGAATTGTACTTCAATTATAATTTCATTATATGAACTAATAACCTCATCTTGCTGCTTCATTTTGCAATGTAATATTACAAATACAGCATGAATCTTTGGTGCACAATTCAGTGATGCCTTCAGCTTATGTCTTACATTTAAATCTATTTCATAATAGCAGTATTAATTTATCGCATCAGCAATCTCAGTGTAAAAATGAGTACGATATAGGAGTTAGTACTCAGAACAACAATACATAAATATAAAAAAAAAAAAAAAAAGATTTTGGATATAACAAGCCTAAGACTCCTGAAATATAACCCTGTTGTGCCTTATTAAATAAAGACATTTATTTTTTGTTATCAATTTGTTTTGGTCCCTAAGTTGGGCAGTTCACTGAATTGTACTTCTTAAATGGCAAGGAAGACACTGTAATGGACATAGCCTACCTCCCCGACGAAAGAGGCAGAACATCACCTGTGCCATACACAGTCATGTAAATTACCTAGTGCTTTGGGGTTAATTAAATGCCTGTAAGTAGGCATGAAAAAATCTGCATAACTGACTGAGGCACACATAAAAGCCAGCAAATTTTTTCTTTGGGAGAAAACAAGGATTACACACGATGAGGAATATATTTGAATGAGCCAGCTGTGAGGTTCATGGATAAAGACTTGGCAGTGAGTAATGTGAAACAGATTAATACAGATATAATACTACAGATACAAACCACATTGGTATAGTCCCATAAGATTTGCAGTTAGACAAAAGAGGAGTTGAGAGTGCAATCCCTAAGAAGAATATTATACTAAAACAAGATCAATATAAAATAAAGTGAATTAAAAGAGTCTACTTGAAATTCCCTAAAGGCTTCTAGATGCAACACACATCTGAGAATGGCACTTAAAAACAATTCAAAAACTATATCCATTGAAATAGCTTCAATAAAATTGTTGTCAATCAAATCACCTCCATTTCAATTTATATGAAAAAAAGTTAGTTAATAATTAGATCCAAAATCCTTGTAAATGATGCCTACCTTATAAAACATGATATTCTGCCTTGACCAAAAATGTTGGTTAAAATCTTGTAATGCTTTTCTCTTTAACCTCAGGTTTTTCTCTGCTTGTGTCTCATCAGGGGGCATGTAAAAATGAACTGGACGCAAGTTGGACTGTTTGTCCATTGGACCAATCCAGTCACAGGTAACATTTTTAGGGGCTTCAGATTCTGGAATCTTCACAGACTTTTTCTGTAAATATTGAAAAACAAGAAAATTAGAATAAGATTTCATGTAACTATTCTATCTAGCAAGCAAAAGGCCTGAGAAGTAGGAGAATGATAAAGGAAGAAGAGAAAATCGAGTTTAATAGTGAACATATAAGAACAATCTGGAAGGCTCAAGAGAGAGTTTTCTTGCCACTAGATTTTCATGACCACCAAGGCCATGCATGTAGACACTAGAGTCTTTTTGAAAGAGAGGAAGATAACCAAGAACAGAAAATTCAGTGGTAAAGATTAAAGAGGTTAGATTAGTTTCACAGCGAGCTAAGATGTTTGGAGAACATTCCAAAAGAAATGATACACTGCAGAAATTGATACAAATACCACAATTCTTGGAGAAAGAAAAGTTGTGGAGCTTAAGTGGTTTTTGCAAACTGGTTTAATTTTATATTTTTAATTGTTATAGTCATATGATAAACTTTTAAGGTGGAAGAGACTAAGAATAATAGTCACTGGCAACCATCTAAGGCAATTCTAGCTGAGTGGAAGGTGGTGAAGACTACAGCAGAGTGTGGCCTCAAGGTTGCCCATTGGAAGTGCTTGCAAGGCAAGGACATCCATCCATGTGTGACATGGCACTGCAAGAATCCCAATATAATGCAACTGTTAAGCAGAGCAACCTCTCTAAGTGCTACCAATGTTTAGACTCCTTGCTACGAACTGGAATGCAGCAACTAGAAAACTGCCAACCCAGTATCCTCATTATAATGAGGTGTAGCCTTCAGCCAGTAATATTACTGAAAAGTCCTGACAGCCACTCTTATTATGGTCTCAGAAGAGGGAACCAGAAAGCCCATCCTAAACAGGGAAAATGGGATAAATGTCTACTCCTGTTCAAAAGATGAGAAAGGAGTGTGAACCATGCGATGGGCAAACCTATCTACTCCTATTACTTAATAAATGCAATCAAACCTTCTCATATTCTTTGGTACTATATCATAAAACCAAGGTCACTATATATTGCAAGGTCAGAAACAACATTTCTAGATATCATGACACACAACACTAACCAAAGAATATGTTTTTCATTGATTTTTTTCAAATTAATTCTAATATGCAAGAAAGAAGAAAAAAAATAGAAAATCATTTAGTATCAGTTACATAAAACTCAGTACCTCCAAAGATTTGCTAAAAAATGAGCATACATGATGAAAAAACGCCCCAAACTTTTAAAAAAACAAAGTTTTATTGTCAAAATCTATTATCAAGAGAAAAGACCAAAGGATTTTTGGTTATTAAATTATATTTTTTGATACTTTTTAGAACATTCAAGATTTTGATCAAAAATGTTGTTTTTCTTGCATCAGCAGGGTACCATAAATTAGTATAGGCAATTTTAACGTCTTTTTACAGTGAAAAGCATGTTGATTTGGAAATTCTTGCAAAAAATCAAACAGTCAAACTTTCATGAAACATTCAGGACTTATTCACAAATAAATTTAGAAACGTTTCTTGTTTAGAAAATCCTGGTAAAAAATCTTTTTATATGCTATCACCCACTTATTTAATTTTATGAAATTTTAAGAAATTTATTTTTGTACAGCTTAATGTTTATATTAGTTATATGCAAACTTAAATCATCAATCAGTTACCAAAAATCTGCTCTGAATTATACAATAAAAAAAATGAAATAAAACATTATTTAATTATAAAAGCTTTTATGAATAAGAATTTTACTTAGAATAATTTATAAACTTTTAAATCTTTTAAAATTTAAAATTAATTTGTACAGGTTAGGCGGTATTAAGTAAAAACTATATTTACTAATCATAAATTGAAAAGCTTACTACAATTCAGTAACCCAAGTATTTTAAAAAGAATTTTTGTTTTGTGTGCGTATATAAATATGCCAAATTTTTGTAAATACAGACGTCCATACAAGACATTATCAGAAAATAAGAGCTATAAATTTAAAGCCAAACTACCTAAAATAATTTTAGTAAAATTCAATGGAACCTTAGATTACAGAGAATTTTATCCTAAATTTTTTTGATTACTGTACAGCTGAAAATTTATATAAAAAGGGACTGACGTTGTATACCTCAACTAATTTTTATCTCGCCTGTAGAAAAAATTAGTTGAAATTTCCAGCTGTCAATAAAGCTTAAAAACACATACTGTCAGGTTAAAAAATGCATTTCTGCGATATTCTAAAAAGTAAACTAAAAGTAATATTTGTTTCAAATTAGATTAATTAAAGATAAATCAGCTACAATTCCACAAATAAAATTTCAGAAAAATATATTTATTTTTTAAACATTTTTAATAAAGACAATTTCATACTGCTGACAGATGGCTACAAATAAAATTAACAATTAAAAAAAAAAAAACACTCCTTCCAGTCAATTTAAATTGGTTTTTACTTTTTAAATACAATAAAGTATTTGTTTTCTCATTGGAAATATTAAATCTAATCTATTAGCTTGAAATTAAAACTAAAATAAAAACTTTAAGAAAGATTTTTATAAACCTTAACGCGTTTCTTCGGAAGTACCTACCTAAGGCAATAGAAAATACCTTTCCTAACAGTTTTCCAGGACTTAAGGTTCTAACTTTTTCGTTTCAATTCACGAAATAAAGGGAAGAAACTCTTTAATTTCCATGTCTTTTGATACCTTCTACTTTATCAATCGTCCTTCCAACAAAAATTACCGATGAATTAAAAATATGCAATGGGTTGTACTTACAGAACTAAACTGTAAGTAAATAAATCATATTAGCTTATACACCAGTGAAGGCAATTAAGAACATTTTAAAAAAATTACTGCAACATGCATGTAGCACAGCATGTCGAACAGTTCATGAATGACTACGACACGTCGTTTCTATCGATATTTATTGAATTCGCTGTAAAGTGTAAACAATTTATTATTATTATTTGTAAAAAGTAATTTTTATAGTATGTCTTTTTTTTTTTAAATTGTACTTCATTTTTAAAATTAAAATGGACTGTAAGTAATTTGTTGTTCATTCACCAAATGAAAATAGGTTCTCTTTATTGAATTTACCGACATAAAACGAAATGATGAAATGTTTAAAAAGTAAAAACAAATAAAATGTTCGGAACGATTCAATGTGTAGGATGTGATCATTTATAAATAAATTTATAATAAAAAAAAAAACAAACGATAAATTTTAACAATTTGCGAAAAGCAATTGCTAATTTTTAAAAACAGTTTTAATAAAAATATAAAGATAGATAGTTACTGCTTTATTTCCTGATGATGTGGTCAGCCACCTCTTTTCCGTCCAATAAAAAACGGAAAGCAGGCGACGAGAAAACAACAGAGGGACGACGCCAAATTCCATTAAAGCACCATGTTGAAACTAAGTAAAAACAAAAATTGAATCATTTAAAAACGCATTTCAAAAAGCGAAACGAAATAGAATGGCGCGAAACGAACCATAAAATTATATATTAAAAGGTCGTTTATTAGTACAATGCGAAGATTCAAAAACATTATGATTCTTTTTAATTTCAAAAAATTATTATATTAGCTAAAAGTAACCAAATTGTATGATCACACTACAAACAGTATTTATGTATATTCATTTTAAAATAAACATCAAAACTTGTAGAAATAAAAACTAAAATCTAAATGTTGAAATTCTAAATTCCAAATACTTTTAATTTTTGCTTTTTATCATAATTAACCTTTAAAATATAAAGAAATTGTTTCTTGATTTCCCCATATACAAAAAACTACCAATTAACAATTCTTTAAGTGCATAATCCTTACTCACGAAGAGGCACAGTGGAGGAATCAGAGAGCTGAGTTCAAGTTCCATTCAAGTTCACAAGACTCATGTATGTGCTAATACCCTGTGGAAAGGTATGAATCAATCTCTTCTCCCTCCAGCTATGGGTAAATAGCAGGACAGACTGGGTCCTGTACTCTAGGAGAAGGAAAATTCTGAGTTTTAACAAGCCTGGGTTGGGCTCCATCAGGCTACCTTGCTGTTATTGTGGTACATGTAGTGTTCCTACAACCATAATGGGTTATAGGATTTGAGATCATGATTGTGAATTCTTACTCAGTGTAGAATTGAATCAAGAAAAATTTACTTACAATAATTTATGTAAAAATGAAAATGAGTGCAGGGAGATTCTCAAAATATCCCTCTGAGTGAAGAAAGTAAGCTAAGTAGAGAAAAATGGTCAAAAGAAAGTAGTAGCTGAGGTTATAAAAGTCCTTGGTATAGAGTGTAAAGAGTCAGCAAAGTTCACAAAGTTCTCAGCTAGTCGATTGAAGAGAGAATGTTGAGTTAATAAATTTTTATTGAGTTGTTCAGTGGTTGGTAAGTTGATATAGTAGTGGGAGCATCCTTAGGTTGAATGGAAGGAGTTGCAGAATGAATGTTGTGGAAAACTTTCAAAAGTTGATACTGTTTTGTAGAATTATAACTGAAAAGAATGAGTTATCTTTGTATATTTAGCGAAAACTTGATCTTATGTATGTATGTTTGTTTCAAATAAACATATTCAAAATTATTTATTTTTGTATGTTGTCCCAGTGTTTTTTGCAGGTCACAGATATCTCAAAATCTAGTGCCAATTTTTCTCAATTTGTTGACCTACATCTTTTAAGTGCTCACTCGCAAATGGAATCATGACAAATATTGACTAAACAGGCTGACAGCCTATTTTATACCTGCTATGACTTGCTCAATAAACCATTTTTCAAAATTGTCTCAGGTTTCAAATTCCATCTTTTTGATTGATCAATAATTATCTTGAAAAGGAATCTTTCTTGCTTTCTTCTACCACCCTGTCTAGGAAGTCCTGTAGTTTTCTTTCAGAATCTGCCTTCAACACTGTATCATCTGTGTATTGATAAGATTAAGATATAAATAACCAATGACTATTTTGTTGAAAAGTTACTTTCTATATTAAATAAGAAAAGAAAGAAAAACAAATCATAATATTTGCAATTACAAATATTGGTTTATCTTTTTATGAATGACTTTTCAATAACTTTAAATGCTGACCAATTTTAGTTTCCACAAGCTCAACTCATTATCTTAGCTTTTAGATTTTTTTAAATGTTGTAAATGATAAAGTTTACAGTTTATTTACATTTGCTTTTTCTGCAAGTTCATACATTTTTGTGTGGTATCACTCTTCATAATTTCCTTCACTTGAAAAATTTTCAAGTTATGATGCTTGTGATAATATTTGTCAGTGTCACAGTAAAATTTGTTAAAACATAAGAAAGTGTTATGTGCTGAGAGACATTAAAACAAGAAGGGTTAATGCTAAAAACCTGTAGGAAGAATTGAGGATTTAATTCGCACATAAATGACTTGAATAGTATGTTGAGCAGTTTGAACAATGGAAACGTAACCCAGACTTGGGGGTAATGATGATTGACATTTGTCCTATGCAGCTGAAAATGCAAGCTGTAAAGTGGAAATTACATTTTTTGTAAACAACGAATTTGGAGTTGATTCCCCTAGTCAAAATTTGAGTTGAAATACCAGGAGTGGGTGGATAAGCCACCTACGCTCACCAAGGAGATTTAGTGAGAGGTAATAATATGAGAGAGTGGAAGAAGGGAATTTCCCCAAATTATCGAATTCTTCACCAGTTTGGGCGAATTTCAATAAATACGAATGCGTGAAGCAAATTCAGAAGATGAGAGGCAGAAGAGACAGAGACAAGACCAGAGACAGGAGAGAGGCCCATGTGATTATCTACTGACGAAAGCCTCCAACTTCAGCTTTGTACCAAAACTTACCAACAACAGCACACCAGATTTTGCTAAGTCAACAATAATATCACTTCCAATTTAGACGCAGCTGATAATTAATTGCATGTGAACACTGATATAAACCAATTATTGTACAAAGGACTGATATAAAAGCCATATTTACTTTTGTTCAATTTATTTGAGTGTTTTCTTTCCTGTACATCTTCACCCTGCTTGGACCAGCCCAACATGAAGATACCTGTGACGATTCGATCTTGGCTGCTTTATGATCAACTTAAATCACAACGTGGGATAAGGTTAGATTTGGATTGAAGCAGTCACTTCAGCAATGAGCCGTGGTGTTGGAAGTCTTGGATAACTGGGGAGGGTGTTGCACAATTACATTTGGTGGCCATGACCAAGGATTAACCTTGAGAACCGCATTTAGTCTCTGCAAGCCGGGATCGACCCTAAAAGACTACAATTTGGTGTGAATCTGATCTTAGGTTGACTACGACCAACCCAAGGAATCAGACGACAGAAAAGGAGTGGGAACCAATGGACTCTGGTCATTTTGACCATACAGTTCTAAAAATACACTCTGTAATTTTTTTTATACTCTTGATAAATTAACAGTAACCCAGGAACAAGTGACAACAAGTGATGATTTGCTATATTTTCAATCTTTTTTGATTTTTGATTTTGCTTGGTTTAAGTTGATTTATTTAACATGAGTGACCACGGATTGGAGAGGGCTGAAGTGGTAGATGTTGAGGATGAGGGGACAAGGCAACAACCTGTTAGAGGTATGAGGGAATTGTTAGGAGGACCCAGGATCCCGACCTTTGGGGGGAACCCAAAAGAGTGAAAGAATTAGTTAGCGTCAATCGAAAAGGGACAGTGCATATATGAGCTGTCTGACAGGGAAGCGGTATACGTAGCATTTAACACTGCAGTGGGTACAGTTTCAGATTTCATAGGGGGTTGCTTGGTTGGAGATCCCCAGTCAACCTGGAGTGAGCTGCAGGAAATACTTATAAAGGAATATGCCAACAAAGGGACAGTGATTGAGGCAATGTGGAACCTCATGAAACTAATGCAATTGAAGGATGAAACACCCGGGGAGCTAGGAGTTAAGGTGGAGAAGCTGGTTGCACTGGCCTTTCTGGGAGAGGTCAGGAGTAATGCCGCTATGCAGGCCCAGCTGGCCGACCTATACATAGAGGCGCTCCAAAATGTGCGCATACAGCATGACATTATAAATGAGGCACTGGTCAAGCTATCTGCAGTGGTGGTGCTGACCAAGGATAGCCAGGCTTTTGGGAAAAGTTTAAGAGGAAAAAAGCACAAGAGCAGAGTCAGGAGGTAGGCAGGCCGATAGGGTGGGGAGAAGAGGCCCCATGTGGAGTAGGAAAGTTAAGCAGGAAGATATCAAACCAGAGGAATGGGAAGAGGTTCCCGGAAGAAGGGCTTGGTCACTTCGACCCAACACCCACACGGTATGAGTTAATCTGTTGGACCTGTGGCCATGAGGGTTACAGAGCACTCATCTGCCCAAGTGGGGACTACCCCCAGATTTCATGGTTGATGAATTCACAAGGTGTGGTCATAGGGGACATAAAACTAAATAGTGCAAGATTAAGAAAGATGCTCCACCAATACAGGTTAAGAAGGCCGGCCCTGGAAAACAGAACCAGGGAAATGCCAGTTGGCCACCCCAAAATTGAGAGAGAGGGTGGCCCATGTGAGAAAGAAAAGAATGAGGTGCTAGTTTTGTAATGAGCCAGGATACCTGAAGAGAAACTGCCTGGAAAGAAGGTGCTAGTTCTGTAATGAACCGGGACATTTGAAGAGAAATTGCTCTTACAGAAGAAAGATGTGATGTTCGGCATGTGACTAGGGTGGCCATTTTGCCGCCAACTGCCCCTATAGAAATAGACAGTGTAAACCTCAGGAGACCTATCTGGGTGCACCACAGGGTAGAAGATATCCGTGGACCCTGTGCTGCAGCAATGATGATGAGTCATTGTTGTCAGAACACTTGTCTGAATGCACAAAGGGACATTGCCCCAGATGTAGGGTAGCCAAGGTTTTTTTTCCCTGCTGACCCAAGTGGAGGAACTTTCCTATGAATCTTTAGTAAACGGAAAGTCAATGAGGACCTCAATAGACACAGGGGCGTTGGCGTTCTTAATAAGAGAGGAGCAGTACAAAAGCCTGAAACTGCAGGGTGGATTAAGAAGACCCGATAGAGAGATTGATCAGGTCAATGGGAAGCCAATGAAGATAACAAGAATGATAAGGCTTCCGGTGAAGGTAGGAGGGAAAACCAGTGACTTCAAATTCTATGTAGTTCCGGATTTCTGAGTGGAAATTGGTCGCACGAAGAGGGGGCGAAAGTGAAGCTCAATCCCTCCATGTTGACTGACAATGGTGTAGAGGTGCCATTAGGGAGCACCCCAGATAGGTCAGTGGTAGTTGATGAGGACATAAAATTACCACCAAGGACAGCTGTATCAGGTAAGAGTAGGATGGTGTCAATGGAAGGAATAGGAGAAGGGGTTTTTCAACTGACCCCAGTAGAGGAATATAGCCCCGAAGAAGTCAAAGTGGCCTTGTGTGAGTCCATAGTGGATGCAATTGTAATACCTGTTATGTTGGCTAATCAGGGTAACAAAACAAAGGGTAAAATTCAGTGAAGAAAGAAGTAGAGAGAAGACTCAGGAAAAAAATGGGAAACAAAGTCTCCTGTGAAAAAGTCCTAGGTTTTGACTTAAATATAAAAATAATTTGTTTCTTGATGAGGAAAGTTAAATTGAAATCAGATTTTAGAAGCTGCCTGTTGAAGTAAAAACTTTTTTCTGGAACTTTTTAAAAGGAAAAAGGCTGTAGTAATTTTTTTTCGTTGCTCAAATGAAGGAAATGTAACAAAGAGAGTTTGGGAAACATACACACACACACATATTTTTTTATTGAAATTGGAGTAGATTTGAACAGCAAAATTAGATCAGAACAATTTTGTTTACTGATGGGAATCTGATCTAGCCCATTTGGAATTGGGTCATTAAGAAGACAATGGAAGATGATCGAGATAATTTTTATTGGTTAAAATTTGAAATAGAGCTTACTAAGGCTATGAGGAACTTTGAAATTCACATGATTTGGGGTTGAAGGTAGTACTCGTGATAACCTGTGTGGGCCAAGGGTCGATTTATGATCAGCCAGGCTTATCTATATAAATGCACACAGAAATCTGTTTACAGAGTGGTTGGCTCATCTGCCGTTGAGTGCAGTTGAGCTGGGTAGAGAGAGGTCGGTGACTGGAAGCAATGTCAGAGATTGGAACCAAATGCCCGCTAACATATTTTATTGATATAAGTACGAAGAAGCAAATTACTCCTCCAACAATCTAAGACTGCTACTGCTATTATTACTAACACTGGAAATGGAAACGTTGAACAAGCTACAATAATCAAAAGGTTGTTTTTGGGCTCGTCTGTCATTGAGTGCAGTTGAGCTGGGTAGAGAGATATCGGAGACTGGAAGTGATGTCAGGGATTGGAACAAAACCCCCGCTAACATATACTGTTAATATAAGTACTGCTGTTTCTGCTACCACAAAGATTACTTCTACTGTTACTACTCCTGAGGAGGAACGCAACTATAAACTTTAAGCCGTGCACAGAAATCTTTATCTCTCCATCACAAGTCATATATCGTTCTGAGATGATTTCACAAGCTAATCACAACCCACTCTCTCTGTCTAGAATCCAGTGTATGAGTTTTTACGTCAATTATTTTCTTTTCTGTAACCCGTTTCTTTTCTATACTATTCTTTTCTGCTATATAAAAGACATTAACAATTCAACCATTGAATAGTTGTTTGTTCGGCTTTCTGCAGATATATAATTTTTTTTGGTGCATTCTAAATTTCTTAGCACAGACTCTCCAGCCATGTCTACATCTTCAGTCGACTGTGAATGGATGAACATCACTTCTGCTTTCTGGATCAAACAAATCACAACGGTTAAACCAGTGGACCGGTCAAATGATCTACGGATGCTCAGGGGACCTATGGTCACTCCCTTAAGTTCGGTTAAGACCAAGTAGACACCTCAACCCAGAGAGTAAGACGTCGGAGGTTGAGGGGCTGGGGCGAAAGTGTTAGAGGTTGATCAAAGAATTACTTTATTGTGTTATGAAATATAGACTGCCGCTTGGTTATGGGATAAACGCCAACTTACTGTCACTGGTGAGATCGATCTTGGACATGGACCCCCCCACTCCGCTGATGTGTGTGGGGATGATGTGGTATTAATCTGTAAGTTCACCATGATGTAAGGTGTTTTTGAAACACAAGACTTAAATATCTGGCTGATATTGTGGATTTAAATAGGAAGAATATTTTAGTAATAGTGGATTAATACCAATGAAGTGGATTGGCTGAAGAATTGGACTGAGACGAGATCAGTGGCCAACATATTGGACCTGTCGTGAGGTGGTGGTAAAAGAACTTGGTAATGCAGGCCCTGATCGATAGTGGGCATTCTCATTGGTGATGTTGAAGAATTGGGAGTAGATGTGGAAGGTAGACAGAAAGATCATCTGGGTAGATGGTGGCTCCCTGAAGATAAAAGGGGGATGATGAAACTCTTAGAGAAAGTAGGAGGGATGAAGAACATCCGGAAGTTCTATGTAACCTCTGATTTATGTATGGAAGTAATTCTGGGAGAGAATTGGCTTTGTCGCCATGGGGCCGGTATAGAGTTTAAGCCCAGTGCAAGTGGTAAATGGCATAAGGACACCACTGGTGGGCCCAATTAAAGGGTCTATAACAATAGTGGTGGAAGAAGACATAATACTACCCCCCCTTGAGGCTACTGGTGGACCCGACCAAGAAATTATGGAAATATTATAACGCACTGAGTTGTGTTACCTTGCTAGAAAATAAGAAATTATTGGTTGTGGTGTCCATTTCATTGTTAGCAGAAGTATTTTTGAAATATATCAAATTATAAATTTATCTATTCCCCACCCCCGAGTAGAGCAGGGCCTAGGGTTAGTTGCAAGATATCAAATTGAGGCAGAGTATGTAGCTTTGAATTCATCTAAGATGATATTTATGATACTGACAACAGAGGAGGCAAGATAATGTAGGGACGATGTCTTGGAAACGTACTTCACTAAGGTCTATATATGTGACAGGTAGTCACAGGTTATATATACTTGAACTGTTTAAAGACAATAGAGAAGGGATTAAGAAAAATTGCCAAGTAAAGGTACTGACAAACACTGTGTTGCCACAAGTTATCAGTATAGCTGATGGAGTTTGGGCAGTGGCTGCACAAAAACCGATTGAGTTGTCTAGGATATGTAGGGGAGAACTTACTAGGACGCTGAGAGAGAAACTGCCATTGTCTTTGATAGAGCTACTCCTAGGGTGTTCAGCATTTGGGATATTCCTCTGCCTACCCCCATATTACCAGACCGAAAAGAGATATAAAGAAAAGGACTCAATTATAGACATAGCTAATTGCACAGAATTGTGAGAGCCAGTAATAAGTGAATTCTTCAAAGTTACACTAGAAAAGATGCCAGAGTTATTAAAGCCAATAAAAAGGATTGATATGAAATGATTAAAGGGCAGGTTAAATGATTTGGGAAGAGGGAGTATGGCTTTGATCGATAGTAGAAGGATAGTGATAAATTGGTTGGCTGCGATGGGCACCATATTAATCATTGCTGCAATATGGAAACTTAGAAATTATAGAGAGAAATTGATTAATGATGTTTTGTAGAGCATGTAACGACCCAAGAAAGGAATTCTGATCCGTATTTACCCGAACAGGTCAAATATCAATAAGGAAGGAGCCGGATCAAATTCATCAGAAGTAAAAATGGAGCCAGTACCTATTGAAATGGAAGTGATACCTATTGAAAAAGAACTAAAACATCCCACTGTGGAGAGAAGAATGGTACCAAACCATAAAACACACACACATACACCCACACAACAAACTTTGCATGATAAATAAAAATGTTACAAGACCAGTAGAAACATTGCATGACATATAGAAATGTTGAATGAAAATTATTCTTTTTCTATTACTACTGCATGACTCAGTATGCATAACAATTAGTATACTAGTAGATTTTGGTTTGAGATGTCATCTACTGGTAAATGACAGGAGAGCTATGGGAGGAATGTGATACTATTTGTCAGTGCTGCAGTAAAATGGAAAACAAAGTTGTTAAAACATAAGAAAGTGTTATCTACTGAGATACATTGAAACAAGAAGGATCAATACCAAAAACCTGTTGGAAGAATTGAGGATTTAATTCACACATAGATGACTTAAATTGTATGTCAAGCAGTTTGAACAATGGAAAAGTGACCCAGACTTAGGGGGCAATGATGATTGACTTGTATTCTACGCAGCTGAAAATGCAAGCTGTAAAGCAAAAATTTCATTTTTCATAAACAATGAATTTGGAGTTGATTCCCCAGGTTGAAAGTTGAGTTGAAATACCAGGAGTGGGTGGATAAGCCATCCACACTCACTGAGGAGATTTAGTGAGAGGTAATAATATGAAACAGTGGAAGAAGGGAACTCCCCAGAATTATCAAATTCTCTTTGCCAGTTTGGGCAAATGTCTATAAATACAACTGTGTGAAGCAAATTAGACAGAAGAAATAAGAAAAGCAGAATAGACAGAGACAGGAGAGAGGCTCACATGATTATCTGCCAACAAAAGCTTCCAACTTCAGCCTTGTACCAAACTTTACCAAAGCAGCAAACTAAACTTTGCCAAGTCAACAATGATAATATCACTTCCAATTTAGATGTGGGTTGGGCTGATAATTAATTGCATGCAACTCTGATATAAACCAATTATTAAACGAAGGACTGATATAAAAACAGTATTTACTTTTGTTTAATTTATTTGAATGTTATTTTTTTCCTCTACGCCTTCACCCTGCTTGGACCAGCCCAACATGCAACAATTTGATTTTGGCTGCCTTATGATCAACTTAAATCACAATGTGGGATAAGGTTAATGATGTTTTGAAGCAGTCACTTCAGTGACCAGCCTTGGTGTTGGAAGTCTTGGACAACTGGGGAGGGTGTTGCAAGATTACATGTCTTCCAATGTATTCTTTGTCCTTGAACTCAAAATTTCCTTTTTTAAACTCCACAAACAATTGTATGCATCATCACCATAAGCATCAATGATCTATTGCTAACATTTCAATGCAGATTAAACATTAAAAGAAAACAAAATCAAATGTCCATTTTTACTTTCACCAGAAAATGTAAAATCAAGTCAAATTGAACTATTTCATGAACCCCATCAACACCATGTGTAAGCTAGGGTTACCTCTCCGAGTGTATAAACACCAATTAATAAAAATATGTCTTCCATGAATCCTGACTTATGTATCTATGCCTAACCATTAAATGTACCCTACTTACCTGTTGAATCTTGACTAATGCATGGAATAATAATGCAAACACAAAATGTAGTTAGAATAAAATGTATTGAAACAAGAAAGTGTACACAATATTTACATATAGTCTTTTGTATATTTCTGGGAAGACCGTTCCTGGAGAATGTGTTGACTAAGTCGCAGTCGGGCAGAGTCTCTAGTTGGATCTCTGGATTCGCCTCCATGTCTTCCGGTACCAACCATATTTATATCGTCGGTACTCCGCTATGCAAATTAGGCGGATCCTACCACAACATTACCATTACAATGTCATAACTCAATTTTACTGATCATGGAAAATGCATCTTAATATTATGATATGTTATTATTACAAAAAAATACATCCTAGTTTTTTCCTAGTGTTATTTTATATATTTCAACTTACTTCTTTCTTTGAAGCAGTAATTAAAGCAAATAAATACATTGTGAGATTACTCCATCTTGTCTGCCAGGGTCTTCGCTTAATGTCCACCAGGTGTTGTGATAAAATAGTATAAAAAGAAAAATCACAAACTCTCTCTCTCTTATATTTCTCTCTTCAATCCCAGGTTACCATGGTGGAAAGATGTGTCGCTTTTCCCTTCTGGAGACTTTTTAATCCATGAACTATATATCACACTGCATTCAACACAATACTATTGTTACATTATTTGCTGTTTGAAAAAAAAACTCATGTGACCACAATAATATCTTCACAACAGCCTATCACATAAATATATATCACCCTCCAACACAAGAAAATATTCCAATTCAATACACAAGACAACACTACTACAAACTGATGATTCCCATAACAAGCAATTGACCTAATGCCGTTACAAGGTTTCAAAGAAACATATTGTCAGTCACTTTTTCCCTCACAGTAGAAAGTTAGTAGGTTGTTGAAGAATGGATTTTTCTCTCCTTTTCTGAGCAATGTCACACCTTCGTCTGTATTTAAATATATATAAAATCTATGTATGTGTTGAATTAGTTTATTTTTGGAGATTGCTAAAATTTTCTCCTATATTTCATTAGGGAACTTACAGTTAATCTAACCAGACCTCTACATAAAGATCAATTTTGGGTTCCCTTCAACAATATCAAACATAAAAGTTATCAAAAAGTTATATTTTTAAATTGAATAGTTTGAATTCCTATAGCAATATAAAAAAAGATATGTATGTTTAATAATTAGACATTTATATTGGAATAAATCATTTTCTTGGCAACAGATATCAAATGCTCATGAAAATATTTAATTAAATTAAAAAATAACTCTTTTTTTCAAGTCTAAGACATAAAAGACTTTGATGTTAAAAATATTGAAATAAACTGATGACATTATTGGAAAAAGCTGAAGTTTAAGTTAAGTTGCACAAAGACACCATGCAATTTCTTCATACTGAACAAATCCTAAATGTATAATACTCTATGAACATAAATTTTTAAATCTTCATCATTTATGATGAAACTATCAGAAATTATTTATATTGATTATAATTTATTTCTATTATATATTGGCTCTTACAGAAAGATAAATATCACCTTGCCATACAACATCTCAGATTGTTTTCATCCTTTGTAGATATCAACAACATTATAATTATATTTTCAAAAATCTTAAATTTTAGAATTTCAAATGTTCTTTAAGTATGAAGCCATTCTTTTATGATAAAAAGACTTACAAGAGATAACAACTTATTTCTTTACACCCATTCTACTAACATAGAGATCAGTTATTAGAAGAAAAGTTTTTGTTATTTTTTGTAGAAATATAATCCTTTATATTTTAAAATTATTTTTCTGAATTTGATGTGGCAAATATAAATATTTCACTCCTTCAATTTAAATGTGTGTAATTTAGAACAAGTAAGTAAAATAAAAACTTGGCAAATTTATCTTACATGAAACAATTCTGGTAGGTAATGAATGAAATCACATCCATTCCATACTTTTAGGTAAGGGGCCAAACAACTTTTTCAAGAACTAAAACAAATTAATACCTTTTTCATTACTTTTGAACAAAAGTTCTTCGATTTACAACACAGGAACATTGAGTTACAAAAATGTCATAATGGACACACATTTTAAGGTTAAAAATGATTTTAAAGGTAAATAAATCAATTTTCATGGAATCAGAATTATTTACCTTGTATTCTATTTATTAATTATTGCATCTAATTTGGTATCTGTCTATATTTCTGAGATGAGGTATTATGTACACTATTTACATTATTCAGACTATTGTCTTCATCTTTGTTGCCATATTTATCACAACTTGTCGGCCATTGTATGCTCCGGCCTTCTTCATTAA
Organism: Acanthosepion esculentum; assembly: GCA_964036315.1. Lineage (NCBI taxonomy): Eukaryota > Metazoa > Mollusca > Cephalopoda > Sepiida > Sepiidae > Acanthosepion > Acanthosepion esculentum. Next base: position 46,428,895 of record OZ038507.1, read on the forward strand.
GGACACATGGCACAGTGGATAAAGCCATTGGTTAGATCTAGTGACAGGACCCAAAGAGTAGTGAGTTCAATATCTGGCTAAGGCAGTGGAGAACTTGGAGAGGGGAATTAACAGGAGATAACTGATAACTGACATCCATTAGACATGGCACATGGAATGAGAACAGTCTACCCCAGGAAGCAAAATAAAGGGTTCCGTTCGACATTCCAACCACCTGAAGAAGGCTGGAGCATACAACGGCCAAAACGTTGTGATAAATATGGCAACAAAGATGAGGACAATAGTCCGAATAAAGCAAATAGTGTGTATCTAATTTGTATAATATTTCTATTTCTCTGAATATTAGATCACTGTCTTAAGAAGTAGCATGATAATTACATTCTCAAGTAGTTTAATCAATAAATTTCCATTCAGAATTTTATTTTCAATTGAGTAATAAGTTTTCTCCCTTGAATTGTAATCATGTCTTCTCTTGATTCTTTTACATGCAGAAAGGTATGAATCCATTTCTTCTATCACCAGCTATAAGTTTAATAGCAGAAAATACTGGGTCCTACAGCCTTGGTTGGCAGCCAGTCTACCACAGAAAGATGTGGCAGCCTAATGCACAAAAATTTTCTACCTAGTCAGTCATGAATTGACAGAGACATGATTGCGCAATTGTGTATCACATATGGCACTTAAATGGCTGAAGGTCAGTACAGCAAAAGGTCAAAAATAGTGGTAGAAAAGATTGTGTTAATGAAGTATTAGTATTCAAAATGAAAGTGACATTATTCAAAATGAAGTAAGTATTCAAAATTTTGATCTTGCTCACCCATCAATCTCTGGCACCAAGGTAAAATATACAACTGTCTCAGGCAAAAAATAGGCTTATACATATGATTTTTTGGTGATGTTTCATTCATGTCACCTTGTTGTGCCATGCTGTAGAACTGTGAGTAACAGTGAATGATGAGACAAAATGTACTGTATGCTTATCCATAGTGTGGCTAACTCTGACTGCTAGTAGCTGCAGGCACTATGCTTTATTGAAATCTGATAGTTACAAGGGAATTAACTCTGTATTTATTATTATTAATACATCACATCACCAAAAGCAATCTTTAATTTAATTTCAGTTTTCTCCTACATAAATGCTAAAGGTGAATATATTTTTACTTTATGATTTCCACACACTCACATGAAATGGATGCAGAAGATAATTTTTTATTGCAAATATTACACAGAATTCAAATTTTAAACCTCATAATTTATAAAAATAATTTAAAACTAGTTTTAATCTAGGAAAATTTCATGGTTCTACTATTTTAATATTCTGATGGATCTGTAATGATGATCATCATCACACACATACATACATACTTACACAAATTCAAATTATACAACCACAAGCATTCATTGGATAATAAATCAACACTACTGTGTCATGGACTATTTATAAATTACAACTATGCAACAATTTTATAATCGCTATATTTTCATGTAGTCAATTTCATGCACTTTTGGGAGAATCGTATCCCAGAAGATTTTGTGAGACTCCCCAAAACTCGCTCGCTGATTGGTCAATGCCAACCAATCAGATTGTCCGCACTTGAAGAGTGATTTTTCCCACGCAGCATTTCAAAGCTGATGATCACCTATATAAGCAAAGAATATTCTTAGTTAAGTAGTGAGATTTCAGCTGCCACACAAATCCATGACAGTTGAAACTATACACAAATCTTCTCACTCACACCACCACTCACATGCTGAATATTCCCTATACTCACATATTTTTTCTTAAACAGCAAAACTGTTGAAAACATTTATTACCAGAAACTATTACAAGCTTATTGCTTTCAGTGAACTTTGGAACAATTGATAGTTAAAGAGAGACAACTCTTGTTTTACTCAATGCATGCTTTTCTTTCACATCCTTGTTTGTACATCTTGTTAAATATAAATTTTATGGGTAACGATGTCTTTGGCTTATCCTTTTTCTTCACGTCAGTTTCCTAATCAAAGTTAAATTAATGTGGTGAAGTTCGCCACAAATCTTAATTCTTAAGTTAATGCTTACATAAACTCAGTTGCAAGTTCTACAACAATAAAATATCCATAGAAATTCTCCTATCATATTGTTAAATATTTGAGCTTAACAACTTTAACAAAATATTGCAATAACATAACAGTCATGAATATGAATGCTGGTTGTTATTTTAAGAAGTGAGTACAAATGAAAAGATTTGAAATACACAATTTTTTCCATTTCATAGAAACAGTTGCTAAACACTTCTTTTTTTCTTTCTTACTTTCTTTTTTCTCACTGAAACCAAGTAATGTTTTTTTCCTCTCTTTCCATGCAATCAAAACTGAATAGACCATTATCTATGAGGCATTGCCATGGAATAACAGTCATGTAAACTAACAAAGGGAGAGACAAAAACAAATAATATGGTGTATAAAATAATCATATTCCTTATGGAAAAAAAATCATAAATTAATGGCATATTAATTTACCTTCTGCTTTCATTTAAAAAAGTTTAAAATCATTAAATTATAGTTTTCAATGAAGACTGATGAATATTTTTCGTATAATTAATAATTTCCCTGTATCTTTAAATATACAAGTAAATAGTTTCACATAAATGTTTACTTTTAAATCATAAACATATACAACAAAACGTATATGAAAGTAAAATTTTGTAAATTTTTTATTCAGTTTTTTTAGTGTCCTTACAGTTTGTTTTTTATGAGAACTAAGAGTGTGTGGAAATTATTCATAGTGTTTATTATCTTGAGCACCTTCAGTTGATACTTTAACCATTTTCAGAGTGTGCAGGAAGGTAATTTTTCATTGTTAGTATATTTTCTTTTTGTTTCCTATACTGTATTGTGTAAGCATTGTAGTAATTCATATTGAAGTTCTTGCTTATAGTCAAGATATTATGATAGGTTTCAAAGCAAGTGATACTGAGTATAAATCTGTAGGTTTTTCTTGGGAGTGATTCTCTTATCTTTGAATGTCTTTTACAACTAGATGGTTTTAAAATGACAGTATTAATTACGAGGAATTTTTCTTATGAATATGGAGAATTGGGTTTTAATGTTAAATGATTTGTTATCAAAATCCAAGCTCCAGACCACCAATGTTGTTTACCAGTTTAATTATCCTGTACAGGATTGTAAACCTGAAAATAAAGAAAAATCTAAAAGATGAATACATTGGTTACACAACTAAATTTTTAAGCAGATATCTAACTAACCACATGTGTAATCTTAGTTCGATAATGAGTAGATATACGATGACAGTCTTTGGCAGTTTAGTAGTATTTCAATTGCTGATTTCCCAAATTGGGCTTGTAATCAATGAAACAGCTTTTTTTCTCTGTGGAACTCTTGCTTTCTTGGTGATTTATTTGATTGTTTCCCAAAACTTGTCAATACTTTTCCAAATGCTTTCTAAGTTTTCTTCATTTACTGCAGATGCAGGTGATGTAATGAATAGTGACTTGAAATGAGAAATCATAGAGCTGAGTTCATACTCCAGTCAGGTTCATTAGCCTTGGGAAAGGAATGGATACATCCCCTCTCCCCAGCTATGGGTTAAATAATAGGACTTGTATCTGGAAAAATCATTGTTATACTCAAAAGGTCTAGCCATCAGAAAATTCTAAGTAGTTCTTAAAGGATAATAGAGAGGTTTCATTTCTGTCATTATATTTTGGATATCAAACTTTAGCCCATAACAGTAGACAAAGATAACAAGTTGATAACATTTCTTCATTCTTCTATCTATATATAAAATTCTCTGACTTCTATTAATCTGTCTGTCCATCCATCACACCCTCTAAAATAGCCATACATTGACTGATTGAAACCAAATTTTGAGGAGAAGTGCAAACAGGTAACAAAGTACAAATTGTTTTACTAGGGTGCATAGATTAGTACAATAATTTTTCATCCATTTTTAGGAAAAATTAAGTTTTATTAATATAATTGTAGTGATCAGGCAAACATTCTGCTGGGAGTATGTTAATTCAGTATGTATTCATATAGAGAAAAAAATAAGCTATTTTGATTACATTGGAACAATCTTTAAGATTACTAGATGTGAACATTAAACAAAAGACCTAAAAATTTAAACAATTTACATTCATCGATCTTCTGTATATAAAATTCTGTGATTTCCATTAATCCCTCTGTGACTCCTGCTAAAATAGCCATATACATTGACCTATCGAAACCAAATTTGGGGGAAAAATGCAAACAAGTAAGGGGGTACAAAGTACATTTGGTTTTACAAGGGTGCGTAGCTTAGTACAATAAATATTCATTAATATTTTTGGAGAAATTAAAAGTTTTATTATTTAACATGCAAAATATGGCCACTATTTTAAAAACAATTTAGTGATTAAAATAACAAAATTTTTTGCATATCTTTTCTTTAAGTTCTTCTATACAAGAATCGAGTTTCCTGTTTGTCCTGCATTTGCAAGAACTATAAACAAATCACAAGGCTAAACAGTTAAAAAAGTTACAGTTTGACTACAGAAAGAAATATTTATGCATGACCATTTGTATGGTGCATGTTCAAGAGTAAGAAATCCTAAGAATTTATTCTTTGCTGTTGAAAAGGAAAAAAAGAAATTTTCTTAAAAAATATTGTTTACCATGAAGTCCTATAAAATTAAATTAAAGAAATTATTAAACTGCAAAGTAGGGTTTTTGTCAAAATATTTTTCTAAACAAATCAACTTATTCAAATTTCATTGATTGGTTTGCAGAATTGAACAAAAATTGAGTTTGTAAATCTTGACAAAAATATTAGCAATAACTTCAACAATACAAAATACTGTCAGGATTTCAACATGTGTCAGTGTGTTGCAAAAAACTTCTAGTATTCTAAACCTTATATGAACACCACACATATTTACTGTGGCGTCAAAATATTATCCAACAATTTTGTCAAGTTTCAATTCCAGTTTGCTGAGTACATCTTTCAGAAGAAGAAAGTGTTGCATAACATTTGATGAAAAATTTTCATATTGTGACTTAATCAAAACCTGATATGTGATCAACATGGAAGGAATATCTTAAGTATGTTTTTTATTATTTGATATGTGCATAGTGTAATAGGTGTCAGCACAGAAAGTGGAACTAGTGTGCTGGGTTCAAATTTTGACTTACTTTGCTGTATTCACTTTTGCATAAACACTCTTAGAAAAGGTATGAATCCATCTCTTCTCTCCCACCTATAGGTTAGATAAAAGGGCAGACAGGAATATCTAGTCTTGGTTGGCAACCATTCTAGGAGTAGAACAACACTGAATTCAAAACCAGTCAGGCAGGTTACAAATCTACTTACTACAGAAACTACAGTAGTAACACCTAATATGGTGAAACAGTGTCTTTGTTCTCTGCAGCAGAGTCTAATGGTACAAAGAGGGGGGGAAGGAGGGTATACTGTCTAAAACAACCTCTGCTATGATATCATGAATTTCATTTTGGACAACAGGTGTTGTTCATTGCATACATGGCTTTAACTGACTTTTCATCTTTTCTCCAAGCCAACTAATATTCTTAGGCCAAAGATGTAAAAGTTCCAAAAAGTTATCACAGTTGATATTGCAAATTTGGTCCTCTTCATTGTGCTATGTTTTTGGGCAGTAAGCAACAAAGTTTTAATAATAATTTTCAAGTACTCTCAGTTGTGCACTACCTTCTAGTTTCGTACAGTGTTTAGCTGACCTAAAACCAATGTTTTGTGCTTTGCATTTGATCAAAAGTCTATCAACTTCATCTGACTGATGACGCTTTGCACATTCTTTTTGAACCGGTTTATTTTTTACTAGTTTTCAAAAGTAAAAGTGCTACAGTGTATAGACATTTTACAAAGCTCAATGTTTATCAATGTGATAGGTAAGTCAAGGATAAAGTTTAAACAAATCACTCTTGAAATCTATCAAACTAGTCTTTTCACCAAATTTATTTGGTTTATATTGTCTCAGAATGAGTTGATTTCGTCTAGTTTCCAGTAAACATTTATGAGTGACATTCTATTTAGTCATATTTATTATTTTAAATATTATCACATTCAGAAGAATAAGGTTCTATAAAAAAACAGTTCTCTAAATGACTTAGACTTGGTTGTGATTTTTCAGGAAAAAGTAACATTCTGATTGGCATGAAAAGTCTTAATATGCTTTTCTTTGTAATAAGTCTAATTGCTTGCTGCATTCTGCTCCTTTGATGCACTGACAATAAAACCATTTACATTTTCTTTCCATAGAGAAATTTCATATAGACAAGATTTCCTTATCAAATACAGTACAACAAAATGTACCATTGATCCATGCATTGAATATTGCTGCCATATCTGGTCTGGTGCTTCTGCTAAACATCTTGAGATTCTCAACAAAATCCAAAGAAAAGTCTGTAATTTAATCAATCATGACCTGGCATCTCAACTTAAGTCACTTTCCCATTGCCATGATGTGGCTTTCCTCTGTCATTTCTATAAATATTTTTTTGATAACAACTGTTCTAAGGGTCTTTCCTCCTTGGTACCGCAACCAAATGAATTTGAGTGCACTACTAGGTTGGCAACTAGGTCTCATCATTTTATTGTTGAATTAGCTAGATGTAACCATAAATTCTATTCTGGAGTCAGGATGCTGAAGGTAACATCAGTCAGCTAAATGATAAACCTTTTGCTTATATATATATATATATATATATATTCTTTGCCCTAACAACATTGCATATACACACATTTCACAACAATCTTTCTCGAACCTTTTAACACCAAATGTTCTTTGACTAAAGTTCCATGGAACTCTGAAGATTATTTTCAATGGGCATTTTGTTATATTCCATTTAAACATTTTGAAAACTCAATTGATATAATTTTTATAATTTTACAAATATATGTATTTTTTATTATGCATAATATTCCTTCCAAGTAAGTTTCCTAACTTTCATATTTTGTTAAATGTTTCATTTTCAAGCATAAGTTATCAAATAATATCTAACTTTGTGTTTTCAGTTCAATAATTTGCTATGTACTAAGTATGTATTGGGTATGACGATAAACTACATCCAGCAGCAAGGCCTCTGATCGAATGGTTTTGAGGAGCGGGGAACCACCTGTTAATTGCTGTTGTTCCCAGGTCCATCCTGACCCAGGGTGGTAGCGCCTGTTAGGGTCCCAACTATGGGCAAATAGCTAATCCCCAAACTGGGGTCAAAACATGCTAAAAGTGTAGAAATGTGTAACTGCTAACAGTTATTTTTTGTTTTGCTTTTCTCACACATTTCAGCCAAAGTCAAGCAATGAAGCCAGCAAGAAATAAGAAAGTTAGTGAGAGTGAAGGAAATGGAGAAAATGTTATTGAGGAGAAAGGACAATAAAAAGAACAGGATTTAAGGAGACAGAAGATGACAAATAATGTTGCATTTAAATTTCTGAAGATAAGTTACTTAAAGACAAACTTTATTGCTTTAATTGTTGTGTGGAGATTTTTTGAATCATATGGGCATTCCTTACAACTGCAAGTTTCAACTACATGCTTGTTAAATCAATGTTCTGCCCTAGCCTAATATAACAAATTGAACAACATGGATTTAAGAGCTGTAGATATTGGTAAATATAAATTACAATATATTCAGTAATCTTACAAACAGAAGAATCATTATCTCAGAGGATCTTATTTAATCATTAACTTTGATATGTAGCAATCATATCCTCACATGATTATATATCTTCACTAATTACATATTATTTTGACTCATTGCCACATCACATTGAAACTCTGGTTCTCTTACAATCACCAAAATTAAGCAATGTTGAGCCTGATCAGTAACTAGAAGTAGCAATTCCAGGTGCTGTAAGCTTGGATGTGCAGGTGGTGTAATGGATAACAGATCAAAACCGGAAATTGGAGAGCTGAGTTCCAATTCTAATCAAGTTCATTTAGTTACATGCAATTACACTTGGAAAAGTTATGAATCCACCTCTTCTCCCCTAACTATGGGTTAATTAGTATGACTTGTATGAATAAATCCTTATCTTCCAAAAATTCTTACAATCTAACAAAAATTATTTTCTGGCTTTAAATAACCTGCCAAATGTTGATAAGCCATAAAAAACAAATCAATCAATTATTTTGCTGTGTTGATTTTTTGTTGACAATATTTTAGTTTTTATTAAAATATTAGTCTATATTTTTTGCAATATTTTACTTTGTACTAGCTTATAATTTTACTAAACATAAAATCATTATGTTCAATTGGTGTTTAATAAAATTTTATTTTTGTAAAAAATAACAATTTTTTTTCATATATTTTTTTCAGAAATAAACTTTTTTAATTTTAAAATTTTAGTTATTTAATTTTTTAAATGTCAACTCTTTTTTTAATTGTTTTATCATTTATTGTTCAAACAGCTTCAGAAATGGTTGTTGATAAAAACCTTAACCAAATAATACATAGTCCCTGAAAGCTATGTAGACTTGTGATAGTATTCCTGCTGCATACAAGTGCAAACTTATTGATTAAATAAGCATCTCACTGATTATTGTTTCCTGGCCTTTTTTCGTAATTGCAATTGTAGTTGATTTGGTCTTGAAGAGATACTATACATAACCAAATTTTGATTTATAAACCCCAACAAACTGAATACTTAACTAAAAAAATATGAGCATTAAGTTAACTCCTGTAGGTCTGAAGAAATAAAGCAACAAATTGCAAAAAGTTGTTTAATGTCTATTGAGATTTTAGGTTGATTATTAATAATTAGTATTTGCCAGTAATTAATTTAATATCATTATTAATTATTTTTAATTTACTTATATTAGTTTTTCTTTTTAGCAGAATTCTACCCCACCACATTGTTTTGCAGTTGTCTCCCTTTTCACCTGCTTTATATTTAAGCACACACACACACACACACACACACACAAAAAAAACGTTAACACTTTTAAAGAAATATCTTTATTAGAAAAGTAGAACTGATATGATTTCTACGAGTCTCTACCTGTTGACCATCCCTTTCAGTTTATTCTTGGAATCTTCAACAAGTGATTCAAGAAAATGTTAACACTTCTGTTTTAAATCACTTTGCATATATAGTTGTGTGTGTGTGTGTGTGTGTGTGTGTGTGTGTGTGTGTGTGTGTGTGTGTGTGTGTGTGTGTGTGTGTGTGTGTGTGTGTGTGTGTGTGTGTGTGTGTGTGTGTGTGTGTGTGTGTGTGTGTGTGTGTGTGTGTGTGTGTGTGTGTGTGTGTGTGTGTGTGTGTGTGTGTGTGTGTGTGTGTGTGTGTGTGTGTGTGTGTGTGTGTGTGTGTGTGTGTGTGTGTGTGTGTGTGTGTGTGTGTGTGTGTGTGTGTGTGTGTGTGTGTGTGTGTGTGTGTGTGTGTGTGTGTGTGTGTGTGTGTGTGTGTGTGTGTGTGTGTGTGTGTGTGTGTGTGTGTGTGTGTGTGTGTGTGTGTGTGTGTGTGTGTGTGTGTGTGTGTGTGTGTGTGTGTGTGTGTGTGTGTGTGTGTGTGTGTGTGTGTGTGTGTGTGTGTGTGTGTGTGTGTGTGTGTGTGTGTGTGTGTGTGTGTGTGTGTGTGTGTGTGTGTGTGTGTGTGTGTGTGTGTGTGTGTGTGTGTGTGTGTGTGTGTGTGTGTGTGTGTGTGTGTGTTAATCCGTTGGTATGTAATCCAAGTGAATCCTATTAGCACAATATAAAATATTAAATATTAAAACTGATTCACACATAGAGCTCAATGTTTTTATAATAAACAGAGCAATATATTTCATACGATCAGAATTAAGATACCATTATGTAAATGATCATTTTCACCTTGTAAAATTAAATTTACAGGATTTACCTTAATGAACTTGCATGAATTGTCATCCTTTGGAAATTACCTGTGAATTCCTGCTCCTCTTCAGTCCTGAGTCAACTTAAGTGAACTGTTATCCTTTAACAAGGACAAGTTTGATTAAAAAGAACAAACAAGGTCAGTCTGTTTAATTTTTTATTATAGTTTTACAATTTTCGGATAAGGTGTCGTGTATAGTGCTTGAAGTTGTGGATAAACTGTCTGAAGTTCATATTTTGTTATTTTTGTTCAAGTACTTTTGACTTTTACAGTCACTTTCAAGTACAATAATCAACACCTTATCTGAAAATTGGAAAAATTTATTATTATAAGTTTATTGAAACAAAGCAAGTTCAGTTGACCATTGATAACAATTCCAGAACAATGAAACTATAAATAATTTTTTTTTCTATCCTCTGCCAGTCACAATGATGGAGAAAGCATTACCTTGAACCATTGCTAGTGAGACACACTGCAAGAGCTACTCCATTTTACAAGGCCTGTCCCTTAATTGAGACGCAATCGCACCAATCCTCCAAAGGAACGCCATCGAATGAGGGCCAATAACCCCAGAAGTCTTCACTGCCACAAGAGTAAAAAAATCTATCAGCAAGAGAAAAATATAATAGAAAATTAAACAGTTCTTTTTAATCAAACTTGCTGCCTAAATATACCCTATATATATATATATATATATATATATATATATATATATATATATATATATAGATATATATAGATATAGATAGATAGATAGATATGTACAGATATATATATATATATATAGAGAGAGAGAGAATTATATTTCAGCATCCAGACTCCAGAGTTTCTTTGATGGACCCATTTGTCCACTCATCAGAGGATATCAACAACTGAAAGCTTATACTTCTCAATATATATATATATATATATATATATATATATATATATATATATATATATATATAAATGTGAATATTGAAGTCAACACTTAGAGGTGAAAGTCTGTTTCATGCTAGATGCAATTGTCAGGCCTGACGATTGCATCTAGCATGAAACAGACTGTCGCATCTAAGTGTTGACTTCAATATTCACATTTATATTTACACACACTCTATCTCTGATATGGAGCACTTTATCCCATAAATATAGCACATCTTAAGACTATATTTCTTCATATATATATATATATATATTTTTGTCATCCACAGACAGACTGTTTCGCTGTTTCACAGCTCATCAGTGTGGCTAGACGTCCGGTTGCCTCTAGCTAGGATCGAAACCCGACTGAATTTGCGTCAGTCGGAACTTCTCCCACTAAGCCGTCAGCGCACGGTACGGGATGAAGGTGAATTTTAGCGTGTTTATTTTTAGATTCAGATAAACACACAGTGACTGACAGTGACTCAATTCTGCTGAAGAGTCATGCAATATTAGCTTAAATAGTCACTGTTTACAAACTCACACCTCAAACCAAAGAGCTCAACTGAAATTAATTTTTCAATGTGAAATGTGTATGTATATAAATATATATATATATATGTGCAATTTTTTATATATATATATTATTTATATATTATATATGCGCAGTACTTATTGGAAAGTGCTCAATATCAGTGATAGAGCTAACATATTTAGTTGGATTGATGTGAGTTTGTGACACTGGGTTTTAATGCTATTTGCGATCATCAGACAATTTGTCTGATGATCGCAAATAGCGTGAAACCCAGGGTTACAAACTTACATCAATCCAACTATATATATATATATATATATATATATATATATATATATATATATATATATATAGATATATATGTACAATCCTGTGCACATGAATATACATGTGTACACACATAGAGACACATGTTTGAATGAAATCTCATTTTTTTCATAACATTTGTAAGAATTCTTATACTTGAACACTAAAATTAAAGATGTTATTAGGATTTGGTTGAGTTCACAAATGATAGCAGCGAGAACAGAAAGCAGAAAAGTTTACATTAGATTATTCAAAATATTTACAAGGGCAAAGAACTAACAAGCAGGAATGGTTGATATTTTATTTCAAATACTAATTGATTAGGCTTGCTATAAAGGAAATAAATAAAGAATTTCAGATTCTATAAAGTTCTGAATGAGTGCTATTCTTAACTAAAAAGAAATTTAAGCATGATTTAAAAAAACTCATCATCAAATCTGAAATATGTTGTTCTCTATATTTACTAAACTTAACTTTCTTGGTAAAAAAGGCTAACTTGTTGTAATTCTTAATTCTTGATTTTTATTGTTCTCTCTTTTTAATAATGTTTTTCTTCTCTCACACTCAGTAAACCCCTTGTACCTTTATTGCCTTGCTTGGTGTGAAAGAATTAAAAAGTAATAATAATGACCTGATTTCGTGAACTTATCAATCGAAGAAAAAGAAAGTTATCTCCCTTATACCGTAATATTCATCTGAATTGTAACTGGGGAAATATGAAAATCTTTTTCCTTTTCAATCCTATAACTATTACGTTTATATTAATGATTTTAATTTAAACCGAAAATGTTCCTACGTGTGTATTTTAGAATGCATGATACGTTTTACTAAATGTTATCAAAAATATGCCTCATTTAAAATGAAGTCAAAGAACATTGTGTGAATCTGCACAATGCAGACCACTTACACTCTGTTGGACACTTGCTCAGTTTAAAAACTACTAACAGCTTTTGGACTTGAGAAATCTGTTTTTCTGAAAAATTGTTTTAAGAGGAAGATTTTTAAAATTTCAACTGAAAGCAGTACTGACTGCTTCAGTTTTTGCAATTACTTCTGTATGGTATAAAAAATTCTCTGTGTCAGACAAAAGTCCACTCAGAAAAGAAGGTTGCTGTTCTGTTCTTTTTTAAGAACTTTTTAAAGAATGTCTACAATGTAAGATCTGAAACTATCCCTGTCAGCTTTTGAGTATTGAAAGATTGCCCTGTGAAATGGAATATCAGTGGATGCCTTTGGCTTGACATCAATCTTGAAATTGATCAGTGTTCAGTTCAAAGTGTTCAAGGAAGGTAACTCTTCAGTAGATCATTTGTCAGGATAGGAGGTAAGAAAATGGTTTAAGAGGTTTGTGTCATGCACAGCTATATTGGGAATATGAATAGGCTAAGTCCATGATTTGGGGCAGTAAAATATTTATATATTTTCAACACACACACACACACACACACACACACACACACACACACACACACACACACACACACACACATATACGATGGAATTTGTGAAAACAAGTTGGATGTTTAACTTTTATCACTCTGTATGTAGGTGACTTCATTGATCAAACAAAAAGTTTGTACAGCCACTGCATACAACTCTGATCATTAGACAATAGTGTGGTTGAATTTTGCACTAGTATTGTCATATCCTACTATGGCAACAGGAAAATGACTAACTGAAAATCGAAGATGATGCTACTGCAATTGTCCGGTCACTCATGAATATTGCAGAGAGCTAAAGATTAAATATTTATTTATTTTCTTGTTTCTGTGCAAGCACTTTCCAAATGTAAAGAAATAAATAAAAATAAATCAATTGGACTGCAATCCTGCCACTTTGCCATTTTGCCACTTTGCCACTTCAAAAACACTGGAGTTAATTTGAAAAATTTTAACAGTTAATAAAATTGAAAAATAATATTTAAAAATAAATATCTCTACACAAATTAAAGAGATCTGTGCATAGGAAATATGTTAAAATAAAATGTAAGTATGATATAGAATAAAAGAAAAAGAAATAAAAATAAAATAAATAAAAATTTAAGCACCCAACTTGTTTTCACAAATTCCATCACATATACTTTGTTCAGATATGTCATATCAATCATTTATCATATATTGTGTATGTATGTGGGTATGAGGGTGGTTCAATAATTCTGTAACCAGATACATAATTATGAATTATGAAAGAGAAAGAAAGGCAAAACTATGCAGTGTGAGGTCAGAAGAAAGAGGACAAGAAGAAAATAAGCGCTAAATTATTTATTTCAAGATTTCATATACAATGTCTGTATGTTAGAAACATACAAACATTTTATGAAGTGGAGGTCAGATCCAAGAAATCCAAAGTAATAGTGAATAGCACAAACAGTAACACCTGTGTCAACACTACCATGAGTGGGAATTTACTGGAGGAAGTGTCTAGTTTTAAATACTTAGGAGCAATCTTGTCTAAAGATGGTACCTGCAACTCGGAAATCCACACACAGATTGCCGCAGCCATGGCAGTGATGACCAAATTGGTAAAAATATGGAGGAGCAAAATCAGCTTTCAAATAAAGTACAGACTGCAAATTGCTGGTAGTCTCCATTCTCTGGATGTGAAACGTGGGCACTGTTGGCAAAAACAGAGAGAAGGATCCAAGCATTTGGGAAAAAATGCATGAGAAAGCATAAACCAATGAGTTTGTGCAGAAAAAGTTTGATGGTTTTATGGGACACTAGGAACCTCTTCTCACCACTGTCAGATGGAGAAAAATGGTGTGATTTGCATAAATTACAAGGCACAACAGCCTGTGCAAGACCATCATGCAAGGACCTGTTGAAGGTGGACATAGAAGAGGACACCAACGTAAAAACTGATTGGACAATGTCAAACAATGGACAGGTATAACTATACCAGAATTGCTGATGGCTGCCATTAATAGAGTGTCGTGGAAAAGAGTTAGTGTGACTTCTGCATTTGGATCCGCCCTACAATTACAAAAGTCAAAGGTGGTGGTGGTGGTGGTGATGAGTGTGCATCTGTGTGTGCGCACGTGCAATGTTAAACTATAGCACACGATTCTAACTTATGACTCCAATTGTTCCTTAAAATCATTTCGAAATTGTTCTCATCTAGTAATCTTAATTAGAGATCATTTATTTTGAGGAAAAATTCAGCCCATATGATTTCCAATTATTAGATAGATAGATAGATAGATAGATAGATAGATAGATAGATAGATAGATAGATAGATATGTGTTTGTTGACAAGACCTCATATCATTTAATGTCAACCCTACCACTTTGGAAAACACCATTCAGCACTGTTTGTAATGGTAGCAATCAATCCAGTTTGCTGTTGACAAATGAGACTACCTTGGCTCATCACATAGAGACCAAGAGAACAAGGAAGAAGTGCAAACAGTGGGAGGGCACCACCACTTCCTTGCAATATCTGTGGCCATGTCTGCTTTTGACATATTGAACTTTGCAGCCACATGAGATGCTGCATGACTCTCAAACATGTTAAATCAATGATGTGTAATGATGATGTTGAGATAGATAATACATTATCTATAGTAAATACAATGAAGAAATTAGATTGCTAACACAGAATGAAAATATAGACAAGAATAATGAATGGAGAACATACTTGTCGAAAATTGATAGGTTAAGATTATTTATTCCCTTTCATGATGGGTAGGAGGTATCAAGTTTGATTCCTGATGCTAGATTTTCAATTACAATGTTCCCAGCTTATCTTTGGTTTCACTTTCTACACTTTCAGTTAGCTGTAATCAACCCCAGAAATAAACAATTTATAAATTTTACTTAATAATAGTCTAAAATCATTTGAATAGTGATTTAAATGTGCCAAAAAGAAGCAGTAAAGTTTTTCAGTTGAAAGTTCTTAATTTAATAAAAATAGAAAACAAATCTTTAGTCACTCAACATTTATTACAGTATATTGTTATAATTTTATTTTTAGTTATTTTGCCTAATATATAAATTAAGATTTATCATTTGCATGTTCAGAAAAATCCAGAGCATATATAGGGTTCAGTGTTATTCAGAGTTTTATGTATCCACTGGTGACCTGGAAATAAAGGGGTTCACTATATCATCATTAAATATACCTATATATATAAATGTTTTGTTGGAAAAACAGCAAAGAAGATAAAAAGAGGTTAATCCACAAGAAGAATTTAAAATATAAGTTGGTCATCGTTTCTCACTGTAGTTTCTTTCTGTTATGTATTTTTCAATAAGTGAGAAGAATAGTTGTTATTTGGTGGATAAATGATTAAATAAATGTTTATTAACATCAAATACATCATTATTATGGGGTTTTTCTCATTAAATCTCCTGTTAATTAAACTTACCACTGACACAAAATAAATAAAAAAAACTGGGAAAGTGCCAAACATTAAGAAAAGGGAAAATAAATATCATTGATTTGAGAAAAGAGGTCAAATTGATATAGGATTGGCAGCAGCCCACTCTGGACTAAATTCTTTATAATCAATAGAGGAAAATATTTTGGTCACTTCTCTATATAGACAGAAACATTAGTCACATTTAGCGATAGAAGTACAATCCACCCTGAATGGAAATTAATCTTTTGAAAATGCCCAATTTCCAGTAAAGAAACAAATATAACCATCTACAGTTTATTCAAAAGTTTATCTGAGAAAATTATTTGAAAATATTTGCCTTTCTTGTTATCATAGTTTTTTTTATCCTACATGATGTAGTATGGCACCATCTAAACAAGCAATTTGCAGTGAATTTAGTTTGCAAATACTGTATTATTTTTTACTTTATGAAGATAAAAGCTTAGGAAATTGCAATCTATTTTTGTTTTCTTTTTAATGAAAATTGTATCAATACAGTGAAAGGAAATGCAACAGTACATGCACATGCAGCAAGATATCTGCTCATACACACATGCACACAATATATATATATATATATATATATATATATATATATATATATATATATATATATATATATATATATACATATATATATACATATATATATATATACATATGTAAATATAAATATAAAAGTGAACATTGAAGTCAACACTCAGAGGTGACAGACTGTTTCATGCTAGATGCAATTGTCAGGCCAACAATTGCGTCTAGAATGAAACAGCCTGTCACCTCTGAGTGTTGACTTCAATGTTCACTTTTATATTTATATTTACATACGCTCTATCTCTGATATTGAGCACTTTATCCCATAAATATAGCACACCTTAAAAGTATATTTCTTTATATATATATATATATATATACACACACACACACACTACAGTTCAAAAGAATTAGCATGGGATGAACTTGACAGAAGAGTGAAAAAAAATAAAAATAAGCACTTACAGTCATTAAAAAAAGAATGGAATCAACTATCAAACTTATACTTTGAGAAACTTTTGCAACAAATGACAAAAATTTGTGCTGCAGTAATCAAGGCTAAAGAAGGATATTTTGATGAGAGTAAAATTTAATCATAAAATGCTGTTTTTCTTTTTGTCATAAAAAAAATTCTAATAAAAAATCACTTTTTTTAACCATGCATAATAATTTTCTCTTAGTTAAACTACAAAACAACTACTTTTTGGGCCAATTTAAAAAATTACCAGGGTGGACTCTTTTGAACAGTAATGTATATGTATATATATATATATATATATATATATATATATATATATATATATATATATATATAACAAGCTAAAGGTTTGGGACCACCAAGCATTTCTTTAAAAAACACCTTAACTTTTGTATTAAGTAAAAGATTTTAGTAAGTACAGTGCATTTGCTTTTATTTTGACAAAAACAAACACTTAACTATGAAAAAAAAATATCATGCAACAGCATCATATTTTGTTTTTGTTTTTGTTAATAAAACCACCACCTGCTTTAATTACTGCTTTACAAATAGTTTTTGATAAAAGTAGATGGCAGACCTTTCAAGCACTGAAAAACCTCCCTCTCACTCTTTGGGTATTCTCTTCAAGCACTCCTATCCAATTCATCCTATACTAATTCAATAAGAGAGATGCCAGGAGATTGAGGTGGACAAATTATAATTTCCTTTTTTTTGACTTGAAGTAATTTTGACAATTTAGAAGAGTATTTTGGATCATTGTCTTGTTGGAAAGTGAATTTCTTTTCCAATTATATATAAACCAGATGTTATAGCATGTCTTTCCAAAATCATTGTTTTTTGTTTTTTCAAGATTCTCTTGACCTGAATCAAATCTACAGCCCCCTCACCTCTAAACACCCCCACACCATAACAGACCCACTTCCATGCTTAACTTTTGGAACCACACATTCAGTCTTTCTCCTGACCTTCTTTTCATATACACTCTCCTCTTACTATTAAAAAGTTCAAATTTAGACTTGTCTGTCCACAGTCTTTTCTGCTTATTCACCTTCAGTTACAGGGATTTCTTGATGGTTATACACCTGCCTGAGCTCCACTGACCTAAGTCAATTTTTCACAGTTGCAATCAAAAGCAATTAAGTTCAGCTGTCAACTCTGGAGCAGTTTTCTTTCTATTTCTTTTACACTCAATAACCAAGTATTTATCTTCAGCTGCAGTTGTCACTTTTTGTGCTTTAACTCTTTATCTGTCAACATTTGTGCCAATTTCTAACTGCCTTTATAACAAATATTCCACTCCATATCTAGAAATCTTTGAATTTTTGGCAATTTGACTTTGAGAGTAGTCTTCTTTGAATAAAATTTCAATTTGTGCCCTCATCTCCATGCTTAGCGGCTTTGCATTTATCATTTTCTGCAAATTACTTCAAAATTAAAAAATAAATAAAACAAAAACTATGAAAATACTGTCAAATTGGCACAAATTGTTTTTCTTCAGAAAGAATCAGCTACATATTTTTGTTTACAACATTAATCAGTGCTGAGGTAACATTTAGAACCTGTATTAACATTTAACTTACTTGAAAATTTTGGTAATCTCAAAAAGTCTACTGAGGGGTTAATGAAAAAAACAAAATATAATATTTTTGATACAAATTTAAATTTTTTGATAGTAAGAAGAGCCTGGAGAAAGACTGAAAAATAAAAGCAAATACATTGTAGTTAGTGAAATTTTATCATTTACTTAAAAAAAAATAGAAAAATAATTAATTTTAAGGTGTTTTTAAAGAAATACGGGGTTTCTCCAAACTTTTTGCCTGTAGTGTATATATAATGATTATATAGTCAACATATACAGAAATGTTCAAAGGACTTACTTGGTGACCATCTTTAAGTTTCTCATACACACTGCCTGGAGTCAGATAAATCATTTATCTGGCTCTGATGTAAACTGTATATGAAAAACTTACAGTTGATTTCAAGGTAAGTCCTTTGAACGTTTCTTCATCTGTTTGCCTATTGTTGCTATATTTTTCAAATTGAGCAATTTATTTACAAAAATCTGTTCATCTATAAACACATTAAATTATTGTAATTTTACATTTTTTTGTTAAGCATCATAGATTTGTGTCATTATTATCATGTTGGAGGTCTACAATATTGGTGTCAATTCCAATTCAAACTCCTCTCTCAATTTTCAAGGTGCTATTCCAGGTACAGCTCATTAAAACAGGAATTTGTTCTAAATTCTTTGTTCCATAGCTTCTTCAGCTGCATACCCAGATCCTGGTATTTTCTGGAATTCTACAATCTTGGTTTCAATTCTAATTCTCCCTAAGTGCCTTTTCAGTCCTTTAGATAATGTTTCAAGTGCACCCATTATTACAGGAATTTGTTCTACATTCATCGTTCCATAGCTTCTTCAGCTCCTTAGCCAGATCCTGGTATTTTTCAATCTTTTCAGTTTCTTTGGAGTCTATTCTTGTATTGTATGGAAGTGCAAGGTCAATAATTTAACACTTGCTGCTCTCTTTATCTATAACAATAATGTCAGGTCTTTGTGCTTAAATGACATGGTTTGTCTGGACTGAGAAATCCTATAATATCTTGTGACTGTCCCCTTCTACTACTGCTTTTGGCTGATGTTCATACCACTTCTCTTTGACACTAAAGCCAAACTTACGACACACTTCCCAATATTTTATTCCTTGGTATACTTTAAGTTTATTAACAGTGTCACACCAGGAGTCCCATGCCCTATTAGAGTTACAGGGGCACTACATGTACTACAGCCATAGTAGTAGTGGTGTGTCTAGAGCAAGATAACCTGACGGAGCCCATCACTCTTCATGATTATCACCAGCACCCTTTTTCAATTTTGGATGCCAAATAAATATTTCTTAAGCACATACAAGCATTTATACAACCACAAAATCAGCTGCATTTTTTACCTTCAAACTTTAATGGCAAAACCCTATTTATAATGCTTTCTGATGCATCAGCTCATGCATAATATGCAAGTGAACCTCTTGTTCACTTACTTATTATAAATTCTTATAATCTGTCACTTATCACTTGTCACTTTCTATCTTTTTTGCTAGCTATTGCTGTCAAGAAAGGAAAGTTAAAGCAATAGCATTAAAACCTCTCCTGAACTTTTACTTGACGACAGTGCTTTTGGAAACACATCACTGCTGACTGAGCTGAATTGTGCTCTATATTTTCTTATCCCTATGAATAGAGAACTTTACAATATTACCTTTTATTTGATTCTACTTAGTAAATTCAGCTAGAAAATGCACCAAGCTATATCCACCTATACAAGTAGAACAACAGGGAAATGACCAAACCAGTTGTTAAAGATGACTCCTATCACTGGTAGAATACCTCAAATTCATCAATAAGAAAAATAAGAACCCATGAAATCAACACTAGAGTTGACATTAGTAACATAGTAAATAATAAATAAAGAACAATATTTCAAAGTTTATTACAAGAAACCTGTGAATGTGGCATACTTTCCTTTGGATTTTCATCATTACACAATAGAAAACATTTGTTATTGACACAAATTTTCTCATTCACTTTAACTTGTTTGTCAACATGAAAAAGTAAATCCTCTTTGATGAGCTAAATACTCTTTTCATTCACAGTATTAGATCTTCCTTATTAATACATTACTAAACAATCAGTATATAAGTATTAAAAGATTTCCCAAACATTATCAAACCATCTAAACATATAGACACTATTATACATATGCAACCCTATATCAAAACTCAACAAAAAAAGGCTCCACCCTCTCACCAAGCCAAGATTGCCAAAGACAAATCCATCTATATAATTTCAACTGAGAGTAATTAGACCACTCAGAAGAATCTGGATGTAACCATTACACATGATACTTCAAAAGTTGTCCGATGACTGGGGAACTAAAGGTCAGTAAATAGTTCTACCATCTTCACATATGTACAATTTTACATTTGCATGTTTTTGCTATGCATGGCACAACTTTTATTTCCAAAATAGATCTCATCAGGAACCAATCACTGATATCCACAAATCCCAATCTCACTACACCTTTTGGCTTATATAAATTTCCAAGAATGCCATTCAGTCATTCTAATGAAGCATAAACTTTCCAACAACTCATAGATAAAATATTTAATGGTCTACCATTCATCTATGGATAGACAAACAATATAATTGTAGCCAGTAAAAATGCAAAGTAACAAGTCACATCTGAAACAAGTTTTTCAGTGATTTTTGTATTAAACATTAATGTAGATAAATGCAGTACATGCCTTAATATTTAAACCAACATGCTCATCTTGCTTGCTTTAATATTAATATCAATACATCGTGAGCATAACAGCCACATGCTGGTTTGAATAACAAGACATATAAATAATGATAGTTACAAATCTAAAAATCCAATAGAAGCAACTGAGAACTCCAAACCAACTTCATTATACCAACAATTTATTCAAGCGATGCAGACATTTCTTTCCAAAATGTTCTTCATCTTGCTATCACTCACTGAAATGCTCAATTCTTATAACTGGTACACTATTTACATTTTTCGGACTATCATCCTCATCTTTGTTGCCATATTTATCACAACATTTCAGTCGGCCTTCTTCAAGTGGTTGGAATGTCGAACTGAACCCTTTATTTCGCTTGCTGGGGTAGACTGTTCTAGTTCCACGTGCCATTGTCAGTTATCAGTTATCACCTGTTAATTCCCCTCTCCAAGTTCTCCACCGCCTTAACTCACACGCTTTGGGTCCTGTCACTGGATCTAACTAACACTTTTACCCACTGTGCCATGTGTCCTTGAGGACATCTGTGTATGAATTTCTGGGTATTATAAACTTAATGTCTTCAGCAACCATTTTTACCAATGTTCATATTGCAATTTTTGCTGTTATTATTGCAATTTTTTTACCAGAGCTCATATTGCAATTCTTCGTTGTTATTATCACTTTTCTCTGGCACTCCTTATTACTGGTTCCCATATTGTATTCATTTCTATGCCTGGTCAGCTCAGGAGATTTTTGTAGCCTAGCATATGTGCTGATTCCTTAAGTTTATGAATTTTCCAATGATGTTCTTTGTCTGTGATTTCAACCTGATCCCACAGAGGGCAGTGATCTCCCTTCTCTCTCCATATGTGGTCAGCCACATCTGATTTTTCCACTTCCCCTTGTGTTACAGTATTCTGGTGTTCTTGAAGCCTTACCTTAAGGGGGAGGCCTGTCTCCCCTTTATGTTTCTTTCCGCAGCTGCACAGGATTACGTACACACAGTCTTTAGTCATGTTCTCCTCTATGGGGGGGGGGGTTCTTACTCAGGAGAGATGTCTGTGAAGTGTTGTCCAGCTTTTGAAGGTTGTCCTGATGTCATATGGACTGCAGATCGGATGTATTTTCTCTGATAACCGCTTAACATAATGCAGGCAGACTGTTTTCTGAGTGTTGTTGTCCTCCTCTTGTACCTGCCTATCCCAGTTTATTGGGGCTGCTGCCATGTACCCAGGGTAGTTGTAGGGTACTACTTATATTGACCAATTCTTTATCTAATGTCTCTCGTTCGCCACTTATGACTTTTGCTCGGTGAAATTGAGGTACTGTCCAGTGAATGTTAGTTTGCAGTATACGGATGTCTTGAACCTATGCTCTGTTCAAGATATTAGAACATCCAGGAACTACATCATGAACTGTATCGAAGGTCTTATTGAGTTCATATGGTCCAGTAGAACCTGCACATCTTCTTGGTGCGGCCAGAGTATGAAGGTGTCATCTACATATATTAACCATAGAGTTGGCTTTAGAGATATAGATTCTAATGCCATTTCCTCAAAGTGTTCTATGTATATATTCACCATTGCTGGTGATAATGGCGAGCCCATTGCTATGCCCTCATCTTGTCAATATATGTGTGATCCCATTCCGAAGTGTGTTGTTTGTGTACAGAAAGTCAACATCTCCATCTGATTATCTATTGGAATACTGGTCCATTCTCCTAGGGATGAATCAGAGGTCAATCTGTCTCTGACTACTGAGAGGGCCTCCTCCGTGGACACCTTGATGAACAAACTCACCACGTCCAAGCTCACCATCTGGTTGGATAGGATGGGAGCATCTTTGATTATTTCCATGAAGTGGGCAGAGTTTCAGACATATGAAGGTGACTTTCCGATCAATGGGTCAATTATATCCACAAGGAAGCGACTCAGAGGGTGGCACACAGAGTCTTGGCAATTAACAATCGGCCTGAGCAGAATACCATCTTTGTGAATCTTACGAAGACCATATATGTGAGGTAGCTTTGTGTAATGCTGCGACAACTGTCTATACATCTTATGTGTGAAGTGATCCTTGTTCTTGATTAGTATCTGTTACAGTTTGCATTCCATTTTCATTGTAGGATCCTTTTTTACCTTGCTGTAGCTACCATTTCTAATGAGGTCTTCCAGATTTCTTGTATAATCTGATTTGTTCATCACTACAGTAGCATTGCCTTTATCAGCTGGTAGTATGATTATGTTTTCGTTCCTCTGTAGAAACCCAATTGCCAGCCTCTCCAGTGTTGTTTGACTTGGGTGGCTTAGCTTTCTCCAAGGTCTGTCTCACCCTCCATCTTAGCCCATCTGCCTGCACCTGAGGTAAGTTCAAGGCCACTGCCTCGATTCTGGCAATGATGTCCAAGTATGGCACTCACCTGATGGTTGTGGTGAAGTTGAGACCCTTATTTAATACTGACTCTTCAGAGGCACTCAGCTGATATTGGCTGATGTTGATTACTGCTTTCACTGCTTTTGTGTTTTGTTTGAACTTTTCATATATTTATACTGTCATATGTTTCATATATTTTAAATGAGGTCTATGCTTCATATTCCCACACAACAACGGCTTTACTGCTTTGCATGAGGTGAAATGATTAAAAAAAATAAAAGAAATGATTTCATGTCAGAAAAGTATATTTGCTTAGGTATGGAATGACAGAAAATATCTCACATTTGACAGCAAATCATTTTTAAATAAATAATTTATTAAAAGACAAGAAATTAAAAAAATAAAAACAGACTCATGAATTGCATAAACAATTTTTTGTACATTGTTAAGTTAACATGCTATTTTTTACTAATAAAAACTACATTTAAACTCTAAAGAAATACATTGCAATAATGATATATATATATATATATATATATATATATATATATATAACAAAAATATTGAATGCAATATTTGTATTTAAATAAATTAATGCATAAATATTTTCAAGCAAATACATCTTTTCATAAAAAAGAAGCCCTGTGACCAAGAAGGAAGTTATCAGAAACTGAAGTGAATTCAAAACCAACTTTCAGGTTCATTTAAAACAGTTGAGAAAGGCATACATTAAAAATTAAAACTTGTACAAATGCACACATCTATACATTAGCAGTAGGTTGAAAGAAAATTTAGTTCAAACCTGATTGAAATCCGAGATGAAATGAACTGTCTATTCATTTGTTCCATCACTGTTTGCCTCCCTAGATCAAGCAAAGGAATTTACATTTTGCATTTTTTTAATAAAAGGAGTCAGTTTTACTAAAGGTATTAGATTATAAACACAAGATTTTGATTTCTAAAAATTTCTGGAATATTAATTAAATATTAATATAAAAAATGGCAAATCTTATTAAGTTGGCTAAAATGTTTGTTCATTTTATTAAGTAGAAATTTTAACTATAAACTGACAAACTTTTTGGCCAACCCAAAATAATGCAAGTTAATGTTTTCAGATTATTAATACTATATAATAATATACAAAATATTAAAAAATTAGCTCGATTGCTAAAGTTTAAAGATAAAATTCAGCTGGCCTTATAATTATGCACTGCACTATATATATATATATATATATATATATATATATATAATTACAGTATTTATTCTTTATATGCACATTTTTCTCAAAAAAAGCTACAATAAAATTTAGGAGAATAAAATAAAGGTGCAAAGTTAGAATGTTATCAAAATAGGTTTCCTAAAAACTTATAGGTAACTATATTTATATTATTATATAGCATGCATAGCAGTATAATAGTATCAACTCCAACCATTACTATCAACCACCCCAAAATCACATAAGCAATGCAAATATTCTAGTACAGAATCTATACTCTTTTGTCATCTCCTGTTACTGTGATCAATAATAAGCAGACAAGGGTAGAAATTTGACTGTAGCTATTGACTTATTCTGGGTAGATGGACAACACAATTCTGACACTGAATATCTGTGCTAAATGTAGAAGGCTGGATAAACTGTTTTTCTTTCATCAAGCATTCATCATCTGTGCAGGAATCTGTCTGGAATAATTCTATTTAAGTTATCAGTTTTTAAAGTATTTTTCTACTTTTGAAAATATAGATTATCAACTACTTTCTTTAATTATTAAAAGTCTGGAAAAATAATGAACTATTTTAAAACTTTAAAACTGTAATATTAGACTATACAATTTATTTAATATAATAAAGACTTTCATTTCTTTATTAACTATATTCCTTTAACTATTAAAAAACTTTAATGACATTGTGGAATCTTCCACAACAGCCAGTTAACCCCTACTGGGAAATGCACTATTCCTGTTGTGATTTTTACCAACATCATACTTACAAAATATATAACAAGCATTCATTGGTTAATCTCCTTCAAACTAGCTTGCTGATTGGTCAGTTTCAACCAATCAAATCACCTCCACATGACAGATCTGTTTTGGTGCCAACTAAGTTTGATCCAGTCACGTGATACAACAGATTATAAAAACCAAAACACGAGTAATTCTCACCCTCTTTCGTCATGCTCCCTCTTGGTTCTCTCTCGCGTCTCAACTCCGCTGCCAAAATGTGACCCTTAAAGAGCTCCCGTCTTGACTAATGTAGTCAGACGTAAAAGAACTTTACAACTAATCACGCAAGTACATTCTGAACTTTTACCAACTTGTACAATACACAATTCCAAACACACAACACATACTCATTCTTCTAAACTACAATTTAATAGTTAATATTACCCTTATGAGCTCAGGTACAAATATTTCCTAATCAAAAAGACACAACTCTGCCTAACCTTTCAGTTTACATGCATGTACATCAAATACTTAATAAATTCAATTGTTATGTTTTCAACCCTACGTTCTGTTTTGTATTTTATACCATGTGCTATTTTACGTCAAATATAAATTGCATTGTGACCACCACATTGGATAGCGACGTCCAGCATAATGGCATGATCCTTTCCACACCTTTCCTAGACAAAATAAAATAATTGTGGCGGGACCCACAACATTGCACATCCACATCATATTTGGAAACCTTCATTAAAGTTCAGTTTGGGGTTATTTGAACCCAGTTAAAGTTAATTTTTTTTTCCCCCACTACTTCCAGTTTTGAAAGTGTTTAAGTTGTTGAGCTCCATTTAGTTGATTTACTGAACAATACACCTAAGAAGACCAGAGAGGTCAAAACCACAGTAGTGTGCTCTGGTCAGCTTCCATCCTTTCTAAATATTAATCAGCTCTGTAAGTCTGGTCTTCTGACTTTGTATTGAGCACTTTTAATACGTTCAATTTTAACAAATATTTTACTATTTGTGTTACTCTGGCATATATATATATATGCATATATATATAAATTAAAGATCAAATGCAGATCAAATATAGATTGGAATTCAACAGGATGATAAGATAAAGGACAAATAGGAAACATATATCAATCTAACATGTTTCACTTTTATCAAATAAAGTTTTAATAAAAGTGAAACATGTTAGATTAATATACATTCTCTATTTGTTCTTTATCTTATCATATACATAAAAGTGCCCAGTGAGGTCAACACCCAGCAGTGACAGTCTGTTTCATACATAAATGCAATCTATAATTTTATACAGGACACAGTGCAAGGAAAGACTCAAAATTCTGGAGGCTGTTGTAATAAAAAAGAAGTAGCCAACATTATATAAGGTGTCTTTCTCCATAAAGGACTGTATATTGAAATGTGTTTGATATAAAACACACACACACACACACACACATCTTTAATGAATAAAAATATGAAAAAAAGAATATTTTTAAATGCCATTAAATTTGAATGTATATATAACCAATCCACTAAAATATCAAACTTGATGTTTCTTAGTGAAAGCCATTTTTATACAAAGCCATATTTTGAGGACAGTCTAAGAGGAGAGCTGAGTTTCAATAGTTTCCAAAAACAGATCAACTGTTGCATTATCAAAAGCTTGCATTTATACACTAACTTCAAAGCTTATCTGCCATCAGTTGATAGCCTTTTAATATGAAATAGTATTTTAAATACTTAAAACTGATGTATATAGACCCAACTAGTGAATGAGAGACAAACACTCATTCATATACTTTGATTTTATTAAACTGTTTACTGTTTTGACTTAATATTACTTGCAGTAATTTTTATTACATCCTGGAAATGTTCTTTGCTTTAATATTATATTCAATTCTCATATATATTGTTTTTAATAATGTACTACAATTTTTCTATTGGATTAAATTCTGGAAAGGCTAAGGCCATTCAATTAATTTAGTAAAACATCTTTATGCGAGGTGGGCAGTAGTCAGGTTTATAGCAAGTGAAAGAGCATTGCCTTGCTTGAAAACATCCTTTAGCTTCTAAAGCTTCTTGTTTGTGAGCTGCATCGCTCAAAAAACATATTGTCCAAGAATAATTCGCTTTATTATGAATTATCATCAAAACATTATGCCAGCATCCTAGTGTTGTCTTCTAAGCCAAATTGACTATTTCCACAAATGACCCAACCTCAAGCCCAATTATCAGCTCTACATTCATCACTAAAAGTTACAGTTGAGAAATCAATTTTCATGTACTTTGCCCAACTTGTAAGTTTCTGTGTTATTTACTTAAAAGTGATAGTTTTGTTGTGTTAGCCAATGTTCTCAATATTCTACATCTTTTCTCTGCTTACATTCACAATATCAGTCTATATTTCTGAGATGAGGTATTATGTACACTATTTACATTATTCGGAATATTGTCCTCATCTTTGTCGCCATATTTATTACAACGTTTCAGCTGTTGTACGCTCCGGCCTTCTTCAGGTGGTTGGAATGTCGAACCTGAACCCGTTACCCAGAAATTCATACACAGATGTCCTCAAGGACACATGGCACAGTGAATAAAGGTATTAGTTAGATCCAGTGACAGGACCCAAAGAGTCTGAGTTCAATACCTGGTTACGGCAGTGGAGAACTTGCAGAGGGGAATTAACAGGAGATAACTGATAACTGAAATCCATTAAAACATGTCACATGGAACTAGAACAGTCTACCTCAGTGAGCGAAATAAAGGGTTTAGTTCGACATTCCATCCACCGGAAGAAGGCCGGAGTGTACAACGGCCGAAACGTTGTAATAAATATGGTGAAAAAGATGAGGACAAGAGCCCGAATAATGTAAATAGTTTACATTCACAATACCAGATTTTTAAATATTTTGTCTTTGGTATATCCTCTTTCTTACTTATCACCTATTTAATTTTTCTCAAATCTCTTTTATGACACACTTTGAGTCAGTTTTTTTGTCTTGTTCTTGTTCTTATTTTAAATTTCTTTTTGATTATTCTTTAATCCATGTTAAAATGTTTTGGAATTTCCATATTACGTTCCATTCACTTAATCATTTTACAATTTCTTGTTGATCTTTGGAGATTGTCTTTCAGCCATAATAATCTTTTTAAATCAGAAATTAAAACAATATATCAATAACTGCTTATTGACATGATATTGATATGATGAGCAACTCTTCAGTTACATAATATCTCATGTCATCAAATAAATTATTATAAATATTTTTGAGTAAAAGATATAACTGGAAATTCACCAGGTATATTTACTACATGAATATAAGTACATCATGAAAATTTTACCAAAATTTGTTGGTTAATACCAATTTTATTATAACTGACAAAATGGAAAAATATCATGTCATTCATTTACTTATTATTCTCAAATATATACATATTATATCATATTTATATATCTATTGCTAATGCGAAGCTCTTCAGTAAAATGAATTGGAGCCCTCTGACTGATTGGCATTTATTTACATTCGTAAAAACAATATGCTAGAATTAGCTGTTTTTCTCTGCCGAATGATAGTAGCTCAGTGGTAGAAACTCTGATTGACACGAAATCAGTCGGGTTTCAGTCCCAGCTTGAGGTATTCAGATGTCTAGTCACACTGAGGAGCTGTGATACAGCGAAACAGTACTGTCTGCAAATGACAATCTATCTATCCATATCTATAGATATCTATATTTATATATATCTATATATATATATCTATATATCTATATATATATATATATATATATATATATATATATATATATATATATATATAAAATGGGTGTTTCATTATTCATTAAGATGGATTATATATGATGCTTAAACTTAATTCACATTTAAAATTGGTCCAAGTTATTGGAGTACCTTTATATATATATATATATATATATATATATATATATATATATATATATATATATATATATATATATATATATTATAAATTAACTGATTTAAAATATGTTTTTTCACTACACAGTAATAACCATGTTTCAAAGATGGAAGCTAAAAGCTTTGAATTTAATTTTGTAATTAAATTAAAAATATTAGTTCCATTTCATCCTCAAGTGAATTTTGGAGTAACCTATTTTTAAATTTACTGAGTTTTAAAGACACGGCAAAAATTCATAATTCACTGTTTCCAAGGATACAGAAAAATCCAATCATTCAGACAAGGGGTGGTAGCGTGTTCATTTTCATTAACTTTTGTTGTATCAGTTATTAGTTATGTTTGAAAAAGGGGTTATGTTTAGGTAGGGTAGGGATATATTTTTCAACAAATTCTGACATCCGTTAAATGCATGTCGTCTGGGTTTTTTTAAATTCTATTGTTAACGGCAAAAAATTCTTACAGCAATTTTCCTATTTGTATCCTTAAAGATTTTTTTGGGATGTTTAGGTTAGAATAAGTTTTATTTAACTACAATTTTAAAATATTTTCACTTTTAATTTTTAATAGCCTATATTTCTTTTTAAAACAAGAAAATGTATTAGAATTATTTACAGTATGTAAAATTATTTTTTCATATCAAGTATAAGTATGTATATTACAAGGTCAAATTTTTGTTTTTAATTTTATATTTAAATTTTATTTAAGTAAAATTTATGACAATGATGACAAAAAATAGCTAATTTATTTCTTTGATTCAGTAAACATTTATTTTTTATAAACTTAGTAATATATAGTTTCTCATGTATGTACAAAGGACATGGGTCATTTAATGGCCTACATATTCTAGCTTTTCATATTAATTTCATTTTACTGTAGGTGTTTTATTGGATTCTTTTAAGTGCTTGAAGTACTTTGAGAGAGGTGTTAAGGTTAGAATATGCCTTATTTAACTACAATTTTAAAAGATGTTTAGGTTAGAATTCGTTTTATTTAACTACAATTTTAAAAAACAATTTTAAAATATTTTCACTGTTAATTTTAATAGACTATATTTTTTTATAATACAATCAAATGTAATAGAAATACTTACCGTATATAAAAGTATTTTTTCACATCAAATATGAGTATGTATATTACCAGGTCACACATTTTAATTTTGTTTTTAAATATTATTTAAGGAAAATTTTTAACAATGATGGTACAAAATAGCTATTTCATTTCTCTGATTCAGTAAATTTTTATTTTTATAAACTTAGTAATATATAGTTTCTCATGTATGCACAAAGGACATGGATCATTTAATGACCTACATATTCTAGTTTTTCTTATTAACTTCCATTTTACTGTAGGTGTTTTATTAGATTCTTTTAGGTGCCAGAAGTACTTTGAGAGAGATGCTTGATTTTTATATTTATTTATCCTAAATGAACTTTGATGTTGGTTGAACCTTTTTTTGAACTCATGGCTTGTGCAACCTATATATATTTTTATGTTTTCAGGATTTTCAATAGAAGATATATTGCATTGGTATACTAATGATTCCGTGCAACATTTATTTTGTAGAGGACAGTTATGAGTGTTTCTACAGTTACATAATTTTTGTTGATCCTCATCAGTTTTTATTTTTATTTTTCCCTTGTCTAAAATTTTTGGGTTCTGGTATAAGTGTTTATTTAGGATATTAGCATTATGTTTCTTAATAATTTTTTCTAAGTTTTCAGTACAGCTGTAACTTAATTTTAGTGTATTTTTGGTGAATATAGTACTTAGTTTACTTTCACTGGGAAAATGCTTGACTATAAATGCAAGGAATTTTTATCCTAATTTGTTCTTTACCATTTGGTTGTATGGGGGCGTATAACAAATTATTTTTCTACTTCTGTTTTTTCTCTGCTTTCTATTTTCATTTTTAATATAGATAGTTTTGGGTTTTTGTAGTCACTATCTTTTAGAGCATTATTATAGAAATTAATGTGTTCATCGAAAATCTTGTCATTTGCTGAATTTGTACTTATTCTTTTTTGGATAGATAAAGGTATATGCTTAATTATAGATGCGGGGGTGATTTAATTTACGGTGTATATATAAAGGATTGGTATTGGGTCTTTTATAAGTTGTGTATGTATTTTGATTTAAATCTAATGTTATATCAAGAAAGTTAACTTTTTTTAATTTAGTGCTAACCGTAATTTTTAAGCTCATACTTTTAAATTCTTTATATAATACCTTTCTAATTTTATCTATTTTGAAGTTAGTAGAGTTTCTAATAACCATTATAAACCAATGTCAGTTATATTAATATCACAGTGCGCTTTAGATTGTATAATATAAAAAGACCTATGAGATCAGAAGACACAGCTGAGTCTAGTGATCCCATTGTGATGTCAAAGTGGTCATATGAATTCTTTATCCATTGCTCACCTTTATGTATCAGTACCGATTTTTTTGCATTTACAATAATATTCTTTTCTTCTTCTGTAATATCCATGTACTCGGTGGCAAAGTCCAATGCATTCATGAACAGTTCTTTCAATATTGATTGGTAATAATTTTCAATATCAAACTGCATTGGTATACAGTTGGTTTTTTCCTTTATACAAGTAAACCAGTTTATCACGTCTTTAGTATTAATCCAAAGTTTCAGGTCTGTTTTTTTCTTTAATTTGTTTATTTACCCTTTCAAGGATCATTTTACTAATTTTTCTGATATCAGGTCTTGTAGGATTTATTATCCTTGTAGTTGTATTAACCTCGAAACCTCGAAATCTGGTTTGTGGTCTTTTAAGGTTATATAGCATTCTTTTTCATATAGTTGACCTACTCTATCACTGATCTTCAGTTTATCAGTGATTTTTTACTGCTAGTATTGATATTCCAAACCATGTTGAGGTCATTATTATTCGCCTTTTTGTAGTTCTTATGTAAGTCCTTATTTATTAGATCGTTGTAGTCCTTTGTGATTGTTTTATAAAGGTTTCCAGTTTTGTTGAATTTTACTAAATTACTTTTAATTTCTTTTACTATTTTATCTAGGCGTTTCTGGAAGTAGCATTTCTTTTCACGGAAATTTATGTTATTTATTATTTGCAATAAGTCATTTTTGAAACCAAACAAACTATGAATAAACAGTGCTGCTTTATTACTGTTAAAACCATAAATCTCCTTGTAGTTTTTGTTTTGTAATTCATTCCATTTAAGGAAGAAATAAGCTCTCCATCTCATCCTTCATATGAGTTCCTCTTTTTTTTGCATTAATATAACGAAATATTCCTTTTTGTTGGTAATAGGAAAGTTCTTCAGAGAAATTCCAAAATTTATTTTCTCCATATATTTTCTTGTTAAAAATAAAGATTTAGAGTGCTCGACTTTGATTAGGAGCCAATGTATGTATATATAAATAAAAAGAAAGAACAGTAAGATATATAATCCGGTGTTCTTAAGTTTTATAACACAGCCTTGAAAAATAGCGGATACAGAAATGCTGACATAAGCTATACAAACAATAGCACTAATAGTAAGAAGAATAGGAAAAGAAAGATCATATGGTATACACCTCCGTTCAACCAAATGGTCAGCACTAAACTCGGCCATAAGTTCCTAGCTTTAATAGGTAAACACTTCCCCAAAAATAGCAAACTGAGCCAAATCTTTAATAAAAATACCCTAAAGTTAAGTTACAGTGCACTGAAAACCTAGAAAGAATCATAAAAAAGCATAATAGTAAAATCTTAGGAAAACACCCATGCCAAAACAGTGCCTATAAAACTCCTAAACTGCAATTAGACAGAAAAAATGAAAAATCATGTGATTGTAGAAACCCTAATGACTGCCCGTTAGAAAACAGATGCCTCACTAAATCCGTGGTAAACCAATGTACCATCTCATCCATGGAGAATCCTAATACTGAAAGGATATACATAGGGTCAACTAAGAATAATTTTAAAATTAGATGGAGACAACACAAAAGCTCCTTCAACAACATCCAAAATAGAAGTCAGACATCTCTATCTCAATACTACTGGCATTTAAAGGAAACGAACAAAACACCGAAAGTAAAATGGAAAATAATAAATAGAACTAGAACTTGTAAAACCTGGGATGACCCATGCCCTCTGTGCCTACACGAAAAACTGCACATCATTAGATTTCTAAATAGTGAAAAGTTACTAAACCATAGACATGAGTTAACGGTGTTCTGTCGTCATCAAATGATTCTCGCATTAAATAATTATTAAATAGATTTAAACAAATTAAGTCCATAATTTAAAAGCCATAAAAACTCAGCCCAATAATTATTGTGAAAAACCCTTTGATAAAAAAAGCTATGTAAATAAACAAATAAATAAACAGATCAAATAGATAATAATGAAACATAACCTTCTAGTCACTCAACAACTCAAGGCAAGCCCATAAAAAAGACGCCGTCTGACTGGCATAAGCTAAGACCACTCTGGACATAGAATCCCCATTGTAACTTGATACGCATTTTTGGAAGGGGACTGGCCTGTAGATAAAAATTAATTCTTAATTCTTAGCTCCTTAAACCACCTAACTTCAACGGCCGAAACTAGCCGTTTCCATAGCAACTAATGTTCCAATGATACCGTACTTATAAACACTTGCTAACCAAAAGATAGCTTATTCCCAAATTCTCGCTTGACAAGGAAGCGGGTCCAGACACCTTAACTCTACATAACTTAAAAAATTATGTTAGGGGTCTCGGCTCTCGCTTTTGAAACATGTAACTCTTATGTAGCGAAGGAATCATATTTTTAAAAACTAAAAATATTATTATAATATATATATATATATATATATATATATATAAAAGATATCTTATATATATCTTATATATATATATATAAATATATATATATATAAAAGATATATATCATAGCCATTGCTAATCAGGATATAAATGAGTCCAGAAATGTGTGTAAATTTGTAAATGTTTATGGACATGAATATAAAGTGTGTGTATGTTTTCATGGTAGATGCATTTGCCTTGGGAAGGAATACTTAATTCATATCATTTATTTTCATTTTCTAGTCAATTTTCTTTCACAAGAAAGTGGTGACAGGTTGTGTTTTCTTTTGTTCCTCAAACACAAAATAACAGGTTACATAGAAAAAAGACATGACAGGCTCTTAACAATAGATATGTCCTACGTGATCTATTTAAGAAATATAAAAGAATAGAGGAAAAACAACTGACAAATTTACAATAACACTCAGAATTTTATAAAGTAGTATCTAAGAAAACCTCTCATAGTTTCTGGGTACTGGAAGTTTTTTCAGATGTACAAAGGTTCAGCCATGTTTGAAAGCAAAGGTCAATAAAAATATTAGTAAGAATACCAACAGTTAAACCAAACCACAAAACAATGCATGTGTGTGTGTGTGTGTGTGTGTGTGTGTGTGTGTGTGTGTGTGTGTGTGTGTGTGAGACTTAACTAAATGAGTGTGAGTAAATAAGGAGATTTTGATATGTTATGTGGAAACATTCCCTTAAGAAACTGACACTAACCAAACATAATTTGAAGACAGATTTAATTGGTAAATAAATCTTTGAGCTGTAGAACCTTTCATAATGGAATCAGGATGTCTGCATTCCAATAATAAAGAGGTTGTCATAAAGGAATTGTCAGGAAACATCTAAGAAAAAGAATGCACCTATAATGCATGACAAAATATGTCAAGTTTGGCAGTAAGAATAAGAGGCTTTGGGAATATGTAAAAAGTGATGCTTCTAGTAAGTTAATATAAAAGTTAAATAATGCTAAATATATTCAGTTTTGAAAAATGCGTCTAATACCAGATATGGATTAAAGTAAGATATTTCAGCATGATGAAGCTCATTGCCACAGGTTAAATGCAACACAGGAGAGTTTGACTGACATAAGTGCAGTGGCCTACAGATTTTGGTGATGCCCAGGTTCAAATCCTTGATTGTATGCCCCCAAGACTCAAGCAGGGGCACCTATAGCACCTAGTACTGAGAAATGTGAGAAAGGAAGACATTTTAAATATGTAAAAACAGATGAAACATAAAATAAACACTTTATTTCAAATTTAAAAATCCAAATTTTTATTTCACTCTTTGATTGGATGACCTCCAGATATGGATGCCCGGAGCTGTCACACTCTCTGCCCCTTCTTCAGTATGCTACTGTATAAGTTTCACTCTTAGAAACCTGATCAGCCCAGATTTGCAACTTGATTATCATTGGATAGAACTTAAGTGAAAAGGATCTTACAAGAACTGTAGCAGAAGTGAAAACTTATTACTAAACATGCATGTATTTACATTGTTTGGACTGTTGTTCTCATCTTTGTTACCATATTCACGGCATTTCAACTGTTGAATATTCTTCAGGTGTTGGGAATTTTTAACTGAACCCCTTATTTCATCCACTAGAGTAAACTGTTCTAGTTCTAGTTCCATGTGCCATGCCTCTTCCAGATCTCAGTTATCTCTCTTTAACTCAACTCTTAACTCACTGGAAAATATGAAAACTTAAGGAATCAGCACATATGCTAGGCCACAAAAATCTCCTAAGCCGGCCAAGCATAGAAATGAATACAATATGGGAACCGGTAATATGGAGTGCCAGAGAAAAGCAATAATAACAAAAAAATTGCAATATGAGCTCTTGTCATGATAAGATGCTAAAATTAGCACTCCATGCAATTGACACACATGTCTTAGACAATAAACTCACTCACTCTTTAACTCACCAACAGTATAAGTTCAATTTTTTCTTTATTCTTTACAGAGACTCTTGAGAACATTCCTTGAATTTTCACTTTCTTTCAGGAACATTCCATGATATTTTTTCTACACAAAAGATTCTAACAGAATAAAAATTTCTTTTATTTAGTTTCACTCACTTGTTTGACTGTTTTCTCAACAACTTCTCAACTTCAAACAACAACCCTTGTCTAATAATGACAGAACACATTTGAACTTACTTGAAGAATTAAGAGAACTCAACTATGTACCTCCTACCAATCAAAACAGTACAAAATGTATTTGCTTCCTTTTTATGGCAATCTGAAGCAATTATCAAAGGCATATGAATTGTTTACCCTGTACACTAACTTGTTCAAATAAAAACTCTGAAAAAGTATGCATAAAAACACACGTTTTTATGTTTTAAAATACTGGCCTGATTTAGAAGTGGCTGAAAACTTATAAAGCATTATTTTAACATTATGTTACATCTTTTCTAATTCATTAAAACATAGGCTACTCATATTTAATGAACTGACAACATATATATATATGATATTTGAGTAATATAAGAAAATTATTTCTTTTTTCTAAGATAAGCTTAGATCAAATGCTTGAGTTTCTTGCTTTAGGGTTGGAATGGAATAAATTTGGTATCCTTTGGCTCTAATGCAAATCATTTTACTTCATTCTGGTCAAGGCTTCATTTTATAAGAATGGTTGGAAACCACAAATACAACAGCAGAGGAACACAACTTTTTACCTAATTTCATTGTTGAAATGTCTATAGTGTTTATCCATTCACTAATCACTGATAACATTCATATCAGTATAAAATCTTTCAAAAGTAATATCCCATAAATGAGATATTAGTGTTTTGTGTTATTTATATGTAATATATATATATATATATATATATATATATATATATATATATATATATATATATATATATGTATACCTAATCTTTTCATTTCTGAATAACACTTGTTTTTATTGCATAAATATATAATATTTCTGTTTTTATTGCATATTTTTATATTCAGTGTTATGTTACCTGAAATTATTCTTACTTTCCAGAAATATTTATTTATAAAAGGATATTTGTTTATACATCTGATTTTGTCACTTTACTTCCTACAATGCCTGAAACAAGGATTGAAATGAAAACCTCAAGTAAAAGAGGCTAGTCTGAGAGTTGATAACAAATGTTTTCATTGGTTGTTTGAGATCATCTGCATGCATTGAACAAATTGTTGCTTAGTTCAATTTGACGGTTTCTTATTGAGCAGTTATATTTCTTCTGCTTACAGGAAAATTTCTTGGTAATTTCACCAGTTTGTCTCATAAATTGAGACCCTTTTGAAAAATATCAGAACTAAAGAAAATCCTGACAATGGAGGAAATTATGAGAAATCTTGTAGAATTAAGTGACATTTTGCATGTGGAGGATGATAGGGAAGTTATCATAATTCAGCAATATTTAACTGCTATACCCACAAAAAATGGTGTATCAAAAAGGATGGTTATTCCCTTGACACAACTATTACTGTATACACTTTTGTATCCATTGGCAATGTTTATTTACAAAATTTATATAAAGTACAAAGCAATATTTATTATTTACCTTTTATAAAGATTTATTATTTACCATTTTATAAAGAAATTTGAAATTAAATCTTTTTATTCAGAAATTTATAAAAAATTATCAAAATATGTAAGAGTAAGAGATGCTCTCAACCTATTTTAGAGAATTTATATGGTAAACGCAAATGAAAGATATGCCTGGAAAATGCATTTTTAAAAATTTATAATTACTTTTACTCATCCTCATGAGTTTATTTTAATTTTCTTATTCACAGACATTTTTATAAATAAAAAAAATTATTTTGATATTTATTTCTTTATCAAATAGTAAATAATAAATATTTCATTATAGTTGGTTCACATATTTTTATAATCTTGTAAATATGAAATTATTCTTGTAAATAAGCAATCTAATAAATAAATAGTGTTTAATTTCTTTGTTTCAATTCTCAAGAATAAAGAAAATGTATAAATTCACTTTCATATGTTTGAGTTTTATTAAAATTGCAGCCATCGCTCTTTAAAACAATAAGAATTGCAGTGGGAGTGTATACAGTAATAGTAGCGTCAAATGAATAACTGCCCTCTTGACCCCCCATTTTTTTGCAGGTACAAAGGTTAAACATTGCCTATAATTCTTCCATGACTAAATGAAATGACTGATGAAGATAATTTGAATGAAAATGAAACAGAAAATAATTCAATTGATTGAGACATATGAAGTACAGGGAAGAAGAGAAAATATTACATTACCTATGTTTGCTGCTGTGTCATTATTGTCACTTTCTTTCTGGAAAAGAATGAAAAGATATTGAAATCATTGAACTAAAGTGGAGAAAATATGTACATTATCTGAAAAAAATTATAAAAACTTAGATAAGCACATTGAAGATATCTTTGCGTATCAATTGTCTAATGGCCATCTTGATGGACTTGTATTCAGAGTTTTGTTTATTCTAGACAATAAAAAAGATAAGATATTCACACTTGATAGAAATGAATTGAGAATGTTCATTGACATTATGCTGTTTAGTACATATGTTAACTTACTATTTATAGCAACATTGACCATATGTTGAAGAGGGATGTTTTCTTGTGATAGA
Organism: Acanthosepion esculentum; assembly: GCA_964036315.1. Taxonomy (NCBI): domain Eukaryota; kingdom Metazoa; phylum Mollusca; class Cephalopoda; order Sepiida; family Sepiidae; genus Acanthosepion; species Acanthosepion esculentum. The sequence continues at coordinate 46,467,859 of OZ038507.1, forward strand.
GGGAGATATATAAGTTATGTGATAGGTTGTAGTGTAAATATTATTGAAGTCACATGTGGTTTTTCAAAAAAGAGTGTAGTGATAATATTGTATTATATGCAATGCAATGTATGGCTTGCTGGAGACTAATAAGTGCCCCAAAGAAGAATGAGACATGTCTTGTCCCTATGGCATCTTGTGATTGAAAAGCAAAAGAAGAGAGGTTTTACCTTTTCCTTTTATACTAGTTCATACCATACCACCTAGCAGGCATTAAAAAAAGTTATCTGGCAAAGTTGGAATAATCACACAATATAATAAAATTCCACAAGAAGACATTTACTTGAAATAGATTCCACATGGAGAAGTACCAAATGTTATAATGCAATAAAAAAAAGTAGATTTTGAGAAATAAATAAATATCTACATTCAAATGATAAAGCGGTAAACCAATTACATGCAGTTTTCTTTTGGGGGTTATAAATATATTGAATAAAGGGTTACCACTGAAAGAAACTGAAAAGTATGAAGTGTTTTTGGCCAACTTCTTCACAACTATTGAAACAATGCTGAGAAACTGAAATATAAAGGCCATATGAATAATTTGTTGAAATTAGTAGAAAAAACTTGCCCCATGATTCAGCCAAAGCAGGTATAGAAGGAAAAGAAAAGGTTCATCGATAACAAGTTCAATACAGCTAACAAAATTCTTATAACAAAATGGAACAATAACAAACCTGTTTCAGCAGTAACATATTACAAGTATGTATTTCCGACAGCATCAAATGTATATCAGAAGTCAATTTACTAGCCAAGAAAATATCAGAACATATAATTAGGAAAAGTAATGGTGTTTTTTGATTGTTATACAATTACTTTATACCAATATGGTAAATATTTGGAAACATCCCCAAAAATCAATGCATCTCGAACAAAATGTCTCAGAAACACAGATGCAACATTGTAGAAGACCAGAGCAAAAGGAATACAATTCAGGAAAGGAAATAATTTGGCTGAGTCCAGACACAATGTTGTTGCATGGAATATGGAATGAAAACTCAACAAAATTACAATTGCTACAATCTGCCACTACACAATCACTATTTTGCTTCATTTCATTCTAGGTAAAGGTTTATTTTGGTTCAAGTCTATAACATTTTCTTTGAGAATGAAAAAAAGTGATTCACTTACATTTGTTGATTAAACTAATAAGTAAAGCATATTTTTATTGATTTTTACATTCCAACAATGTCTCATAAATTGAATGCAACATTTTACATATATTAAATATTTGTACCAATCTTAAATGGTGCATATATTATTTCTGAATTATTCCATCCTACTGTTAACTATTAAAGAGATGTACAAAATTTTCTGCTCAAATAATTTTGGTCAGTATTAGGTTAAACAGCATTATGGAGTTTGATTGTAAAATATTCAGTATAATTGATAATCAATTTGCAGCTCAAACATTATTGAAATTGGATCCTTTTGATTTTATTTATATAGTTTTAAAAGGATGCATTAATGCCTTTAAGTTGAGTGAGAAAAGAAGACTTAACAATATTATGAATGTTAGAATAATGTCAGAAGTTAAAATACAATTGTTCTGGTGACTTGTTGATCAAATGTAAAGAGGGCCTTTATCAAAAGAAAATACCAGCCTTCTTTTGATAATAACAGCTTTTGGCTTCTTATTATCTTGTGTGTCTATTAATGTAAAAGTGTTATGGTCCCACTTGTCCTGTAAGATTAAGGAACCTTGGGCTATTCAGTAAATGACAGAAGGGTCAGTGAAATTAAAACAGATCTTACAGATAGAAAATGTAAAATATGAATGTCAGCAGGAACAAATAAAAAAATTGAAAGGCATGATGATGAAGGAAGGAAAGAGAATGATATAGAAGCAGACAAAAATGTAAGTTAAATAATAAAGAAAAAGAAAGAAAACAGTTACAAATTATATAGGAAAAAATAAGGTCAGGAAAATTTTTTATTTTCTTTTTCTTATTTTTTACTTGTAAAAAATAGAAAAAAAACAATAAATAAATAAAAATGTAAAATAAACAAAGAAAAGAGCAACAAAAAGAAAAAAAGATATTAAGATACAAACTGGACAAAAGAAATGGATGAAAATGGCAGAAAAGTTATGATTATGTATTTTAATAGGGCAAGAGAAGCTGGTGGGGTGGGAAAATGACAAGTAACCTACTTAATGAGTTTAGGGAAATGGATGGCAGAACAACGACAAATAGGGATGGTAAAGGGTCAAATGTTATTTGAAGCAACAAAAACAGGAAGTTTGTGGAGAGCCATGATTGCCTATATTCCGAAAAGACATGGCACGTAAAAGAAGATTTTAATATTTATTATCCATTTATTATTCAGAAACTTTGCTTTCTTAACAAATATGTTCACTATCCTTTATTTATTCACATTTCATTGGCTAATCAAGGATTCTTTGTTGTATTTATTGCTGTTTGGAAGAAAGAGCATCAGTTCAAAACTCATAATTAGCCAAACTCACTGAATGCCAACAATATTGTTTTAACCCCAAAAACAGTCATCCACCACCACCACCAGCACCACTGATTTTGTTTGTAAGTCTTGAAGATTGAGAGCTTCTCTTTTAGAGCTCTCATGAAATAAAAATTATTACCTATGGGATTTTAAGTGTTTGATATTCTTTAATTAATAATATACATATATATATATATATATATATATATATATATATATATATAGTACAGGTAATAAATCTGTTGGTATATAATCCAAGTGGATACTAGTAATAAAAATATTAAAACTGATCCACAAAAAGAGCTCAATGTATTTTTTTATAACAGACCATATAAATATAATTACACAACAAAATCCCAAATTACCTTATACAGGGGGATAGATCTATTTTGTAATAGGTAATTTTGGATTTTGTTGTGTAATTCTATATATATATATATATATATATATGGTGTAGTGATTAGAAATCTCACTTTCTGATCATGACCTGTGTTTGAATCTCATGGTCAATTTGAGATGCAGGTAACTTGTTGATCCTAGTATGTAACACCTTTGGAAAGTACCTGAAAGCCATACCACTTGTTTAGCCAAACCTTGCAAATGAAATTGGGAGATGAAATTGTTGGGAAATACATCAAAGGTTATGTTAGCATCAAGTCACAAGTCATTTTGACCAATGGGTTTGAGTGTACTGGCCTTGTTCAAAAAATGTTGATCACAGAAACTGTAGCTAATATCTGCTCAAGATAGTTAAATTATAAACTACAAGTGGGCTCTGTGGGTGTTGAACAAATGCAAATGTGCCTGGGCAGGCATCTGTAACAGCACCTTGCAGACAGATGTACTCAGAAAACGACTAGCCAGATATTATATATATATATATATATATATATATATATATATATATATATTTGTTGATAGTCCATTGACTAATAATGAAAAATTTAAACAATTACTCTCAATACGTTTATATTAGTGGTGAATATTAATCATATAGATTAATCATTGAAAATTTCACATCAAAATTCAGTCAATTGTCAGGATAGAAATATATTGATCCAGACCCAATATAAATGTACAGATACACATGTGGTGTGTGTACATGTAGAGTGTCATCCTTTTCGTCATTTTTTTCACTCCTCTTTACACTCACTCCTTAGCCTTTTTTCTCTTTTTACATATATATATATATATATATATATATGTATGTGTGTGTGTGTGTGTTTGTGTATATATATATATATATATATATATATATATATACATACGCACACTACAATTCAAAAGTTTGAGGCCAGCTTTGGTAATTTTTTTAAATTGGCTCAAAAAGTAACTGTTTTGTACTTTAAATAAGACAAAATTATTATATATGGTTAAAAAAAAATGAGACATGATTTTTTTATTAGAAATTTTATTATGACAAAAAGAAAGAAAGCATTTTATGATTAAATTTTGATCTCATCAAAATATCCTCCATTAGCCTTGATTACTGCAGCACAAATTTTTTTGTAAAAGTTTCTCAAAGTTTCTTTTTTCAATGACTCTAAGAGCTCTTTTTCATTTTTTACATTCTAATTCTGGGGGTAGCTTCAAACGTTTGAACTGTATTGCGTGCATATATATATATATATATATATATATATATATATATATAGTGAGAGAGAGAGAGAGAGAGCAAGAGAGAGAGATAGAGAGATAGCAAGAGAGATAGAGAGAAAGATAAATAGCAATGCATATTCATGCAAACACACACATACAAATATACCACACACCAAGTTGTGAATGTAAATTAACATACAGACATATATTTGGAATGACATACATGGCTATACAAATTACAGAATAGGATATCAATCCACATTTTAGATATTAAGGCATCCACAGCATCTCTCTCTCTCTCTCTCTCTCTCTCTATCTATCTATTATTTCTTAAATATTAAGTTTTGCATACATATTGTATAACTGAGAGGGATATTTGTTTAGCACTCGTCTATTGTGATTATTGCAGCATGACTCTTGTTAATATTGTTAGTGATGGGACACAGACAGTTAAAATGAGTTTCATACCTTTTCCCAGTGTATTAACTAAAAAGTGATATCAGCAGAACTTCACTGACTAAGTTTTCAATTAATTCTAGTCCTGGGTATGATGATAAACTACATACAGCAGCAAGGTCTCTAATTGGGAGATTGGAGGTTTTGAGGAGTAAGAAACCACCTTTTAATTTTTGTTGTTCCCAGGTCCAACTTAATCTGCTAGGCTCCTAGCTATGAGCAAATAGTTACCCCCACCCAAACAAAAACAAAACACTATGAAAGTATAAAAATACATTTCTATAGTAAAAATACCAGCAATACATTTTTATATTTTATTTGGTTATAAGATGATGTGATTATTTTTAATCAAGTTGACAAAAAAATCACAATCAATCTGCAAATATTTTTTTTGTTTTTTTGCAATTTCAAAATACTGGGAACAATTATGAAAATATATTTCAGAATATATCACCAGTTTCAGTTCCTTTGTTTTTAATGCAAATATATAAATAGTTAATGCAGCTAATGGCTGGGAAAAGGTTACTTATAGGAAGGGTGAAACCTGTTTGTTTTTACTCCTTTAAAAGCCACATGATGATAATTTGTCTAGATTGATAAGTTAATAAGCCTAAATATAAAATACTGTTCTTCAAATCAGCTGTCTTCTCCCTACAACAATCCTGTCTTCCAAATTCCAGTGTGGGGAGGCAACTCATGAACATTAACTTTAAAACACTGTTCCTCAATATAAATAAGCAGAACCCATAAAACAAACATTAAGAAAAATAACCCAGAAGATGTATAAACACTGAACTTTATTTTGTCAATAACCTGGCAGTGGGTTTCATTTTCACCTTAAGCTATTTGATTTGTGTTTCATTTGTATAACAGTCAATTGATAATCATTCTCTGCATATTCATCTTGAAAGACATGTTGTTAAAGGAATCTGATAGAAATTAATTTTCATAAATGAATTAATAAATTAATGTTTTACCTCATTTTTATTGGTAATACTGTTTTATTGTTTAATATTTTAAACTTATCAATAATCTGCTTAGATATGGTTTGATTGAAAAGCAGGATTTATACAATCTTTTTCTTTTTAACTCTAATTCTCAGCATGTCTCCATAAAGATGCTATATATAGAGGAATTAAATCTTATATATGTTTTTCAACTAATAAAATCCCATCAGAAAGTTTGTTTAATAAACAATAATTATGAAGGCAAATACTGCCAAAATACTTGACGGACATAATTGTAGACCTACAATACATTATTTTTTGGACCATTTAGAAAATAATAATAATAACTCCTTTCACCATTCCTGCAAATTCAAGAAAAAAGATTTTCGCAAACCAGTGTGAAATTATTTTCACTAAAGTTCACACTTCTATGTGGAATCAGATTTTGGATCTTCCTAACAGATATAAAAATAGAAGCATATTGCTTCTTATGGTTCAAAACATTTTCAGAGGCTTGTTTGATCTACACATGCATGCACACACACCCATACACATGCATACAATGGAAGAGATGAGCCAGCAGCCACTGACTAAGGCCTGGTCTACACAAGCACAGACACATTAAACTGACTATCATAAAGTAAATCTGTCCACACATCCTATATTACACTAAGAACACCTAATTACTTGACAAAACAAATTTCACTACAAGAAAAGTTGAATATTTTGTTGTTATTGTATAATTTAGAGAAGAATATATAAATGTTATTTCAACTGACATTCTGCTTCTGCTTTTACTTCAGAGAATAACCATTTTATGTTTCATTTAAAAGATGTGTTGCTGTTGTTGCTAAAGGTTTGGAATCCCGACACTTAGAGAGCAACAAAAACCTGGGTAGACAGATCCCAACATACATAAATGAATCCATGATACAGACTAGAAGAGCATAGCTGGATGTATCATTATTTTCTAAACTTAATTTAGTACTATAGATTCATGGATATAGGAAACTCAGCAAGGATGAACAGTAATAGCATAACAAAACCTATTATACTTACCTTAATCCTATCTTGCTTCATCACTTCTTGTTTGACATTTGAGTTGCCAGCTGGTTTCCATGAATTGTTACCTTCACTTTTCCATATGAGCTTTTATTTTGAGGAGAGAACATAATATATCATTTGTATGTTACTGTTACAGGATATGCTGAGAACAATTTGTAAGAAAAGGAGATTAAGATCTTTCACACAACAAAACTGCACTGGGTCCTGAAAGAGATTATGTGAAAATAGGTGCAAAATGTCATTAAAGTATGACAAGAAGAAAACAGATTTCTATGGTTGGAAAGAAGGCTCCATTAAATCCCAGAAACATGTTTGGTAAAATAAAATAAAATAAAATAGTGGGGAAAAGATCATGAGAAAGAAAGCTGAAAATCTAAAAAGATAAAAATAGTAATGGAAATCAAAAAAGGTAAAGAAAAAAAGGATATTACAGAATTTAGTTCCTAAGGGGTAACTTCTTCATAAGCATATTGTCATTGGATCATTCCAGAATTCTCTCTCTGTTTATGAATGGCTAGAAAATTCTGAGGAAGGAGTGAATAAATGCTGCTGACCAAGAAAAAAAGCATCATCAAAACTGAAATTGCTATATCTTCTTGAGCCAAGATAAAGCAAAAGAAAATAAGCATTAGCAGTTAAAACTATGTGTGTTAATAGATGATACAGCAAGAATTATTATCTTGTCCCAAGAGTTATTGGCATATGTTCATATTGATATAAGTGTCACATGAGTGCAATGACTATGACAAAAAACAAAAATAACATAGTTCATCTAATTCAGAATATTTATTTTGATGGTGCACCATATTTAATTAGGCTGACATTTCAAAGAGAAAAATTTAAAAAAACTTTTGAAATTCATACAAATTACTCTTTTTAAAAATGTATTGTATATAAAAATGAACAAAACATTTAACAGTAAAGTTGAAATGCATAAATACATTCATAACGAGATTAGAAATATAAAAGAATTAAATAGGAACAGGTTACAAAAGTCTACAGGATTCTCTAGAGTAGTAACAAAGAAACTTGGTTTCTTAGGGGTAATTCCCCAGGTGACAGCAATCACCCTTTGAATTTCTGTAAACTAAAATATTTGACAGATATTTCCCTTCTCCCATATTTACAAATGAAATTGAGGATTTGTTTTAATGCAAAGAAGTAAATGTCTGACAGAATGGCTTGACGATGCACTGTGTAAAGTAAAATCCAGTGGTCAATGGTACAGAGATTATTTTGGACATCCTCTTGATTTAGTTGTATTTTTAATGGTAAAAGACACAAAAACTGTGAAGTGAACAGACTAAAAACTATTTAAATGAAGTGGCCATTCATCCAAAATTAAAATCTAACAGAATTTATGAAAGGAAAAAGAAAACATAATTAGAGAAAACATATTCAAATGGAAAGATGTTTGGAATCTTGTCATTTTGTAAGTGCGTGTACTTGAGATTATAGTTGTGCAGTTGAGAGTTCATAGCTATTATATTGCTGCAGCAATTGCAATATTCCTCTGTTATACAGAAGGCAATATGCATGATAAAAACTGCTGAGTATTTGTAAGTGTCAGACTCCCTGTTCCATCAGAAACTGAAAATAAGGTCAGTCATCAACTACCAAAAATGCCAAATTCTTGTCAGACAATGATGGATCAATATTGGTGATATTGATTACATAGCCAGATTAATAATTTTAAATTAAAATTACATGTACTTACAAAATGACAAGATTTTTAATTGTCTGAATTGGATTATGTAAAACTTTCAAATTTGTTTATAGTGTGACAATGTGATATAGTGTTTTATTTCTATGGACAATGTGGGCATGTGCTGTATATAAGCTCTTTAAAAAAAAAGGTTTCTTATCTTTTTCAAAGTGGGTATCTGTCAAGTAACAAACTCTGGCACAAGGCTAAATTTATATTTTACAAGGACTGATTTTATTTTGAATGATTTGTAGTAAGTTGTGCTAAAATGGTTCTTGGTATTTATTTTATGAGAACTTCAGAAATAAAATGAACTGTGGCGAAAGGTACATAATATATTTTTATTTATTTGCTTTAGAGTGGAGTGAGTCCTTAGATATTCAGTGTAGCAAAATAATTGTTTATAAGGCAGATCTTGATAGCAGTCTGGAGAAAGTATGTTTTGGCTGTGGGTTTAGCTGGATAGTTTTAGAGTCAGACCTTGCTAGTAGTAGTAGTCATCTTAAAAATAGGTTGGTGTCAATCAACTGTGTTTTTTTCAGCCCTAGGAAGGGCAGTAAATATCATTAGCAAATGACCTCTTTATTTTTCATGCCGTGTGTGGCTGGTGTTTCTAGTGGTAGTGTCTTTTGTTCTGTCTCTTGCCATCACTCTCCACTTCTATCTCAGAAGTGTAAGCTTATATCCTTTTGACCAGGCTCCAAGACTCTGGTGCAAACCTTGGTTTCAACTAACATCACAAGTCTCTTTGTGTTAATTTTTTTGATTGACCAAAATTATTTTATTTTTCAGTATTCCTTTCTTTTTAATTTTTTTATATAGCAGAAGTTATGCATAGATTCTCCCTGATTTTTGGTAGTTTTCAGTCACAAATTAGTAGGGTCTGGGTCTGCAAACTTCTGGCATTTTTTGGATGCCTTTCCTCTTCTTCTTTTTATTTGAGGGTTGCCTTCTTGTTAGTTGAAAGAGAGAGAGAGAGAGAGAGAGAGAGGTTTTAAAGGAAAGTGCAGATGAATTATTTTTATTTTTATTTTTTTTATTTTTGTTTATATATTTTATAAAGATCTAGAGAAGCAGCTTATTGTCATCAGCTACCACCTGTACTTCTAATTTGCTGGAAAACCCCAAATATAGCACAAAGCCACATGCCTAGAGAATTTGTAAAGGATCTAACTCACTTTGCAGGACTTTCAAAAGTTTATACATTAATATTTCTACTATAATTAGGATGCTAGATAATTGTTGGACACAGTTGTATTTCTCAGCATATCCGCATATGTTTGTCACTCCAGTCCAATGTGTTGCTTTAGCTCTATGGCATTGTAATGCTTTTGAATTTGTTTGTATATATGCAAACCTCAGATGAATCATGCCAGGAATGGATCAATGGATTCTTATTTCCTTTTCTTCAGGGAAAAATAAGTACCCATTGGTGTCAAAGAAAACAGTCCATAATTCACAATTGTTTCTAAGCAACAAGAACTGAATATTCAGAGGATAGTCATTAGCTTCTAAAAGACGACAAAGAAAATTCATGATAAAAATGCTCCTCAATCAATTTCAATTTTCTTTCAGCCATAGTATAAAAATTCACAGAATTAAACAGACTGAATGGAAATAAGGATCAGTCATGTGGATAAATACTAAGCAGAATTGTTTGAAGTCCAAATTATTCTGGGATATATAAACAAAATATGAATATATTACATGGGTAAAATCATACACACATATTAATATTGTATACACACACACACACACACACACACACACACATATATATATGTAAGCAAATATGTGGATGTAGATCCGACGGTATGGTGAAAATGTGGAAAAGACAAAGCAAAATCCGAATATGTGAGTTTACTGTTTTTTATTTTGTTTTTTGTTTTGCTGTCAACGTCAGACGTTTCGGTCTAATAGACCATCTTCAGGACATGGTTATTGGAGACATATTTATATTAAATTTTGAATTTCAGTTTTTCTGTTTCTGACTAGTCCTGTATCTATTGTCTCTTCATTTTAACTTAAATTTAATATAAATATGTCTCCAATAACCATGTCCTGAAGATGGTCTATTAGACCGAAACATCTGACGTTGACAGCAAAACAAAAAACAAAATAAAAAACAGTAAACTCACATATTCGGATTTTGCTTTGTCTTTTCCACATTTTCATCATATATATATATATATATTTACTGATGTACAGGGTTTTAAAAATATATTCCCACACACATATATATATATATATCTGTATGCATTTTTATACACACACATGCAATTATTTATGAATATATATTTGAATATCTACACATGTATATAAATATACATATATAAGTGTAAAGATATACAATTATAACTAAGGAAGTAGCCAAAATAAAAGGCAAACCAAATGCAATAGCAAAAAGAAATTGAATATTTGAAGTCAAAACTAGAATGGGTGAGAAAGAGGATAAATATAGTTTTAAATACTAAAAGAGATAAAATTGAAAATGAAGAATTAATCAAAGAAATCAATAAAATATAAGACATGATAAAAGGAAGGATGTTATTAGAAAAATGAACAGCTTAAAAATGCTCAATTTACCATCCACATAGATAAAAAGCAATTGCTTACATTGATGTAAGGATAACCAAGAAGTATTATACAATTACTCTGGCAGATATTCGTGATGTTCCTGAAGTAACAACAGATGAAATAAAGTTTGCACTTCAAAATAGGAAATGCAAAAATTACCAAGTGAAGATGGTATAGTAACAGATCGTTTGTCGTAAGCGGCAGAAGAATTTCATAAACGATTATGATAGATATTTACCCAGTAGACACAGAAAGGTTCTTCAAATCTTCAGTCTAAAATAGTAAACCTACTTTATAAAAAAGAAAATAATAAAAACCCTAGCAAGTATCAGCCTATCATATTACTATCAAACATATACAAATATATACAGGTTAAAAATACCCTAAAATATAGTCATGATTTAGGTGTAGCTATTTAACTATAAACCATCTACCAACAATAGATTAACTAATTAAAAAATATAGCAAACTACTTTAGTTTGGTTGGCTGTAAAACATTTGACAATAGAAAATATGCCTGTCTTCACTATGAAAGAACGGTATTAATGAAAATTATATAAGTTATTGAGAATATATACTATAATTTAAGACAAATAAATTGGAAAAAGAGTAAGGCAAAAGAATATGACTTAACCTAAATTATTTACAGAGGACCATAAAAGTATCTTCCTGGGTAAATAATTGGGGAGAGGTAATCATAATTGGAGAATATTTAAACCATATCAGAATCATTAGATGAATTACAAGAAATATGAGCGAAATTAATATATGCAATCCATTGCTAAAGTTGCTAGAAAAATGCTTGGCTCCTTCTATTGCTCCAAAAAGTGCCTGACTTCTTATGTCATGCTTTATTTTTACAAGAGTCAGATTAAAATAAAAATGGAGTTTTGCTGCCATATTTGATCTTGGGTTGCTTATTCATCCCTTCCCTGCCTGGATGGAGTACAAAATTGTTTACACAGTCTTCTCTCTACAGCCACTTTCTCAAACATGCAACACTGCAAGCCCATCGTTACTCTAATAACTACCACACACCATGTTACTTCCACAGAGTCAAATCATCCTCATTTCTCATGTTCTAAATGTAAAAAGAAAAATTTTTCCCAAGAGCTACCACTTTGTGGAAGGGACAAAATTGCTGGAAAACCAGCTTAAAAATAAAAAAAATATGAATGAAAAGTGCAATTATAGAGATAACTTAAGGAAACAAAAGATGCAAACATGTTATCAAATAAACCAAGATAACTGATTAAATGATGAAAATGGAGGCAGACAGGACATATAACAAGAGAAGATTACAGATGGAGTAAAAGGTTGTTTCATTGGTGCCAAATAGGTAGTATGAAAAGTTCAGATATGGAGTGGTGAAATAGAGGGGTTTGCAGGTAAAACATTGTATAGAATAGTGCAATAACAATTGTCATGGAAGGATTTTAGAAAAGCCTTTTTTATGCAGGGAATTATCAATAGCTAATGGTGCTAATGGTGGAACTGGTGTATATCTTTCCATATCACTCTTCCATTGTAAACTGTGTTTAAAATTTTTACTTTTACTTTTTAAGAAGGAATATCTTCTTTCTCATCACTTCCATTCATATATATATATATATATATATATATATATATATATATATATACACCCAAATATCAATAAGCATAAAAAAAGAAATATTGAGTTTCTAACCTACTTGAAGGCAATGCCAAGAAGAGCACTGACATCCCAGCCTAGAAAGAGATGTAAGCATCAGATTCAAAATCAAGTTACAGAAAAGATAAAAATCAGTTGCCAAAACAGAAATTGTGGATGCTTTATGTGCCAAAAAGTACAAGGAGCCTAAAAACAGAAGCGAGGATAGGTATCTTTCTAAATAGAAAAATAAACATGTTTATGTGTATATATATATATATATATATATATATATATATTTATTTATTATAATTTTATCATATAGACAAAACCATTTTACGCACAACAAAGATGCAACTTGGTTTCAGTGGATTTTAACTGCACATCTACGAGTGAGGGTCGAAAATGGTTATGAACGATCCTGTTTGTAGGCAAGCCCGGATGTAAAACGTCACTTCCTTTTTTCCATTTTTTGAGAAGAAAAATGTACTTAACAAAATATACCTAGAGTATCTAAGTGAAACGATAGTTGTTGTTGACAGCAGTTTGGTTTTGGGTGGGTCGGGTAGTTAATGTTGAATGGAGTGTGGACATTCTTCCGATGATAATTTTCTTCTCAAAAAATGGAAAAAAGGAAGTGATGTTTTACATGGTTTTGTCTATATGATAAAATTATAATAAATAAATAATTATCGCTCTACTACATGTATCAAGCTCTTTTTTGAATGAATGCTGCGAACGTTAGAATTTATATATTTTATAGATTACTTTCGTTCCCACCGCATCGGGTATATATATATATATATATATATATATATATATATATATATATATACACACACACACACACACATATATAATATACACATAGGATTTTCATGTTTATATGCAACTCTAAGGGTGGATCAATGAGTTTGTTGTCTGATACAGTTATTAGTTTGAATTTTGAGCAGAAATTTTCATTGTATGATGTTCATTCTCTATTATTATTATTATTATTCATTGCAGAATAAAGTACACTAATAATATGAAAAGCATAATTTGGTGTGTAAAATAAATACTATTTTCATCATTAAAAAATTGACTTATTGGCATACCTACATATATGTTTCCATGTATATATAAATGTATGAATTTTAACACACACACACACACACACACACACACACACACACATATATATACATATATATAATTATTGTCATCCACAGACAGACTGTTTCTCTGTATCACAGCTCTTCAGTGTTGTTGCCTTTAGCTAGGATCAAAACCCGATTGAATTGGCATCAGTCGGGAATTCTACCACTAAGCCATCGGCGCACGGCAGGGATGAAGGTGAATTTTAGCGTATTTACTTTTAGATAAACACACAGTGACTCACAGGACTCAATTCGCTTTTGCCGAAGAGTCTTGCTATATCAGCTGTAATAGTCACTGTTTACAAACCCACACTTCCTTCCCCAGAGAGCTCAACCAAAATTAAATTTTCAGGAGCCTATATTATTGTCATCCACAGACAGACTGTTTCGCTGTATCACAGCTCTTTAGTGTGGCTAGACATCCGGCCGCCTCTAGCTAGGATCAAAACCCGACTGAATTGGCGTCAGTCGGGAATTCTACCACTAAGCCATCAGCGCGCAGCAGGGATGAAGGTTAATTTTAGCATATTTATTTTTAGATAAATTTTTTCTGAGTATTTTCAAATGTTGATACATTTGTTTTCAAGGATTGTTTTTTTCATATATGACATAAATGAACGGAATTGTTCATTTATGTAAATAAGCAGAGTTGAGGAGAGTTAGCATTAGGTCAATTGCTAAGTGTACCTTTGTGTAGTAAACCTTCTATTTCATTACTTACCTACAAGTTTAACTTTCTAATTTATTTCTCTCTGTTATCTCAAAAACACAAGATACAACAGTTTTATATATATTTACACAACTGCTGTTTTTGTTTAATTCCAGTGATCTCATAGAAGTAATTTCAAATCACTAAAGGTAACATCAGACTAAAATTTTTGTGTGTATATATATATATATATATGTGTGTGTGTGTGTGTGTGTGTGTGTGTGTGTGTGTGTGTGTGTGTGTGTGTGTATGTCTGTGTATCTGATTAAATAAATTATGCTTATTTTTAGCATAATCCATTCATATTCACGGATATTTTTCAAATAATGCAAGAAATGCACTGTAACAGTGAAAATCGCTTTTATTTCCCAAGTACATTCCATCTTTTTCTGAGATTATCATCAGGGGTGCAATTGGTAAGACAAAAACTGTGTACCAGTTGCCTCCCTGATCATAGTGCATCATTTGATTGTCAGAACATTATTATTGATAACTCTCTCCTCCAATTTGCAGACCCTAGTTACTATATTCTTAATACTTGATATAATGCAAAAATATTACAAAGATAAAATTGGTCAATAATTATTTATTTACAAGTAATCCATATTAATATTCCAAATCTTGAAATCATATTTATTTTTGGCATATGAATTTTTTGAAACTATTTCTAAATGTTTGATTGTCTTTCAATCATTCCACCTAACCGGCTATCATCTTCCCCTGCATTATTTGGGAACCACTGTGGTAGATTGTGATATGTTTAACATCTTCACTAATTCAGAAGTACGATTCTACTACTTGCTTTCTAATAATGACTTTAGATAATCCTCATCAAAATCTGAAGAATGCGCCACTCTGAGTTCATATGCCAACAATGTTTCTCCAAAACAAAATTTTACAAACCAATTTCATGACTCCTTAACCATAAACAATACATATTTTTTTTTGGGGGGGGGATGTCATTTATAGTGTTATCCCCTTGCTTGAAATCAGAACATTATGTGATACAATGCATGTTCAGTCCCTCTTTTATTGGGATTATGAAACTTATTCTTTAATCCACTGCCATGCAAGAACTTAAGCATGTTAATGTTTTCCAAATTTATTCTTAACTGCCACATATGATTAAACATTAGGATGATATAGTCCTCATTACAATTGGTTTGCAAAAACAGAAATTACTTATAACTGAATATATACAGAAAAAGGTGATTTTTATTTAATAAGTAGGTACAAACAAAAGTATTAACATAATTGGTACCTTTGATATTCCTCTATACTTCTACCAAAGTAGTACACATGAATAGGGACATACATTTCTCACCACTTTATAGCTTTTATATGCACCTGGCAAAGATCCATTTGCTGTACAAAAATACTGAACTTCCACAGTGCATCTAGGTTAAATAAACACAACCCTAATTTTTTTAATTAATTATTGTTAGCATCAGTGACAGATCTCATCAGATAATGTTGGGAGTTTCTTTGCTATAAATAACAAAATTCATTTTGTTTGAGTCAGACTATAATAATTGAGTAGAATGTCCTGTTTCTTTGGAAAACCTCTTTTTTATTCTATTTAGCCCATTATAGACTGAACTTGAATTACAACATTAATAAAAATGTATTTTATTGAAGACTGAAATGTATATATATATATATATATATATATATATGTATATGTGTATGTGTGTGTGTGTGCATGTGCGTAAAATTTCAGATATAACTAAAAATATATCTGTAAAAAGACAAAATGGATAAAAACAAAAGGAAAATTTATCTTAGCCAACATATTTCATCCTCTGATTTGCCTTGACAAAGTCCATCAGAGGAAGAAATGTGTCAGCTAAAATATTTTTTTTATTCATATATATATATATATATATATTTTGTCATCCACAGACAGACTGTTTCGCTGTTTCACAGCTCATCAGTGTGGCTAGATGTCCAGTTGCCTCTAGCTAGGATCGAAACCCGACTGAATTTGCGTCAGTCGAAACTTCTCCCACTAAGCCGTCGGCACACAGCAGGGATGAAGGTGAATTTTAGCGTGTTTATTGTTAGATTTAGATAAACACACAGTGACTGACAGTGACTCAATTCTGCTGAAGAGTCACGCAATATTAGCTTAAATAGTCACTGTTTACAAATTCACACCTCAAACCAGAGAGCTCAACCGAAATTAATTTTTCAGGATCCATATATATATATATATATATATATATATATATATGTCTCATTAAATAATTTAGACAAGTTTTGTCTACTTCTTAAAAGGATCGTCACATATTTTCAGACAATTTTCTTAGTATCCTTATTAAAGGAAGAAAGAATATTATCATGTTGATGTATATCCATTTTATTCCTGAGTGCTTTTGACGTTAGCACAATGTCATCGTCAGGGTCTTGTTTTTGCTAAGGCAAAATTGCTGTGTTCATATGAAAATTAAATTTTTTACTTGTGAAGTGAAAAACGCTAAACTTATGTACTATACAATTTTTACATTTTATGATGTAAACATACATGTGCAGTAACACTAAGGGAGGTAACTAAGTTATTGAGATCTTTAACTATTTTTTTAAAAACTATTTAAACTATTAGTTATAACCTAGATATTTTAAACTATCTACTGTAAATATTTTTAAACATTTGTGTAGTATTCATAATTAATTTTATTAAGGGTTGGTTTGAATTTTTTAATATAGATAGCTTCAAGAATTTTTAGTTTACGTTTATTATTTTCATGAAAAATTATAGATTTATTTTCAACAAGAATTTTTCTAAATTGCAATTGGCATGCTATTGTAAATGTCGAGAGATGTTAGATGCATCATTCAAATGAAAACTCAACCTTCTAGACAACATAGTTTTGGTGTGAACAATATATATATTATTTTTGTCCCAAGGAACATTTAAATTTATATATAATGTTGGTTTTCTGCAACATGCTAATTGGTGGGGAGGAGTCATATACTAGGTCTAATTTTAAGTGGAGGTAGAGATGGATTATTGTATAATATAATAATAATTATTATTATACAATAATCCATCTCTACCTCCACTTAAAATTAGTCCTAGTATATTATGGAAACTACTTTTAACTCGCACTACTGAAATCTTATTTTACGATCGCAAAAATAATATATACGCACAATGGGATGGTGTTTCCATTGGTTCAGTTCTGGCCCAACTTTTAGTAATTTCTATATGCCTAATCTCAAAAATAATATATTTAATAAATTTAACAACCCTCCCTCTACCTAAGATATGCTTATTATCTCCTTATCTTAGTTAAGAACATGGGTGAAATATATCCAAAATAATTCCGTCCTTAAATTTACATACAAACTTAATAGTAGCAAAATTCCTTTTCTATTTATATTGATAAGCATAATAATAATAAATTCACCCTATAAAGGACCTGCACACAGTGCACTGATCATCCTGCGGTTCCTGATCAAGAAGAACATCCCCATACTGGAACCCCCCCACACAGACACACACACACACACTTATTCACTTGATCTTGCTCTGTGCAACTATAAGCTCAAAGGGATCATTAAGGCGACTGGTATTGAGGGTGTAGAGCCATCAAGATGACCATAATGACAGAAGAATTGAGAGGCATCCAAGAAAAATCTTGCTGTGCACAAATACATGGCAGAGAAGGATGGAAAAGTGCATTAGACTCAAGGTGGTGTTACTTTGAAGAGGAAACCATGTAGTTCATTGTTTGGAATTGAAATAAATTGTTTGTGATACCAGTCCCATTACTTTTCAAACAGACCTAGTGTATATATATATATATATATATATATATATATATATATATATGTATATATATATATATATATATATATATAATTAAGTAATAAACAGAGATAGTTTATGTCTAAGAAAACCTGTTGTTCAGTAAATTAGTGGAGGATAACCTATAACAAGTATAAAATAGTCATTATAAAGAAATAGAGCATTAATAGTGAATAAATAAGTAGTCTCCTAACTTATAATTTTGTAGTTCAAGTGTAAGATTGAATTATATACATGTAGTATCAATCAATCAGTCTCTTGCCTGACACATAGTTATTAGCAGAAATTTTATTTGAAATTTTCACTGTATCATATTCAATCTACATGTTCAATATTCATGACTAAATTAAGTGCATTGACAAGGAAGAAGACTATATTGGAAAATAAAAGTTTGTTGTGTAAACACTGTTTTCATCATTAAAATGTTGATTTATTTATATACAGATATTTGTATACACACACACATATATATATTCTGTGTGCATATGAAAGATTTATTAAAAATTTACATACTATTTTGATGGCAATATTTTCCAACATCATGTATCTTTTGAGTTTCAGGAAATTTCTAAAAGAGGAGATAATGCATACAAACAAAACCACACTTGATTTTATGAAAAGTACTGTAGATTATCTGAAAATTGTCCACTTTTTTTAAAAAATTTACTAATGTGAATTAATCTTCCCATTTATAATGGAACATCATAATATCCACATTTGTGTTCTACCAACAGATACAAATTACACCAAATATTTATAATAGTGAGATTTACATCTGGAATCAATACTGCTCACCTGTGCAATGTTCAATAACCCACCTGTAATAATCAGTACTTATTCCACAATGGTTATAATCACAGCTTAACATGTGGGTTATCAAATCTATTTACCATTTACACAACTTACTACTAAACTGTTATTGTTTGTTCTTCACTGGGAATTCCAATTTTCAGTTTTTATTAGTTATTAAAACTGACATATGAAGGATGAACATAACTTTCCAAATCAGGTTTACAAATATTCAGTATTTCATTAACAAATAAAAATTGCTTTTGTTAATATTTCAATGTTTACCATCAGGATATATAAATTAATATTAAAACATTATCAATCTCAATTCCTGTTTATTAATTACTGCTTAGCCTACAGACATGTTTTTCAGATTTACCTTCATCTTATTTATTCTTTTTTGATGGACAGTTTTTCACTTGCATGAGTTTGAGTTTGTTCAGAATCCATTACAACTTTCTATATTAGATTTCTGTAGCAAAAGTAAAATAATTTATGCTTTGAGATTAGCATAAAAAACAAATACTGATATCTTATATATCTTGTGGTACATCAGGACAAATCCAAAGTCCTCAAACTATATCAGTGTCAATTAAATGAAATATTTACAATAACTTATTTAGTGATGTAAAATTTTATTACGTGACTTGTCAAAAATTGTCAAAAGAACTGATGGAAGCACAATGTTGAAAATTGTTAACAATTTGAATAGACATCATAGAACATTCCAAAAAGAAAGAAATTGAAAACATTGGAAAGTAAAGAATAAGAGAAAACTTACTTTAAAAATATCACAAGAAATTAAAAGCGTAATAAGCAAAAGATATGGATTGATTTGCAAGAAAATATTTGAAGAAGCTGGTGTTGCAAATGTAAAAAGAGAGAAAAAATTCATAATATTCAGAACATTGGATGAAGACATGAAAGTAACCAAACTAACATCACAAAGAGAAACATGTAATCTGTATGAAACAGTATATGAAAACTGATGGAAATAGTCAACCAATACAACAGGCTAGAGGTTGTCTACTTCATGGAAATAGTCAACCAACACAACAGAACAACAGAAGGATTAAGAAGTGATGTTTTAGTTTCGTATTGTAGGCATTAAAATTATAGTTCTTTTTAAAATTGATGATGTTCCAAATGCAGAAAACTGTTTGGAGTTTCTTTGTACAAGACATTTTTGTAGTGGTGCAGATCATGACCAAAAAGCATTAAACTAAAAACATTATGCAAAATAATGTTCTTTCACATTCTTCAGAGTTGACTCTAGTGCACTTTGTTAAAAACTGTTTCAAAGACACCATACTAATGGAATAAGCCCCAACCTCTCCAAATAAAATCCAATAGAAATCTTATGTTCCATCACTAAAAGAGTTGTATATAAGAATAGAAAACAATATTCAAGCAAAGAACTCTTGAAATCAATAAAAACTGCTGTAAATATTGCTAAAATCAAAACAATAAAATTTAGCAAAATAAATAAATGAAAGATTATAAGATATCAAAGAGCCAATATTAAAGAGAATATAACAATTTATTTGGGAATATTGTGTTAATCAAAGTATATATTTCTGAAGCCTGTCTTTTGGATTTATTTATAAATAAAAAGTATGTTGCTTTTAATTTGCACAATAAGACCTGACATCTGCAAAACAACTTATCATTACTTATAAGGCGAAACACATGTGAAATATTGTTCATATAAATATAAGTATATATCCCAAAAATTAGTTGGCTAATGCCAATTTTATTTTGAACACAACATACCAAAATTATTGAAACATTTTCCCTGCACGAGAAGAGAGAGAGGAAGGAGAGAAATTGACTTATACATTTTTATGTACAAAAAATAATATTAAATATATGAAAATATTCTCAGTATCCTCTTTTTTTACTGAGTATACAGTTGAGAACTGGTCGTTCTATTTAAGTTGGGCAATGCAACAGCAAAAATGAAAACGATTGAAGAAACTGATAGAATTGATTTTGATTGGAAACAATACATGTCCTGAATAGTTTGCAAATTTTGAGAAAGATGAATTTGATCTGGCGGATGAATCATGCAGCAATGGGCCACACAGATTTGGAAGCAAACAATAAAGCCACAAAAATACAAGAGGTTATTGAGTGTGATAGAATATGAAAAAAAGAAGAATATTATTAAGGGGTGGGAACAGTTAAGGAACAGGAATTAAGAAGACAAAAATAATGATTGACATTGCATTTAGCCTTTTGAATATCAAAATTGACTAGAAAGCAAGAGGGTTTCACAAGTGAGAATTGTGTGAGAAGAAACTGTTATCATAGAACTTATGATTACCACTAGCCATTTCAACTGCAAAATGATGAAATCTAGCTGCCATTCTGGTACTGCTTTTAAATTCATAAAGTCATGGTAACAAAGAGGAAAGCTCATTAGAACAATTATCATGAAAATATTTATAGAAAAGGCACAGGAAAGCTACATTATGGTGGTAGGAAAATGAATGAACCTGAAACAATGGGTCAGGACTCATAATATTGCAGATTCTTCTTTGGATTTTATCAAGTATTTCTAAATACATGGCCAAAGTACCAAATCAGATGTGGCAGCAGTATTCAATGCATGGACAAATGGTAGTGTTATAAATGTGTAAAATAGATTCTGGAGAGAAAAAATTGTCTAACACAACAAGTGAAGCAACTTTCCTAGCAGCAGATCTAGCAACTAAGTACCATTACTCACAGAATCAGTGAGGCACTAGAAAACAAATATATCTCAAGAACTATAGCATTAGATATTTCAAAGGTCTTTGACAAGGTGTAGCATAAAGGATTGCTGCACAAGCTTTCTAGTTATGGAAGAGTCTTTTCAATTATAAAGTCTTTCCTAACATGTAGGTCCCTGAAGGTAATTGTTAACAGCCAGTACTTCAGGGCCCTAGCAATCAACATAGGCATCTCACATGGGTTGCTTCTTGGACCAATCCTCTTTTTACTTTACATAAATGATCCACCTAAAAGCATACTGGAATCATTTGGGAATATCTATACTGATAATACAACCTTATATGGGTGCATCACCAAAACTAGATGACCAAAAATTGGCAGCTGATATCTCCTCTAACTTAGCACTCAGTGGGATAATAATTTTCTGATTACATTCAATGCCTCAGAAACCAAATTACTTACATTCCATCATAACCAATCAGACCCTGAACTATTACCAATCATGATGAGTAGATCTTCTGTCAGGGAGGCACCCATGTTTTGAGCACCTATTAAGCCTTAAACTCAACCTCTATCACTATTTCCAGGGAAAGAGCTCAGATGAACTACATTCCTTAGTTCCACCTATTCTACCCTTTAAGACTTGCCATGTTACACACATTGTAACAAACCACTAGTATTTCATTTGTGAGATATAAGCTCCACATGAGCAGCTTCTTCCCACAAACTGCTGCCCTGTGGAACCAATGCCCAACAGGGTGATTTCCCAATTACTACAATCTTAACCTGTCTAGTCTAGGGTTATCTTCCCCACATATCCGCCTAAACTGTACCTCTTACTTTATAACTCTCTACCTCAAGTAGCCCTCAGGTCTTGTACAGGGTGAACATCACTGTAAATAAAAACATACATGATTCTTTTGTATCTGTCTATATTTCTGAGATGAGGTATTATGTACATTATTTACATTATTCAGACTATTATCCTCATCTTTGTCGCCATATTTATTACAAAGTTTCGGCTGTTGTATGCTCCAGCCTTCTTCAGGTAGTTTGAATGTCAAACTGAACCCTTTATTTCGCTCACTGGGGTAGACAGTTCTAGTTCCAGGACACATGGCACAGTGGATAAAGGCGTTAGTTAAGTGACAGGACCCAAAGAGTGTGAGTTCAATACCTGGTTAAGGCAGTGGAGAACTTTCAGAGGGAAATTAACAGGAGATAACTGATAACTGACATCTATTAAACATGGCACGTGGAACTAGAACAGTCTACCCCTGTGAGTGAAATAAAGGGTTCAGTTCGACATTCCAACTATCTGAAGAAGGCCGGAGTGTACAACAGCCGAAACATTGTAATAAATATGGCGACAAAGATGAGGACAATAGTCCGAATAATGTAAATAGTGTACATAATATCTCATCTCAGAAATATAGACTGATATTGTGACATTATTCTTTTGTAATTGGAAGACTTTCTCAATTGTAAACACCAAAGCCATATCCAAGAATATTTTCAACAAAAATGAAGATAGCATCAAACACAGAATTCATTGGAAGCAATAGAAGAGTTTAAATTAGTTTAGTAAAGCATTAAGATATCGAGAGAACATTTCAATAGAAGAGATTCTGCCTTGCAGAAATTGGTATGAATATCATGAATATTTGAGAAAGAAAGTTTGTAGGTGATTTTTTTGTTTACTGGTTTATTTATATTTTTTTAACTGTAACTGTCAACCAAAGATTTTTTTTAACTTTTAAGAAGAAAAAGGCCAAAATAATTATTACTGTTCATTGTCTATGGTGATACAAACCAGCTATAAGGTGGCTAAGACTAAAGCCTAATGTGGCCTCAGAGTACATGCTGGGACACCTATCCATGCACAACATGGCACTACAAATAACACAGTGTTCAAGCTTCTTGCTATTACTCAGGATGCAGCAACCTGTCATATCTCCAAAAAGTTAAGATAAATCATTAAAGCCATGAAAGAAGGGAACTGGTAAACCATATCCTAAACAAGAAACAAGGAATACACCTCTAATCCTGTTCAATAATCATAGTAGGAATATGAGACAGGCAACAGGCAAACCTATCTACTCCTATTAAGCTGGGTGCTTTTATCGAGACACTATCTCTAGGAAGGTTGCTGAATAAAACTCTAGTCCCTTTTCAGACCAAGTGGCTATTACTAACATTAAAACATCTCTGAAGGTTGCCCCAGGAGTTGAAATCTAAAGTATATTAACATAAAAATAGATCACTTGAAGAACAAGATTCAAGTTAAAATTAAATTTAAAGTTTTAAGTTTAATTATTTTTAACTTGAATCTTGTACTTGAAATTCAAGTGATATATTTTAAACTCTATACTTCAGACTTGTAAAATCTTTTAAAGATGACCTCCTTCTCAATGAACATTAGAATTGGCTGAAAAACTTTGCATTATATGTAGAAGAGTCAAAAAGTAGGAAAATTGGTTTGACATGAATTATCATCTCATTAACTACATTTCACTTCTTGCCAGACATGGAAATATATCATTTTTTTGTAGAACATTGTCAAGTGAGATGAAAAGTTGGTTCAATATGATAATGGAAAGCTTAAAAAATCATGGATACATATGACAGCCTTCAGCATGAACAACAAATCCTAGTATTTTTAGAAAACTTATTGCTCTGTTATTTGGTGAGATATAAAAGACATACTGTATTTCAAATTGTTGAAACCTGATGAAACTATTACTGTAGAGTGTTACAGCCATTACCTTCAAAGTTTGAGTACTGCAATTGAAGGGAAAAAATGTCATTTACAGGACAA
Organism: Acanthosepion esculentum; assembly: GCA_964036315.1. Taxonomy (NCBI): domain Eukaryota; kingdom Metazoa; phylum Mollusca; class Cephalopoda; order Sepiida; family Sepiidae; genus Acanthosepion; species Acanthosepion esculentum. The sequence goes on from OZ038507.1 coordinate 46,492,318, forward strand.
GGAAGCTAGACAGTAATACTACTGAATGGCAACACTCATCCACACACTGTTAATGCAAAAAAAACATAATAGAGTTAGGGGGTGAAATTTTTCTTCATGTGGCATATGCACCAAACTTGGTGCTGTCATTTGATAAATATCACTTTCATTATCTGGTCAAAAATTTAAAGATGTCTTCACTGTTCAAATTTCATTGATAACTATATTGCATTAAAGCCAAAGTCATTTTATCAAAAATGGAAATTGAAATTTTCCTGAATGTTGCTAGTTCATAGAAAGTCTTAAAAAATATTCTAAGGATTAAAAAATATATGTACTAGTAATTATTATTATATTTACTGATAATTATTATTATATGCATTAGTAATTATTAATTGATAAAAATAGCTGGAAACTTTTACATGATACAAACCCTTTTTTTCTAATATTTATAAACATTCTTGCATCATATAAATAATTATGGAAATAATTTATGTTTCTTTAAAAAAATTGAGAATTTGGTCAAAACTAGAATTTATCACATGAAATAATTTTGATAAAATTTGGACAACTCAGAAATTTTTAGACACTGAGCTTTTTGAAATTTTGTTTAATTTTTCCTCTGTTGTGAATAAAGTTGCATGAATTCTTCCCTTAAAATGACACAAATTTGTCTCAGGCAGACAGAAACAGGAGATACAGATTTTTACTATGCATTCTATATATTTCACATGCAAAGCCAACTATTCTTTTCCTCTTTTAATTAGACATTGAACACGAGAATAAAAAAGAAAATTAGAAATGTATTTTTTCACAAAAGTATTTTTATATACACTATTTGCCCAGTGAACAAATATCTATCTGATGTATTATTTGGTACAATTTTCTTCATTATAACATTACAAAAGCAACATTTAATAACAACTGCAATGTTCCTTCTTCTTAAGATTTAATCAATAAAATAACTGCCAATGAGTCTCAGTAAGAATAAGCAGATTCTGGTCAGCATTTTAAATGTTTGCAATTGCCTTTCTCTATCCTTGCTTCAGCAACATTCATTTCAAATCGGACATGTTTTCTGCTAGTCTACAAAATATAATTAAAGTTTATGGATACATTTAAAAGTGGAAATAATTTAATTAACCTTATAAATTGATAATAACAAATAAAAAGTGAATTTTATTCTTATTGATAAAATTATTGAATTAATTTTAAGAAAATAAATATAGCAATTATTAACATTCAAAATGTATATAAACATAAATTAACATTATAGTTTAAAATGGCAGTTAAGACGTGCATACATTTTGCAGTATAGGACACTTTAAGTTGTTGAAAAGATAAGAAAAAATGCAGGTGTACAAATAAAGATTAATTTTACAGTAAGGAGTAATCCAGTTTTTATCTAATCTATCTTATCTAAAAAAAGTAAACAGTAAAAAAAGTTTTAGTTTGTAAAACATTCTTAATCTTTACTTTGAGTCCAAAAGCTTTCTGAAACACTAAGCTTTTCTTGAATAGCTTATGTAAAAAGTCCAATAACGATAATAAAATTATGAAAAATGATTGTGAAAAATATGCCTCTTTATGTGTTATTGTTATGTAATTTATCACATCACCATAAGACTTTTTAAAAATCTTATTTCAAGATATTGCATTGGTGCAAAAATAATTTCAGTTTTTATTCGTTTAAACTTTGATAGTTATTTTGGAATAAACTATATTCATGCAATATGGCATTTTAAAGCATGAACTTGGTTCTATTGATTTATTTATAGATTTATTTTTCCTGTGTTGTATGTGTGTAGCAACTGTCAGTCTCAAGAGAGCATAGATATAGCTCTGACTTATCTTGTGTTTTGCCACTATAGTGAGTGACACTGGAGTGTCATCTTCAGGATGCAGGCCTGGGCAGGATTTTATGACAGACAGTTACCAATTCAGCATGTCTCTTCTCTCCATGCCACTAATGTTGTTAAAGGGAACTAGTACCATTACATTATTTAGCACCAGCATCATCAGAGCAGAAGTTGTCAGAACAAGGCTGGATGTGATGTTGGAATTTCTTCAGGATTCTGGTTCCAGGTTTCATCCCCAGAGTTTACTCCCAAATTCTTTCCTATGACTGGGTATGGCTGCAAGGTAAGCAGAGGTTTGAAATCAGTGTTTGCCTTTTCTTAGATAGACTCCTCTCCCAGGCTGATAAGTTCTATCTATCCAATCACTTTTTAACATATCTTTTAAAAACTGCTGCTTCATTGAGGTAAAACAGAGAAATAAAGACATCTCATTTTTTATTGTTGTTTATTTTCAACTGTCAAAATAAAGGTGAAAAAGAAAGCAAAGTCAAACAAATTTTATTGCAAGAGTTCAAAGCAGACGAAACTGCTCAAAATATCAAATAAGCATTTGGCCAGGTGACTGTCAACAAAAATATCTTATTATTAGTTCCAACAATTTTGTAGTAGAAGCTGTAGCAAACATAAAGAGATGTAACAAATAAAAAGAGACATCCTGAAGATGTAACAAAGATAAGGAGACATCCTGAAGATGTAACAAAGATAAGGAGACATCCTGCAATTGATAACAACCAAGTGAGAGTCATTAGTAAAGCAAACACATGCAAAGAAACTCTTACAGAAGAACGAAACATAGACCATTCAATGTTGTTCAGCATTTGCACCATCTGGAAAAACAAAAAAGCTTAACAAATAAATGCTGCAAATTTGAATGAAAATAACAATTTTACCATCATGTAGTTTGCTATATGCCTCCTTTGTGCAACATCAAAAATGATCGTGAGAATACATAGTAATTATTTACAGAGCATCTCATATAAAGTGACTTTTTCCAGATGTTCAAGAAAGAGAAGAAGAGATTTGTATAATTTTCCAGATATTTATTCAACAAATCCTTTGTCTTTTAATTTTCTATGCTCTACACTGGTAGCTAATCTTTATTCATTAAACCTTTCATCAATATTGCAATGGAAACAAATTGTGCTTTTTTTACAGCTATCAATGAAATAAAAAAAAATTCTGCTTCTTAGTGGGAACCAATTAAATTTAAATTTCAACTGGAAATAAACTGTATCTCCTACTGAAGATAAATTCATCCTGTATTTTTAGATCTGCTACTGTGGATTCCTTAATTACTTTGGGAAATCCATTATCTTTTGTCTTTGTAATGTTCACCTGTTTATCAGTAATGGTATAATGTATTCTTTATTATCTTGTTTCTGCCAAATCTTTTTTGTTTCCTTAAAATGTTGTCATTTTATAAAACATTCATTTTTAAGTTTTATTATGAAATGCAGGAAATGCAATGGTAATGACTTTAAGAGAGGTTTAACTACAAAGCTTTCTTTTACTGATTTTGTGGCATCATCAGATATGGATAAGGTTGATTCTAAGTAAGTATTTGATACTCTAATAATAATCATCTGTTGTATAAGTAGTTTGAATGAAAGCAATTAAAATGGCATTAAAAAAAATCATCATCTTTTTTTTTGGGGGGGGGGTGATTGATAGGTATATTGGTTCCTGCTGAGTATTTTGTTTTGTTAAGTTCAATCACTGCAAGATAAATTTACAGAAAACAAAGTATTTACAACTTTAAATACTTACAGTCTGAACTCACAACCCTAGACATAAGAAAGAAATGTATAAGAATATTTTAAACATAATAAAAAGGAAGGTTTAAGAACATACCTTACTTGATAAAATAAATAGTACAATTTAAAATTCTAAGCTTAAATAAAATATATGTTACTTTGAAAAATTATAGACAACATCATATTAAGAAATTAAAACAGAAATAAAAGACTTTGTGCATAATTCTGAAACCTCTCTGAATTCAGTTTGTTTGATATATTCCATATTCCTTGCTGTCATGATTTTATTTTTTAAATGCGATATTCCTTTTGGATATAGAAAACCATAACTCTACACAATTTCCTTTTCTTTATCTGTGAATTGCTTTAATTTCTTATGAAATCTTTGTTATAGTTTTGAATTCATGGTTGTCCTCTTCCTAAACTATTTGCCACCCAAGGCTATTCAATCTATACCTTGAGGAGAAAAAATGAATCCATGGTTTTCCCAAAGGCATTAATGCAAAAGTGAATACAACAGACAAGGCTGGAATTTGAACTTGGCTAACTGATTCCATTTTCCATGCCAGCAACCTTTGTGCTATTCTCACATACATGGAAGAATCAGTAAAGTGATACTTGAAAATATATACAGGATTCTGTATAAAATATTACTGGTTAACCAATGGAAGAGTACAAAAGCTGTTATTCATTGGTCCTATCATGCATTTGTCTTGATAGGATCATTTATTTATGTTACGATGTTGGTTTGGAGTTTGTAGAGACAAACGACAAATAACACGTAACAATAAAAAGGGTTTTATTGGTTGGTAAAAGGTACAGAAATCGGCTGAGTAGTATATAACTAGCTCAGCCAAGAACTTTCTCTCGCACTCTGTCTCTCGACGTGCCGCTATTTAAAGTCTTTAGACGCAGACAAGTTCATCTTCAAGAGGGGTGGTAGGTTTCCGACACAACAATTTAGCAAAGGAATACACCAGATTATGAAATGAACAAATTAAAATCATCAAACACTACCAAAAGTCAGTCTGAATAATGATGGACATGTTCATTTGCTTTGATGTCACCATGGCTAACTTTGATGGTGCTTAGAATTGAGGTAAAATTTACTTTCTCTCAAGGTTAGATTAGGATGATGGTCTTCAGTTGGTGTAATGATAGATATATTGATAATATCTGAAAAAAGATTGTAATGCTTTTTGAAGAATCAGGCTTTAGTATCCACATTGAAACTAACTTGAAGGAGATTAATTTCTTGGATATTATATTTAACTTTGATCATATAATTTACTGACCTTTCAGAAAGCAGGATTATATTGACACCTCAGCTAACCACTCACCTGCCATTTTTAAACAGGTCTTAAAATTGGTGAGTAACAGACTGTCAGTGAACTCCTACAATTCTGACATTTTTGACTAAGCAAGAGTCAAATATGCATCAGCATTGAAAGAGTGGCTACCCCTCTAATTTGAGTTACAAACAAGACCACACAAGAGTGAAGTGCCACCCATAGGGGCAAAATATAACTTGGTTTAATCCTCTATATAACAAAGCTGTGAAGATGAAATTGGGGAAGATGTTTATCAATCTAATTTTTCCTAAATTCAGTAGACTTGAGGTGAGGGGAAAATTTGCGAAAAAGATGTTTGTTTGCAAAGAAAGTTAGATGTAATTTGTGCTTGGAAGAGAAATTCTGTATAGTTGCATTCTCTGATAAAGGAAAGTTACTGAATAAAAATTTGTTGTAGTCTGCAAATATAAGCATGAAAATAAATTTCTCCTATCCCATCTATGCCTCTAAGTGTTGACTTCAATGTTCACTTTTATATTTACACACACTCTATCTCAGATATTGAGCACCTTATCCCATAAATATAGCACACCTTAAGAGTATATTTCTTCATATATATATCAGGTCATCCCATAAGTTCTGTCCAAATTTTGAATAAAGAAAACAAGTGACCAAATGTTACATTTAATTACAGATTCAATCAACAATGTATTTTCCCTGATTATCTATGATTCCTTCCATCTATTAACAAGCTTACTAATTCCATTACTGTAAAATTCTTTTGGCTTTGATTCGAAGAACTCACAAATGTCAGTTTTAACCTCTTCCTGTGTTGCAAAAGCTGTTTCTTCCAAATGATTCTATAAGCTACGAAACAAATGGTAGTCTGAAGGAGCAAGGTCTGGAGAATAAGGTGGATGAGGAATTTTCTCCCAAACAAGTTCTTCGATCTTTTGTGACATGATTCTTGCTGTGTGTGGTCGTGCATTGTCCTGATGAAACATCACCTGTTTTCGATTCACTAGAGAAGGTCTTTTTTTCCTCAAAGCTTGGTTCAAATGCTCTAATTGCTGACAGTATACTTGGGCATTAAATGTTGTATTAGGTGGTAAGAATTCAAAGTGGATTATTCCTTGGCAATCCCACCAGATTGAAAGAAGGACCTTTTGCCCATGAAGTTCCCTTCTCGGTTGTGGCTGGGGTCCTTCCCCTTTGCCAAGCCACTGTCTATGATGCTTAACATTTCGATAAAAGATCCATTTTTCATCGCCAGTCACAAATCTATCCAAAAAAGGTGAAACAAGTTGGCGAGAATGGAGAGCAGATGTCAACTCGGGATTTGAGGTTGTTTTCAGACAATTCATGAGGCACCCATTTTCCAAGTTTAGGAACTTTTCCAAGTTGTTGAAGATGACGATGAACAGTTGTATGGTTTTAACTGAGAACCACTGCCAATTCCTCAACTGATAAAGCAGGATTTTCTTCAAGGGCTGCTTCAAGAAACTTTTCATCAAACTCAACTGGACGTCCGGTTCGATCATCATCTTCAATGGTGAAATCTCCACCTCTGAATTTTGAAAACCATCTTCTGCAAGTTCTTTCATTCACACATTTCTCTCCATAAACTGAGTGAATGTTTCTAGCCGCTTCGGTTGCTGAGTTTCCTTTCTTGAACTCATAAAGCATTATGTGCCTCAAATGATTCTTGGGTACTTCCATGTTAGCAGGGTTTTAATCAGACAAAATTTAATTTTATTGTTCTCTGAAATAAAATTTGATCAGTTTAAATGCATCTAAACATAAAAATAATGTTCAGCTCCATTAGACATTATAAAATACTCTTTAAATTTCGTTCATTTTAACAAAAAGTTAAAATTCGGACAGAACTTAAGGAATGACCTAATATATATATATATATATATATATATATATATATATATATATATATATTTGTGAATATATATATTTGTGAATATAAATATATATATATATATATATATTTGTGAATATATATATTTGTGAATATATATATATATATATTTGTGAATATATATATTTGTGAATATAAATATATATATATATATTTGTGAATATATATATTTGGGAATATAAATATATATATATATATTTGTGAATATATATATATATATATATATTTGTGAAAATATCTATGTATATATATATATATATATATATATATATATATATATATATATATATATATATTCAATAAAAATCATTCATAAGCAGTCTTTGTGAAATATATATATTAATTATTTCAACCCCCCAAGCAAGGCAATAAAGCTAATAAGATACCATGGGTTATTGAGTGTTAGTGAATATAAAAAAAAACATACTATAAAGAAGAGAAAACAATAAAAGAACAAGTTTTAGACCTAGCATTTGATTCAATATAATCTTTACACCACTTCATGTCAGCAGAAAACGTTAATCCAAGAAGGTGCAATGAGTCCCTCTGCTGGAGGTTAGCATCAGCCATGCTTATATATATATATATATATATATATATATATATATATATATATATATATGAGTGTGTCTCAATGGCTGTGTGGTAGTCTGTAGTGGTAGTGCTTGTCGCTTCTTGCTTTCAGATACTGCTGCTGGCTAGCAGCAATGTGAAAAGGGGATCCGAGTGCGTAAGTCTTCCCCTGCCAGTATATAGCCTCTTCATCAGCAAGCCCTATGTAGTGCCTCCTCATGGTGACACATGGCAACCAAGCACCTTGCACTAAACTACAGGGGATGGGTGGGGAGTTTGGCCCCCTTAACATGCAGCATGCAGGCTCACCGGTGTGTGGACACACCCTGGTGCCTATGAACCAAATCCCAGCTATGGGTTAAATAGCTCCACTGCCTTGTGGAAATCTTCAGGAGAAGAAGAGGCTAAGGAGTAAACCCTACACAAATCCGGAGCCTCTAAGGCGGATGGACGGCACTCTGTGCTACCTTCCAGCAACTTCTGCAGCCGCGCTGGTTCCAAACTGTAGTGGTTCATCCTTTCCTTTGGACTTTGAACTATCAAGGCCGAGAGGGGGAACTAGACGTCCGGCAGCCCTAGTTCTCCATAAATCCTGCCCAGGCTTGTAATGCACTGTGCTACTACATCGTCTCCCAAGACGGACAGATGCTGACAACGATATATATATATATATATATATATATATATATATATATATATATATATATTAAAAAAAGAGAGAAACCGCAAACGTTTTAGGTTATAACATGGATTTGTTTTAATGTCTATATTATATTTTATTCTTCATATTTTTGCTACACATGTTTCCAGTTTTGTGACCTTGTTCAGGTAAATTAAATGAATCAATTTTTAAAGGAATAAAATTTCTTTATGTTCTTTTAATATTTCATTGTTCATTTTCTGTATTTGTAGGGAGCCTTGATCTCATTTTTTGACTGTTGGTCAAAGTGAATTTGTTTCGTCTTAGTGGTGGCAATGACAGATGTGTTGATGATAGATGCCCCCCATCCCCATATCACCACTGAGACTGTCAAATCTATCTATATCTCTGTGTAACATGTGTGTGTGTGTGTGTGTGTGTGTGTGTGTGAGCATGTGTGTCCCCGTTAGCTTGCACATGAATCAGCACTCATATATACATGCATATATATATATATCTATATACATGCATATATATATATATATATATATATATATATATATATATATATACACACACACACATTCTTCCTGTGTTGTGTAGGGCTCACATGTGTGCTTGTGATTAGTCTACCTGTTTTTGCCAGTGTATGTATATATATATATATTTTTGTTCTCCAAAGATACCTGTTTGTCTGACCAGTTTATCTGACCATCATGTGTGCATGCTGTGCGTCAATGTGTGTGGGGTTATGTTCTGTTTAGTGCTAATTTAAATTTGTCTATGAAATTTTTTTCTTAAATTTGTAAGAAAGATTAGTTGTCTGTTTGGTATATTGGCATAATTTTAAATTTGCCTTGATTGCATTTGTAGATGTGTTGTGATACAAAGAGTTTTCTGTTGTCAGTTAATTGGATGTTGCTTTTGTGAAGGGCAACTCTGTTGTTAAGTGCTTGGCTGATGCATATATATGACTTCTTGCATTTTGTGCATAGATCCCATTTTTGGAGTTGCAGTTTAAATTTTTATTTATTGTGAATGTAGTTGTGGGGTTCCTTTCTATTGCTAAATATAACAGACAACAAATATCTATTATGTTTTATCATGAGCCTTTCCAAGTGTTGTATAATGGCTTTAGTTTCAAGAGATTATATATATATATATATATATATATATATATATATATATATATATATATATATATATATATACACAGTGTCTACAAATTATCTGTACATCATATGAATTGTGCTTTCTCTCGTGTGTTTTCATTTTCACTAAAATTCAGTGATCAATAATAAGCACTTTTAACACCTACCTGAAAAGACAAGTGAAAGTGAATTAAAAAAGAACAAATTATATATAAATTAGAACTTTAGTAATATTTCTTTAACAGCAAAGAAATGTATTGCTGGATAATAATTGTAATGGATACAATAAACTGTGGAAGTTGTACAAATAATTTATGTGTGCAAGAGAAAGTACACATTATACAGATAATTTATGTACAACCCTGTATATATAAGTGTGTGTGTGTGTGTGTTTATTTGTTTCTGAGCATTGATACTATCTCCCCAGATTACTTTTGAACTGATGAAAAAACTTTTTTTTATTTCTTAGAAATATTTTCACAAAATTTTTTAGAATAATTGTTAGTAACCTAGTCTTGTAGACCATCACTCTTATAATTTAGTGAGTTCGATCCTCTTTGGGTACTCCACACTTGTGCTAGACTAATTTATACCTTCACTGACTAGGTCCCTCTTCCTTTTCAGTATGAAGGCATTTAGTATCCCCTCCCACTCCCGAATGGCACTCCTCCGACTACATTGACATTTAACAGCAGCAGCAATAGCGTTCAGATTGGGCGCCGGGTTTTCTTATTGCAGAAAATATAGTCACCGTAGAGAGTAAAACTATCCTTGCTGTTTATTCGCTACAAAGCTACCTGCAGACTTTTTCATCAATTAAAAAACATAACAACAACTATCTTTCCGAATACCTTAGTACGTGTATTTATTTGTTCTTCTACACAATAATTTAATAGATAAGCCAGAGGAATACCGTATAGTGGGCTGATTTAAATCACACCAGCCCTGAATAATCAGAGAGCATCAGTGCGTTTTACATAGAACGTCGTCAGTAGTAATGGAGGAAGAGTATTCGGCGAACGGTGGTGTTGGTATGTAAACAATAATGTTGCATTTTTGACAGTGGATGCTTTATCGTTTGTCTTCTTGCATGCACCAGATTGCTTGCTTTTCCTTCACTTCTTCATCTTCTTTCCACACTTGTGTATCATTCATTTATGATTTCTGATTTTTTTTCCATTATAAAAAAAGAATATAGTGAAAGTAGCTAACTTGGTTGTTTCCCACACTCGCTGTCGTTTTTGAATGCGCATCTCCGACCACGTTTTTAATTTTATTTTGTTAAATTGGTTTTAAAACTTTAGTTTAAAAACAATCTTGGCCGTCCTATATAATTTTTTCTTATTTATTTTAGGTTTGTTTCCAATGAATTTTTTGTAAAGTTGTAAATCACTTTTTTTTGCGAAATAAACTTTTTAAAAAGTAACTTAACTGCAAAGATGCTAGCTAAATAAATGTACATTTGGCTTCTAAACAAACCCGCTTACGGTAAAGTAATCACGTGACTTAACAGTTCCCCACATTTTTTCCTTAGATTTTCATTTTATCATTTTAAAATCCGTGATTATTGTAAGTACGTTCATAAACACAGATTTCTGATTTAACATTTTAAATAACTGGTCTGTGTTTTTTGCTATGTTTTTTACAATGAAAAAAAATGTGCTGTCAAAAAGTAAACTTCAATTATTAAATCACAATTCGATTACATCAGCCAAAATAGGGATTTTCTGTTTCAATGAATTATTGACAAATAAAAAAAAAACTTGATGTCATGAAGAAATTCACTTTTTAATAAGAAACTTTCATCAGCCGGTTTTAAGTCGATTTTGTTTGGCAATGAACGTTACCATTCTGGTGCCAATTACTGAAGTTGGGTATGTATGTATGTATGTGTGTGTGTGTGTGTATACTGGGAAATGAAAAACGTGTAACTACTACTAATTACCATCTTCCTTTTCCTTCCTATGCTAGTATTTTAAAATGTAGCACTAGAATTTGTCTTCTAATCATTTTTTTACTTGTTTATTACAAGTTACCAAATCGAACCCAACGTAAGACCGGCTTCCATCACTATTTTCGATGTTACAGTTATCGAAGATGTGATTTTGGTCGTTGAGAAATTTTTTTCCGCCACATGTTGTCCTGGAATTGTTCTCAGCAGCAGGTTAAACTCGTCAGCTTGACAACTTTCAACTTGGTTCTCATTTATTTGGGACTCTTGCCATAAAGAAATCTTAAACTCGGTAGTTTAAAATTCAAGTTTTTAGAGAGCATCTTATTCTTTGTAAAAACACTATAGTGAGAAATGTGGAAGATAAGTAAAAAAAAAACAAAAAACGATGTAAATAAAGTTTAATTTTATTACGTTCGTTTTCCTCTCTTTTTGCAAAGATATTCTTTTTCTATTTTGACTGCATTTGAATGTCTCAAATTACATCCCAAAAAGTATAAATTGGCAACTGCGCATTATCAATTGTTCAGAAAAAATATTTCGAATAATAATGGAATGGGCAAAAACAGGAAAGAAAGAATCATCATTTGATGATGAATTACGGAAATAATTAAATTTTATGTGTAACTTTCTCGCACTATATATTTGATAATAAAAATAATACACATTCATTAAGAAGAAGCTAAATGTTCCACTTAAAACAAAAATACAATAGGTACTTGAAGATATGACATCGCGGGACGAAGAAGAAACCGGTATCATTTTTCTGAGTTGCCTCCTTCTTCCGTGGTCAGGCAAGGATGTCTATTGCATCATGAATAGATAGATTTTTTAAATAATAATTTGTGGGGTATAATTCTTAAATATTTCTTCAAATTTATTTTTATTTTGCCTTATTTTCAGACATTAACATTTAAACAACATTTACCCCACAGCAAAAAACCTCCTTCTCAACCCCCGCTTCTTATACGAATAATACCCGTTAGTTGATTAACTCTGTATCGCCTAATTAAAACCGGCAAAAAATGAAAAATTTAACTAGGTGCTTTTCTCTACGAATTAAAAGGGACACGTAATAAAATAGTAGTAACTATTTCACTCATGAAAAGGTTTTGTTTTTTTCATTTTTTTACTTTGCTCTTTATGTGAGCATTTTCTGCCTTTGCACGTTTTTCTCTTGTTTATACTTCGTTCTCGAAAACGAGATGTCGATTTTTCGTCTCAAACAACGAAAAAAATCTTATTTTCCAATTTTGCATGGTGATTGTTAAAAAAAAAATCTTCTACTTATTCTTCTTAACTAGTATCATTCAGTTTTGCACTAATGTTTGTATTGATTGATTGATGAATTTGACATTTGTTGTCTCTACGACATCATTTTTGTACCGTCTGTCAAGTACACGTTGAAAATAGATGATTGTGTAGTTAGTAAAAAAATAAAACAAACTGTTACTTTAAAAAATGTGCAAGTACAAGGAAACACGTTTTCTCGCAAAGCCGTGTCTAAACAGACCATGGACATCAGTGAAGAAATTGTATTTGTTGAAAACTTTTCATTTGAAATTTGTATGATAGTGAACAACTGAACATAACCCACTCAAACAGAAATTAATTAAATTAGTTGCAGTACTTACGGACTTTGAACAGCTAAAAATATTTTCACTACCTTTTTTCAATTGATACAATAATCAAGCTTTAGTAAATTACAAACTATTCATTATTGACTGAGTAAATGGTTTGTTATTTTAGCTGAGTTTGGCCCAATACAAAATATGGGGCATCCAGAGAGGATCAAACCCATTTAAACATTTGTAAGAAAGACTAACTTTTTTTAATAACCAGGTTTGTTTGATAATGTTAGTTTGTCTGTTTCAAGTAGTATGGACAAACAAAGTTTTTTTTTCTTTTAGCTTGTTTTCAGTTTCATTAAGTCACTTGCCAAAAACACGTGAATTATTAACTGATTGCAGTGAGTGTACAAAGTTATTTTTTTAGTGTTTTTTTTCTCTCGACATGCACTCTTGTTTTTTAGTGTCACAAGACTCGGTCGGCTTCTGAAATCTTAATTTTTTCTTAAATTTAATATTCATATTTATTTTGGAAAGCGGAAAAAAACATGTGCTTTGAACTTTCATATGAGCGAATTTTTTTTTTCTTGCTTAGTTGTACTGAAGACAAGCTGGAAATTACCATTATTGAAGGAATGAAGGATCACAAAGGTCTCTGTACTGTGAAGTGAGATGTTTGTGATGAAAATAATATATAACAAGTTTTTAAAAAAAACGAAAAAAAAAACAGTAACTTTAGAAAAGTTTTGGCATCACTAAAAAATAAAAATGCTCACTTCACTTGTTTAAAATCTCAGTCCTGATTATCGTTCTATCTTTTTTTCTTGCTGTGTCAAGAGTTTTGTGGGGTACAAGTTCTTCAAATCTAGCAAACCAAGCCATTTCCCCTTTTTCGCTTTACGTTCTGTTTTGTTTATTTTAAAAATATGATTCTGTGTATGTTTACTTTAGAGTTTAGACAGGTTCGCAATATGAGAATTTCATCTTTTGGAATTTTGCCAATTATTTTTGTCAGCCAAACGTCTAGTCTAGTTTCAAGCAGGTTGTTGTTAATAATCACATAAATTAACATTGGCTTTGTCGAGTTTTGATTTCATAAAGGTTTAATCGGCGGCTAGAAGTAATTCGAAGTTGACATTGCGTTTTTAAGCGATCTTTTACTATTTGATTCATTTTTTCCTTTCCAGTTGTCAGACTTGCTTCAATTTTCAAATGTCTTGAATTGATTTTTAACCTCATAGTTTTCCTTTTTAAAATTTCTTGTTAAACACAGAGAAACGGTAATAAAATTCTTGGTTAAACACAACATTTTAATTTTCAATCATTATCCATACCTAAGTTAAAAAGGCTTCCACACTTACAAATTACTGAGCCATACTGTTGCTTTGTAACAAGTGTTAAAGAGATTCATTCAACATAGAGCATAAAACTGAAGATTTGCTTTTCTTTTTTACTCTTAGTGCCCCATCTAAAAACAAACCCGTCGCAGACACTCGAACGAAACCAACTTTTTTTTTCTTTTTTATATTTAAAAAAATTACGGGGATTAAATTATTTATTGAGTCGTGTTAGAATTTCTTTTTTAAATGGCAAATACAATTTCTACATTTGGAACATTTGGAAAATACAGCTTGAAAATAAAATAATTATTAGATGTCATTATTTGCTTGGAAATTTATTTTTAACGTTTGGTTAGTGAAAAAACAAAATTTAAATATCAATATTTTTTCCAGTTATGATAAGCCTTTTTTTAAGCCAGCCCGCTATTTTTGTTTGACTGATCATGAATCAATAAAGCAATAATAAATGAAACTTTTTTTTATTATTCTATTTCTTTATTATTGTTATTATTTTTATTTTTTTTACAGCAAAGGAGAGGATGTCTGAGTTTTTCATTTTTATTGGTACTTCATTTGTAATGCGCGATAATCTGTTTGAAAGTTTGCTTCTGGACTGGAAACTAGCTTCGACCAATTGGTTCACCTCCAGCCTTAGCTCATCTTCGGGTGAGGCATGCAAAAACTTACTAGTCTGCTTTCTGAGCAAAACAAACAAAAATACTGTAGATATAATTTTTCATCATAATTACTTTTTTTTTTTTTTTTTTTTTTTTTTCATAATAAAAGAATGCAATATTTTTAAATTGAAAAATGTCTTATTTTCATGATTTTTGTTATGGATTTTCCTAAGTTTTGCAAGACAGTTAAATAAACACACTACTAATCTGTAGTATACAATCACCAGAAATACTAGTAGCAATATAGCATTAATTCAGATAAGAAACATCATCGTTTTTATACAGGATGGTGCTCCATACTTCTAATGAGCAAAGGAGCACAATATTGAGTCCTTGAAATGGCTACCCAACTCACTGGAGTACAGCTTGACAAAGAATCTGTTGAATATTATGAAATGAAAAATTACACCAATGAAAATTATTACTACAGATCATCTGAGAGAAGTTGGGTACAAGAAGTTAATGATTTGTGTAAAACTTCTTGCAGAGACATGGCATTGATCTAAAACAAATACCATCAAATAAATACAAATTTTTCAACTTAGCCTAATTCATATTTCTTATATATCTGTCTTTGCAGACAATAAAAGACCGCAATATATTTAAAATTAAAAAAAAATATTTTTATTTTGGGGAAGGATTTCAAAACTTACAATAATTATAACTAAAAAAGCAATTTGGTAGGCATTGACAAAACTAGGCATATAAACTGAAGTGGTAAATAGTTGCTTATAATAGCGCCTTATCTTTACGTCCATGATGGTGACTATGTGAGATGATATGAAGTTTAATTCTGGCAAGCATGAGAGAGGTGTTGAAGGATTGTGTCTTCTTGGAAGAAACCACCAACACTAGGCATAAGAGTGCAAATGGGCTGTAACAAAATCTGTGTATGTCATTTGTTCACTTATGTCAAGAGAGACTTCAGTTTCATGAATGATCCCTTCAAACTATACTATAACCTTTTTCTACGATTACAAAGCCACCATCAGCTTGCACAACACCCTGCAGGCAGGTTGGATCTATGACCTCATGAACTCACTTCCACACATGAACTTGACAGTCTGTCTGAAAACTGGAAACTGCTTATCAAAAAATCAGTCTTCCATGGTGATGCTCCTGACTTTGGTGAATTGTAATAACCAAAGTCCATAATGATCCACTTTTTTTAGTCAAAAACTACAAAACCCCATGGAATGCAGTGTACACTGTACATTGTGTCAACTGATGGATTAAGCAGCAGCAGCTTTGAATTTGGATGTGATTTGATGCAATATTTCCCTTCAGTGCATGGTTAGTGTCTTTGTCAGTCACTGAAAGTCCCATTCTTGCATCTGTGGAGGGTGGTGCGGTTTTCATGGGTTAATGTCTGCCTGGAATTCATATATTTGCTCCTATTGCTTGAAAAGAAAAAAAAAACTACAAAAGTTCTTACCTCTGAGAAAGTGCCCCATCTATCTCCAATAATTACTATAGACAAATGATGTTAAATCCTCTTCCCATCCTATGGAACCTCTATAAGTTGTGGGTAGGGTTCCTCATCTCCAACTTTAGCTTAGTATGAATATCTCAATGTGACAAGATTTTCATTTGAGGTTATATAGAAACTATGATTTGAATGTCTTAATCTGTTGTCTGTAAATAAAACAATACTTAAGCATTGTAATGAATTATTGGAATCTTTTCGTATTAAAACTGGAAATTTTAAGAATTTATATTTTTATAACATTACCAAATAAGTTGTTTCCAAAAAAGTGTGAAAGCTTCCATTTTTACTTATCACCTCCTCCCTAATCTCTGCATTTTAAAAGCTTTTCTTGAAATGAAAAACAAGAGCATTTTAGGTAACCAATAAACAAGGGAATTTGGCCAAGATTGTTAATTTTAATTCTCATTTGTTGCTTCTAGTTATACTGCTTCAGAATGTAAATAAACATAGAAATATTTCAATGTTAACATTTTCTTGATTGTTACTCTTAAATAATCAGTATTTGATTATATTCTCTGGAGTCTTTCATTTAGAAATTAGCTTTCTATATTGATAGGCCTTAAAATATATACAGAAATATTGATTATCCATGTGCATGTTAATTCTTTGTAAATGCCTGCAGATAGTGATTTGGCAGTGTATAAAGCTTCATTCAATCTACTTGTCTATAATTGATGAAATAGCTTGGAATGTTATAAATGTTTGGTAAAACAGAATCAAGTATTGGAGAAGCTATAAATAATATGGCCACTGTAACAAGACTCGCATATGCTGACTTTCATAGTGGATAATAGGTTTTATTAATAATTAACACTTGTTGAAATTAAAATATACACTGGATTTGCCTGGTTTTTGCCAACAAATTGATTGTAGATTGTTACCAATCTGTTTTCTTTATTTGAACTAAGCTTTAACCAATATATTGTCTTGGCTTTGGATATATGTTATACTCAAATCTTTAAAAACTTTCAGCCTTTCCTTTTTAATGTCATACTGCTTTTCCAGCTAGCACTCCTTAGTCTAGGGATTGAACTTCAACATTTTTATCAATGAACCATATGTTGATTCTTTCAGCTTTCTCACTTTCTTTGTTGCATAGAGATTGATGTTCTCTTTCCCTTTTATATATAATGTCTTTCTCAAGAAAGTTGCTGCAATTGCATGGGATGTTGTACATTTTTTGTACAAGTTTAATTTTGTATAGTGGCTGCATTGAGAATACTGTTCTGATATTGTACAAAATCACAAATCCTGATTTTTTTTTTCCTCACACCTGATGTAAGGTATGGTCACTGTTATTTGTTTTTGTTTTTTTTGTCCTTTAAATCCATACTAATGTTATGCATGTGGGATTGTTATTTCTTTGAAGCCTGTCTTTTACCCAGGCCATTTTTCATTAATAGGTGACTAAGATACCACCTATAAGTTTTGTTTGGTGTTGTCTGCAGCAGAAGATCCCTATTTTCCATTGTATGGAAATCAGTAGTGCTATCCATCTCATGTACTCTAGTACATGAGATTCAGTATTACATTATATTGCTTTTGAATTTATGAATGGAGACATCATTTCAACATTATCACATTTAAAACCATCATTAAGTATTTAATGTAGATATTTACTGTTGCTAGTGGCAATGATGATCTTACAGCAGTAGTATTTTATTTTATATATAGGAAAAAGATATGCTTTCAAATGGGATCTGACATAGTATGTTTGCAAAAAAAAAAATGTCACAATTGCTATTAAATTAAGTTTTTCTGTTCAGATACTAGTACAATCTACTAGGGATGGATCAGTTTCTAGTTTCCCTGTAAGTACTTATCAAACCTCTTTCAGTATTGGAACTGTCTATAGAATGAATAAGAGCATTTATAATTATCTCTACAAAATAGGTTGAATTTTGTGTAGCAGTTTTCACAATTGGTCTTGTGTCTAAAGAACCAATTTGATGTTGTAAAGTTAAGATCTTTACTACCACTAATTCCTTGTAAATAATTGACATTTATTGGTGTCGACAGCTGCTATAATGTTGAACTTTGGCTAATTTTCTCATCTTGCAGAATCTTAACTCCGTTGCAAAAGATAATACAGAAATTAAACCATTAATTGTTCGCTTTAAAAAAAAAAAAAATGTATTTGAGGAACATTTAAAAAGTTTTCCAATGACTATGAAATAGGGAATGACAAAACCTATATGGAACATAAAAGGCACACAGCAACTTTATGGAACAAAGTTAAAATAATAGTGGATAAGATGGGAAAGTAAGGAAATTGAAAAAATAAGCTGTTTTTTAAAAAGATTCAATCAGTAAATTAGGCACAGATACAAACACCACTTGGTGGAGAGCATAAGGTTTAAATTTCACTGCCTGAGTATCTGTTAGCTGCTATGCTTGGATTCATTTTCCAGTTTAGGCAGTGAAAGTGTAGCTACTGAAATACATTTTAGATAGTTAAGAGTTTAAAAATCCTTAAGATTGACATAAAGAATAAGAATAATATACTCGACCCAGTTCCATTAAAATTCACTAAAGATTACCAAATGTAACAGACACCTGAAGAGGGCATGAAAAAAAGAGACAGATGTTGATTTTTCTAAACTCTGTAAATTCTTAACAATTATTTATATTTCCTTTCTTCCTTCCTCTAAAAATTTTTTTTTTTTTTTTTGTAGAAAATGGAATACAATCTTTTTAGATGTTTCAGCAGCATCACAAATGATGTGACAATTATCAATGTTTTATAAGGCTACTCCATGCAGGTCAAGCTCTTACAGCAATTTACAAAACTAACCTGTCAGTCATTATCCAGTGGCAAGTGGTTTAAAATCACATTGTTACGATAATGATGCTTCAATTCAAAATGATTGGCATTCCACTTAAAAATGATCCATACTTAGTTATTTCACAACTAGCTCTCTGATTTGATGGAAGAAAAATATTTACTTAATTAAAAAAAAGTTTGTGGAAGAGGTAAGAATCAAAGTGTTGCAGTTAAATATACAGAAAGTTTCAAATAGCAACTTTAATGAATGATTCTCAAAAAGCTAATATTTCCATTTTAATTTTGTTCCTAGAAAATTACTCTTAAATGTTACAAGACAGTATTTTTTATCACTAGTTTTACAGTTACATCTTTTTTTTCTAATAAGGACTACAAACATCAGATAACAGAATGATAACACTATAATATTCCTTTTAATGGGCAATCCAGGTGGTGTTTTCTGATGCCACTCCAATTTATTAGAGAACAATCAGGCAATACATTACATCAAGTGATTCAATTGAGTATATTAATGACATTTAAAGTTATAGGCAATAAGGTTAGACCATTATCTAATATTTTCCCTCACACCCACATCCAAATTTGAGTTTAAAAGAAATCTGTTGTTTTGAATTGGAGCTATATTTGTGGCTTATGAAAATATTAGCCTTCCTTCATATTTTATATTTACTTATTTGTTTCAATTTTTCACACACTGCATTAAATTAAAAATAAAATATTGAATTTTGGTGATAAAAATGAATTTTTCAATTGATGAGGATTTTCATTATTTCCTAACATTCACTGGAAAATTAATTTGTTCAGCATTGGCCAAATCAATTGACTAAGTAAGGTAATATAACTTTGACAAATTTTTTTATTACACACAATTACTAAAAGAGACAATACCATTTTGTATTTTCTTTTATATTATATCTAATTTTGAATTATTTTGTTCAGTCAAGAACAGGAATAGATTTTTTTTTTTTTTTTTTACAGACCCATTATTAACATTTTACATTTGCACACATTTGATAATACACTTGGGTTGTGTGAATTGAAAAGTTTTTATTTTACTTTTTACAATCATTCCATATATCTCAAGAGTAGTACCATTTCCTGAAATTCTCATTAAATACCTAATTTTATCTTATTCCTTGATTTTACTTCAGTGAATACATTATGAGGCACTTAAAATATTGTTGAAATTTTAATTTGTAGAATATTTATTATTTCTTTTAAATATGCTAAATATTTTCAAAGAATTATCTTCATAGCAGAGCTGAACAATTGAAATTTACAAATTAAATGACAGATCAGTTTTTACATGTAATCTTAAATTTACATAACTGGAGCATAGCATCTCTCTCTTTTTTTTTTTTTTTTTTTTTTTTTAAAGAAGCTTAACTTTTAATAAGGACACTGATTTCACATCCATTCATTGTGATTGTTTTTAAATGATGGTGAATTTCTTTCTGCATATTTGATGGTAACAGCTGAAAAGTACTGAACAAATGTTACCTTTTACTTTTTCTCTCTCACTAAAGATTGTCACGTGTTGAGAACTTTTTTATTTTTATTCATTTAGCAGCTTAATACATCAAATACATTGGGTTGGAAGGTGGGGTGAAGACTTAAAAATAACAGATTCATTGTGGCTGGCAAAATGCAGAATGAACACTGGGTTGGGCAGAAGATTGAGATCAATGGTTATTTGCCGACAGGAATTAGTGTAGGGATTAACATCTTTTGACTGTTAACTTGGGTACTGTTTTTTTGTGTAATCTTGTTTTGTCTATCCACCTATTCTTACACTGTCCTCGAAATATCTGAATTTAACAACCTTTCTATAATCCTTCTTTTCTTCTATTGGACACCTCCCCTACTGATTGAAAAGGAGGAAAGGTCTGAAGTGGAAGAAAAGTAGCAACAAGTTCTTGGGAACGGGGTTAAGTAACTAATGTCTTATTTCTGCCTACTAGAAGTTAAAGGTTTATAAATCACTTAAATGTCATTGTGGGACACTTAGCTGTCGGCTTGTGAACTCCCAATCACGGCGCGAAACTGTGATATTTCTTCTACCAGTATTTTGGGGTTGACTCTTAATCGCTGACACCAGCCTGTGTTCCAGTCAATAGGTGGTTGTCTCTACCCGGCGGAATCCCTTAACTTCGTTCATCAGTATAACTTGCTATTGGTAGGATAGGCAAAGTCAGAGGTCATGGAATCTCTCGGTCAGCTTCTGTGAGGCAACACTGGTTCCTGCCACTCGAACTGCAACTCCAAAGACTCTGGCGAACTGCCCGAGGGCGTTCGTTTATATGGACACCAACCAAAAACCGGTGTGGGGTTAGACACAGCCTGGAGTTTTCTGACAAGAAACCTCTTTGTTGTTTGACCAGGAAATTTGAATACTTCCCATTTTGGAAAATTAATCACTTTCCATTTTGGGGGGATCCCTTTATCTGTGAGGAGAGATTGCAGAACAGCTATCCTCCCAAACTCCCCCCTCCTCACATTGATACCTCATACCAAATCTTTTAAGTGGGCGTTAATAATTTCCCTGTGTTTCTCATCAAATTACCCCTGCCTATCACCATTGCTACCACACAACCAATGGCGTCCCAGCCATGCGGGCGTGGCTAAGTCGGCCTCATTAAAATTATAACCTAGAATTATTTTGTTTACAAAATTCTCGTTCCCACCGGCCAAATACAAATAACACATGACCACTTAAAATCTCTGAGATCTTCGATGCTTTTGGTCACTTTGCATCTTCTTAACCAGTACTTTTACAAACATCATCAATCAATTGTCAAAGTCTGCTATCTGGTCCCTTCATGAAGTTGGTGTCTATGGGAACCCTTGGCTTCTTGAGAAAGAAAATAAATTGATAATAAATTTCTTTATCTTCAAATAGGCAATTTTTCTGAGATATTTCCTCATGCCAAAATTCTATAATCAACACATGGCCACTTGCCGGTACTTAAAATGATAGCTTAGAAAAATAAATAATGGTAATTCTCTCTACCCCGTATCGGCAAATAATTTTGGAATATTTTCTCATGCCAAAATTTTTGTAATCAACACCTGACTTGTCGCCTGATATCTTAAACGCTTTTTCTGATTCTTGTGTTTTCTCGGCCAGTACTTTTACAAACATCATTAATCAATTGTCAAAAGCTCGCATATGGCTTTTTTGCGAGTCCACTGTTTATGCCAATTCTTGGATTTTTGAGAAAAGTAATTCGATCTTATTTTTTAATGTAAAAAATAAAATTCTCGGGGGGTCTTCTTTTCCATTCTCAGCATTATCTTCTTTAATTTTCATGTTTAATTAGTTAATTAATTACCATAGCTAAATAGTATCACAATCCTCCCTTACCTATCCTTGTCATTTACTCGTAAATGACACCTAAAATCCCAGTACACTATTTAGCATGCATCATGCAATTCCAATTTCCTTTTCTTTTCATGGTATGTTTCATGATCAGTCTTTCTTCTTCTGTGTTTTTGCATGCAATGTAAAATTCTTTTCCTTTTTTTTTTGCAATTTACAGTTCTTGTCATTTTCTTCTGTTCTTCATGCAATGTAATGTTCTTTTCATTTTCTTTTTTATGCAATTTAAGGTGTGCTTGTGGGTGTATGTATGTGGGCCATTATGGCTTGTTTTTCTTGGTCAATGTTTTTCTCTCTGCAACAGGAGGTTTTTCCACCGAATATGTCATTCCACTTCAGCTTCTTCTATCGGCTTCCCCGCAATTTCATCTTTGGTTCTGTCTAGGTAAAGAACACTGCTCGGCATCTTGTGCAGTTTCCCCATATGGTCCTGATACATCCATACTCACTTTTTCAAAGGGGAAACGGCACATCCATCCCTTCTAATGGCACCATTTCATGCCTTCTACTCTGTGACTGGCACACTATACAACTCCAAACATAGTGACCTCTCTGTACAATTTGGGCCAATAGTACTTTCTCCCTATTAGGTCATATGTTCTATCAATTCCCATGTGCCCCAACCTCTCGTGGCACTGTTCCAATATCTCTGGTCTCAAACTTTTGGGCACATACAACTTGGCTTTAACTTCCTCATCTCTACCTGAGAGATAATACAGTCTTTCATCTATTATTACATACTTGGTGGTCTCTCCTGCCTCCACCTTTTCTCTAAGAGCAGCTATCTCACTGTCTGCCTGCTCCTTTTCAATCCCTTCTGTTCAGTGGGGATCAGTCATCATCTGTGCGTCCCCTTCTTCATCTGATTCTAACATAAGGTGACCCTTTAACTTATTGGAGTTAATTACTCCAATTGTGTAAGCTTTATCATCCAATCCCTGCTCTATCTTCACAGATCTTTCTTCTAGTTGTTTTGGTATTCTTGAGAGTAAATCGGCACAAGTATTTTCTTACTCTGTCAAGTACTCTATCTTACACTGTTAGCCACTTACCTTTAGTGCCCACTGTTGAATCTTCTTATTCATCCATTCTGCCTGCAGTAGATACTGGAGGGGCCTATGGTCTGTCTTTATAGTAAAGACAGCACCATTCAAGTAGTAGTCTAGTTTTTGGAGAGCATACATGATAGCATATGTCTCTCTTTCTATTACTGGCCACCTCTGTTGTGTCTCGGAGAACTTATGAGAAAGTATATCAGTACTTCCTCTGGTATGCCTGGCACTGGTCCTTCTTTATCAGGGCATGGCTGGATGAGAACTGCTCCTACACACTGCTCACTCACATCTGTGTATAGCACCATGGGCTTGCTGAGGTCTGGATACGTCAGCAGCGGAACAGCTGTCATCTGCTCCTTTAAGGTATCAAATGCCCTTTGGCAGTCTTCTGTCCATTTGAACCTAACGTATTTCTTCATCAATGGTACTAGAGGTATGGCAATTCTCGAGAATGCCGGGGTAAATTGTCTGTCTTCCACCTTGTCCATGTCGGGCTTAATGCCTTCTCCATTTATAACAAAGCCCAAATATCTAGTTTCATCCTTCAGAAACTGACATTTTGATATTTTTAATTTTAAACTGTTCTTGTTTTAGATGGAAAAAGTGTTGTTCTGGTGTTTCTGAAAATACCAGAATATTGATTAAATATGCCATAGCAAAACTCTCGTATCCCCCTAACACCATTGACATAAGCTGCTGGAAGATTCCTGGGGCATTAGACAAACCAAATGGCATCACCCTGAAACAGTCCCAGGTGACAAGCAAATGCGGCCTTTTCCTTGTCAGCCTCATCTTGGTCTACCTGCCAATACCCGGACCTCAAGTCCAATGTGGAGAAGTACTTTGCTTTCCCCAATAATGCCAATATGTCATCAATTAGTGGCAATGGCACCGCCAAAGTTTTAGAGATGGAATTCAGTTTCCTAAAATCCACACAAAAACAGTCTCCGCCATCTTTCTTGTCTACTATCACAATTGGGAAGCTCCAAGGGGAAATTGATCTCACTATCATCCCAACTTCCAACATCTCTTTCACTGCCTCTTCCACTAGGGGCCTCTTATGAACAGGTGTTCTATAAGGCTTCAATTTCACAGGGGGGGTGATTGCTGATATCAATCTTCATTTTTATTGTGTGGGTCTGGCCTAATTCCTTATCTGATTTGGCCACCACATCCTGATTATTTCTTAGCAGGCCTTCCACTCTGGTCCTAATCTTATCAGATGCCAATATCTCTTCATCTGCTATTCCTTCTGGTTGCTCTATGCATTTTCTTTGCTTCTCATCAAATTTCACTCGATTCAGTGTTCGCTGGGGTAGTGACCTTCCTACCTCCTTTCCTCTCTTAACCGTTATTGTCTTGTGGGCCTGGTTCACCATCATAATGGACACTATTTCAGCTGCCTCTACCACTGCCTCACACAAAACTACCTCATTCTCTTCCAGGCCCTTCTCTACAGGGACCAATTACAGGGTTCCCTTCCTCATTTTCTTTCCTGTCACCAGTCTACCCTTACCTGACACTGCTGTTCTAGGAGGTAGCCTTATGTCTTCCTCCACCACGATCATTATAACTTCTTTTGGTGGACCTCCCAGTGGCGTTCTCTCGCCATTTACTACCAACACAGTGGGGTTAAATTCTATACGAGCCTTCTGTCTCTGAAGCCGATTTTCTCCTAAGATTGCTTCCGTACTCAGATTTGGTGTTATATAGAAATTCTGGATACTTCTTAATTTTCCTATTCTTACAGGAAACTTCACCATTCCTTTTATCTCCAGGGGGCCACCATCTGCCTGTGTGATCTCTATATCTGCTTTTCGTATCCATTCCTTCTGTTTTAACCGCCTGTATTCTCTTTCCCTCAGCAATGAAACAGACGCTCATGTGTCTATTAGAACTTTCATTGCTATTCCCCCTATTCTCGCCTTACAAGACAACTCCTTCTTTTGCGTTAGTGATGGGAACACTTTGGCCTTTCTTCTCCTAGGTTTCTATCTCTGGGTTATCCCAGCCATAGGTGCTGAAGGTCATCCTCCTCACATAGGGAAGCTCTTCGTCCTCTCTGCCTGGGTAGTCCCGACTAAACCCTTCCCAGTTTCTTTCTACCATTTCTGTAAACACAGTTCCTTTTCAGGTGCCCTGGTATTCCACAAAACCAGCACCTTGTTGGGCAGTTAATCACATATCCAACATTTCATACTCTTTCCTTTCACATGGGCCACCCTCTCTTATTTCTGGGGGGACCTGCCATCTACCTAAGTGGCTTTCCTGGCCACATGTTCAACATCTTACACCTCTTCCTTTTAACTGGGCCACCCTCCCTCTTACTTCTGGGGTGGCCCGCTGGCTTTTCCCTGGTCCTGTCTTTCAGGTGCAGCCTTCTTTAATAATATTGGTGGGGCACCCTTTTTTATCCCGCACCACTTAGCCAGGTGTCCTTTCTTCCCACACCTAGTACTTTTGTCCTGATTAAAATCTGGGGGCAATCCCCACTTTGTC
The DNA here is from genome assembly GCA_964036315.1 of Acanthosepion esculentum. Taxonomy (NCBI): domain Eukaryota; kingdom Metazoa; phylum Mollusca; class Cephalopoda; order Sepiida; family Sepiidae; genus Acanthosepion; species Acanthosepion esculentum. The sequence goes on from OZ038507.1 coordinate 46,518,239, forward strand.
AGACAGTCTACTGCTCTGTGGTCCTCGTATCCATATGTCCAGCAGACTAGTCCGTATCGACCCAGCGTGGGCTTATAAAACCCTTGCCTTGTTAACCAAGCCTTTCTTTTGGGATCCCTTTCCCATACTTCCTGCTTGACCCTTTGTTTTCACATGGGGTTCTCTTTCCTCCCTCCTTTCTTCCTACTTCCCGACCTTAATCATGTACCTTCCTACCCCTTACTTTCTCCCAAACTCCCTGGCTTTCTTTAGCCAGTTCCACTGCCGCCAACAACCTTAGCAGTCCCTCCTTCATTACATCGTGGCAAATACACTCGTCACTGAGCACGTCTGTATATAAATCAGCCAACTGTGCCTGCATTACTGTGTTGTCTCTTACTTCCTCTGGGAAAGCTAACACAGCCAGCTTCTCTACTCAGGTCCCTAGTTCTCCAGGAGTTTTATCCTTAGCTGCGCCATCTTCAGGACGGCTCTCATAGCCTTTATCGCTGTCCTCTTGTCAGTGAACTCCTGAGTCAGTAATTCTTCTAGCCTTCCCCATGACAAGTGGGGTTCACTAGCTAAGAGCTCCCTCATGAACTCTGGCGCCTTCCTTCTCGTGGTGTCATATGCCAAATACAAAGTTTCTCGATCCGAGAGTCCATAGACTATGTGGCTCTTATCTAGGGTTGCCAACCAATCTCTAAAATCTCTGGAATTTTCATCAAAGGCCGGAATCTTAGGTCTGCCTAACAATTTCCTCAGGTCTACTGGCAACCGTTGTTCAACCCCCTCTTCCTTCATGTCTACCCTATCAGAATCATGGTCAGACATATTTAAACAATTAAAAAAAAAAACACAATCAAGACCAGCAACAATTGAAAAAAAATATTGGAGATTAACCAAAAAAAAAAAAAAGTGTCTCGCCTGACAGTCAATTTCCAGGTCATTCCTCTCTGCTTTTGGGCTCTTAATCTAGTGTCTGGAACCATATGGTTATAATTAACCAAGGCCCTTTTAGTTCCTACTCTAGCCTGTCTCTTTTTGTCTATTTGAGATGCTGTGTGCTGTCCTGGGGCAAAATTCTCTGCAACTCCTGTGGCAGTGGTTAGTTTAGGGTTGAATCTGGTGGTCACGGCAACAATATGTGACACTGAGCTGTTGGCCTGTGGTCAACTCCCAGTCGCGGCGCGAAACTGTGGTATTTTTTCTACCAGCGTTTTGGGGTTGACTCTTAGTCACTGCCACCAGCCTGTGTCCTGGTTGATCAGTGGTCGTTGCTACCCGGCGGAATAACTTGGTCAGGGTACCAAGTGGGATGGTTGGTTGGTTCTAATGGCTTCACACCAGCTACAACCGGTTCGACACCAACTTCGTTGTTCTCGGTTCACTTCCAATGTCTGGTTACTCAAGTCTAACCTACCCACATTGTGATCTTGATCTTAGGTAGATGAGATCAATCGGGCATTGGGCCGTAATATAAAATGAGTCTAGACTGGAGGTGATATTGCACGAGGGTCATTCCAGGGCATTACACTCACCGATACCAAATTACTTGAAATTTGGCACAAATGTTCCCCTTCTTGAGTTAGGAAAGCGTGCCAAATTATTTTGTGCTAGAATTTTAAGTGGGGGTATAATTTTTCCTCTAAATTATGGCCACGCAATGTCGCCGAATCTGTGTTTTTTTTAAATTAAAGAAAAATACTTCCATACCTTCAATATTTCTGAAATTTGGTATGTAGGGCAAATAAGAAGTGTAGAATCCAAATGTTTAACTACACTTGATAGAAAATTTTATTTTACTCACCCAAATACATGACCCCAAAATCAACAACTTTTCACCTATGTAGATTATGGTCAGTCTATCAAAAATACGTCCTCTTCAATTTCCATAATATTTTTTGCCTAACATCTACAATGCCTGCTCAAGTTCGCAAAAAACTTTTGTGAGGGTTTTAAGTCTACTTTAGAAGATATGACCCTGCCAAGTTTAGAGTTTTTTCCTATGTATGTGCAGGATTTCCGAGAAAGATTATAATTAAAGACAATCACCCTAATGTTCCATGACCTCTAAAATGTTGATATTGTGCTAAGTAACTTCTTAAACTATTCAATAAAATTGTTTTTATTAATTTAAAAAAAAATAATTTAAATATATTTAGCAGATATTACTTTTTGTACAGATAAATTGTCTTTAAAAAGCGTAAACATTGCCTCATGTATGATAATCAACAGTGCATAGAAAAAATGTAAATGGCACTTAACAAATGAAGTTAATAGAAATTCTTTCTGTTTGCGTTTCTTTTAATTTTGATAAATTATTTTCATGAAACAAAAAAACCTTTGATTTTTTTTTTCAATTTCAAAAAAGTCATAAGATAAATGTGAATCTTTAAAACAATATTTGTATTTGTAGTTGGCACTTAACATTAAATTTACAAAAAGTAATGAAAGCATTTCCTTCAACTATATAAATATGTTTAGTGCCAACTTCAAATATTATATCTGTCTATATTTCTGAGATGAGATATTATGTACATTATTTACATTATTCGGACTATTGTCCTCATCTTTATCGCCATATTTATTACAATCTTTCGGCCTTCTTCAGGCACCCTGTCGGTGGAGCATGAGAATACGCCAACTGCCCCACTGCAGAGGGTAAAAGTCCCTCAATGGGGCCACCGTGGGTGTTGACCCGTAATGTCTGGGGACGGGATCCTGGTGGTTGAGCAGGTCGTGACCCAGGTGTAAAGCGGTCACAATCCTGCAACACATCACTTTGGCCCTTACCTGGGCTAGACGGGTGTTCGAAGGGGCCCGATCCGATCAATCGGCTGGTCATGTCAAGCCCCATCATATATAATCCACCCCAAACCTATAACTTACACTCTTCTTCCCAACCAAAACTAACACAATATATGATAGAAGGCGGTGGCTGAGGGTCAATCAGTTTGGGAGAAAAAAGGATCTGACACACCTGCTAAACCTACACAGCTGTAAAACTTGGATAGCAGAAACAAAGGAACACGCGTGCTCAAAGACTCCTCCCAAAGATAGTATACCTTTCATACAGCCCCGATATGGCAAGGCTAATGGGTTCCCCCCTTGTCATGTCCCAATCCTGGACTCCACGGTGGGTAGGGAGCGTGGAAGATGAATCAAAATAAAAACAATTAATGGAAAAAAAGAAATCTTCCAAGAGACCACATGTGGATAATGACTCTGAAACAGAAAATGATAATGAAAATTTTCCACGATTTATTGTTCTAGAAGCAATAAGCAACAAAGCACTAACTGAAATATCTCCATTTAAAATCCAAAAAGTTATATCAAATATAATCACACCAAAAAATGTTAAAAAATCTACAAAATGGAACATTACTAGTGGAAGTGGAAAAAAAAATATGCAGATATACTAATAAGACAAAAAAAATTACAAGAAATAGAAATAAAATCCTATCCACACCAAACCCTAAATTTGTCAAAGGGTAAAAAGCAAGGTGCACTCTAGAGGAGATAAAAATAGACCTCAAGACTCGAGGTGTTATAAACGTCAAAAGAATCACAAAGAAAAATGAAGCAGATATGAACTAATACCTACATTCTAACTTTCAACTCCCCCCAAATTCCGACAACAATTAAAATCAGATATGAAATTATAAGAGTGGAACAGTACATACCAAACCCTCTCCAATGTTACAGATGCCACAAATATGGGCATCACAGAGACTCCTGTCGAAACAAACAAACATGTGGAAAATGTAGTGAAAAAGAACCAAAACATAAAGAAGAGAACTGTCCAAATGAGAGCCTATGCTCAAACTGTTTGGGAAACCACTCAGCCCTCTCAAAACAATGTAGTATCTACAAACAGGAAAAAGAAATAATCATAATAAAACACAAAAAAAATATATCTTTCTCAGAAGCACGAAAAGAAGTTAAAAATAACATAAAAGAAAACACCTATGCCTCCATGGTACAAAAAGCAAATAAAATAAACACTGAAGATAAAATAAAAGATTCAACTGAAATAACAAATTTATATAAGGAATTAAAAGCTTTCCTTGAAGAATTAAAAACCTTCTTAACCAAACTCAAATCAAATCAAAATCAAAATAAAACTCAACAACCCAAACCAAATGGAATTAACCCAGAAGGCAAAAAACTCTGGAAAGAAAACATAGAACAAAACTTCAGCGAACCCTCTTCTTCCCAAAACCAAGAAAATGAAAAATAAACAAAGACAAAAAAAGAAACAACAGAACAAGAAAACATTCGATCAAGATCTAACTCAAAATCAAGAATCAATATATCAAATGAAAATAAATTTGAGCCTCTGGAATATATAGAAGTAGAAGAGAATGAAAATAAACAAATTCCAAAACAAAACCAAAAATCTGATCGAAGGACACCACAAGTAGTTTTGATAAAAATTAAAAAAACTCAAGAGCTGGGAAAAAAAAAACGGGAGGGGACAAGTGATATAAACCTAGAAGGTAACTCTACCCCCAAAAATGAAAATGTAACTATGGCACATAAGATCATGCAATGGAACTGTCATGGAATAAAATCTAATTACAATGGCCTACTCATACTTACATCACTACTGTATCCAGCCGTCATCTGCTTACAGGAATCTTATTCACAAGAAAATGCTAACTTAAAAATTATAAACAATACCACTATAACCATAATACAGAACCCAGAGCCAATGGAGAAGTTTCAATATTGATCAGAAATGACATACCGCAAAGTACATATTAAAACTAAATTACAAGCAATAGCAACACAAGTGACACTAGATAAAACCATCACAATTTTTTCCATTTATATACTCCTACAAGAACCAATAAATACAACAGAAATAAACAACTTAATGGAACAACTTCCTAAACCCAAAAATCTTACTAGGAAATTCAATGGAAAAGGCTTAAAAGAAATTTTAAAAAATACAGATACAGATAAAATATACAACTTTCTCAAAGAAATCAAGATCCTCAACAAAATATAATACTTTCAAATAGTGTATATATATATGTATAGACATATATATATATGCACGCATGGATGTAGATGTGAACATATACAATCAGAAACAATCACTAGGAAAAGTAATCCAAAAAAATACAGTATTATGAAACCCAACAGACTCTCAACCTTTAATACAATATAACCATCTTATATACATAAATAAACAAGGCTTTGGCATAAAATGACCCAAATAGGAGTTGACATGCCGTTAAATCCAACAACCAACCAACCTTCTTCAGATGGTTGGAATGTCGAACTGAACCCTTAATTTCGCTCACTGGGGTAGAATGTTTAATGGATGTCAGTTATCAATTATCTCCTGTTAATTTTCCCTCTGAAAGTTCTCCACTGCCTTAACCAGATATTGAACTCACACTCTTTGGGTCCTGCCAGTGGATCTAACCAACGCCTTTATCCACTGTGCCATGTGTCCTTGAGGACATCTGTGTATGAATTTCTGGGTATTATAAACCTAATGTCTTCAGCAACCATTTTTACCAGTGCTCATATTGCATCCTATCCAACTAGATGGTGAGCTTGGACGTGGTGAGTTTGTTCACCAAGGTACCCACGGAGGAGGCACTCTCAGTAGTCAGAGACAGATTGGCCTCTGACACATCCCTAGAAGAACGGACTAGTATTCCAACAGATAATCTGATGGAGATGTCGACTTTCTGTACACAAACAACACACTTCGGAATGGGATCACACATATATCGACAGGATGAGGGCTTAGCAATGTGCTCGCCATTATCACCAGCAATGGTGAATATATACATGGAATACTTTGAGAAAATGGCATTAGAATCTATATCTCTAAAGCCAACTCTATGGTTAAGATACATAGATGACACCTTCATACTCTGGCCACACCAGGAAGATGTTCAGGTTCTACTGGACCATGTGAACTCAATAAGACCTTCGATATAGTTCACAATAGAAAAAGGGAGTAACAACACACTCCCATTCCTGGATGTTCTAATATCTCGAACAGAGCATGGGTTCAAGACATCTGTATACCGTAAACCGACATTCACCAGACAGTACCTCAATTTCAACCCACCATCCATACAGTGTAAAGAAAGGGATCGTCCTCTGCTTACAACACCGAGCAAAATTCATAAGTGGCGACCCAGAGACATTAGATAAAGAATTGGTCAGTATAAGTAGTACCCTACAACGTAACAACTACCCTGGGTACATGGCAGCAGCCCCAAAAAACTGGGATAGGCGGGTACAAGAGGAGGAGGACAACAACACTCAGAAAACAGTCTGCCTGCCTTATGTGAAGGGGTTATCAGAGAAAATACAAAGGATCTGCGGTCCATATAACATCAGGACAACCTTCAAAAGCTTGACGACACTTCGCAGATACCTCTCCCAAGTAAGACCCCCCTCCCATAGAGGAGAACATGACTAAAGACTGTGTGTACACTATCCCGAGCAGCTGCGGAAAGAAATATAAAGGAGAGACAGGCCGCCCCCTCAAGGTAAGGCTTCAAGAACACCAGAAAGGGGAAGTGGAAAAATCAGGCATGGCTGACCACATATGGAGAGAGAAGGGAGATCACCGCCCTCTGTGGAATCAGGTTGAGATCATAGACAAGGAACACCATTGGAAAATTCGTAAACTTAAGGAATCAGCACATATGCCAGGCGACAAAAATCTCCTGAGCATAGAAATGAATACAATATGGGAACCAGTAATAAGGAGTGCCAGAGAAAAGGGATAATAACAACGAAGAATTGCAATATGAGCTCTGGTAAAAAAAAAAATGCAATGATAACAGCAAAAATTGCAATATGAACATTGGTAAAAATGGTTGCTGAAGATATTAAGTTTATAATAACCAGAAATTCATACACAGATGTCCTCAAGGACACATGGCACAGTGGATAAAGGTGTTAGATCCAGCGACAGGACCCAAAGAGTGTGAGTTCAATAAAGTTAAGGCAGTGGAGAATTTTCAGAGGGAAAATTAACATGAGATAATTGATAACTGGCACATGGAACTAGAATTGTCTACCCCAGTGAGCAAAATAAAGGGTTCAGTTTGACATTCCAACCACCTGAAGAAGGCTGGAGCGCACCACGGCCAAAACGTTGTAATAAATATGGTGACAAAGATGAGGATAATAGTCCGAATAATGTAAATAATGTTCAAATATTATGTTTTAAAGATTCACATTTATCTTATGACTTTTTTGAAAATGAAAAAAAATCAAATGTTTTTTATTTCATGAAAATAATTTACCAAAATAAAATTAAAAGAAACGCAAACAGAAAGAATTTCTTTTAACTTCATTTGTTAAGTGCCATTTACAAATTTTCTATGCACTGTTGATTATCATACATGAGGCAATGTTTACCACTTTTTAAAGACAATCTATCTGTACTAAAAGTAATATCTGAAAAATATATTTAAATTATTTTTTTTTTAGTTTAAGAAGTTACTTGGCACAATATCAACATTTTAGAGGACATGGAACATTAGGGTGATTGTCTTTAATTATAATCTTTCTCAGAAATCCTGCACATATGTAGGAAAAAACTCTAAACTTGGCAGAGTCATATCTTCTAAAGTAGACTTAAAACTGTCACAAAAGTTTTTTGTGAACTTGAGCAGGCATTGTAGATGTTAGGCAAAAAATATGAAAATTGAAGAGGACGTATTTTTGATAGACTGACCATAAGCTACATAGGTGAAAAGTTGTTGATTGTGGGGTCATGTATTTGGGTGAGTCAAGTGTAGGCTTGAAATAGTTAAATATTTGGTTTCTACACTTCTTACTTGACCTACATACCAAATTTCAGAAATATTGAAGGTATGGAAGTATTTTTCTTTAATTTAAAAAAAACAGATTTGGCGACATTGCGCAGCCTTAATTTAGAGGCAAAATAGGAAAATTATACCCCGCCCTTAAAATTGGAACGGTAAAGTCTAGCACAAAATAATTTGGCACACTTTCCTCACTCAAGAAGGGGAACATTTGTGCCAAATTTCAAGTAATTCGGTGTTGGTGGGTGCAGATTTCAACATTTGCTGGTGTTTTGACATGGAATGACCCGAAAGCGTAAAGAAAAGAAGTGAATAAAACCCCAAGAAGTTCAAGTATGTTGAAAGAAAACAAATTAACTTTTATCCATCTGTTATATACAGGAGTGTGTGTTTTTCTCCCAACCCGTCTTCTTCGGAGAGTGACACTTTTATGCTTCTTAGGCAAGTTCTGGTCTTCTAAATCAACTGGTTTAGTTTTTAAGGGCTGGCTTAGCTTCGTTCATCAGTATAACTTGCTATTGGTAGGACAGGCGAAGTCGGAGATCATGGAATCTCTCAGTCAGCTTCTGTGAGGCAACACTCTGGTTCCTGCCACTTGAACTGCAAATCCAAAGACTCTGGCAAACTGCCCGAGGGCATTCGTTTATATGGACACTGTTATGTTTGCGTGAGTTCTGAGGACCGAGCAATGCATTAGTTGATTGGAAATAATTACCAAGAACGTTTTTAGGTTTACAGCATTTTATTAATTACTAGATAAACTGAGTTAATACCACTCTACAAAAGAATTAGTGAAATATGGAGAGACGTTTGCCACACGTGTCCCGGTGTAGTCCGCCATCTTGGATCTCTCTGTATTGCTACACGTGACGTCTGACGTCACGATGTCCAAAGCAAGTGGGATAACTCTTACAATACTTTGGAGTTATCTCCCTTTATGTTTCCTTCCAACACCTCCCTTTGGAGTATGATAGTCTTAGGATGATTGTTGAGGATCTACTTGTAAGGATGAGGTTGGTTTGCCCTTACGCTGCGTCCTTCTAGTTGGTAATTTCTTTTGAGATTTACTTTCTTTACTACATTTTGTTTGAACACTTTGGGGTAATTCAAATGTGTCCAGTAAAACGTTTAAGGGAATGACTGTGTCATTAGATTGTCTTTCAGGAAGGTATGAATGACGTAGCTGATTCGCATGTCTGACCCAAGTAGTGGATTGTACATCTACATCATAGATTACATTACCAGAACGGCGTATTATGTAAACTTGGGTCCATTTTTCTTTACCATTGCGGTAATCTTTTGCCCACACAGGTTGTCCAGGTAGAAATTGACGTGACACTGCTCCATGGCGGTGGTTGAATTGTCTTTCCATGGTTTTATTTCTCTTGAGAGAATTTCTTGGCGATGGACGAATAATATCAATTGGTAGCCGTATTTTTCTATTCATCAAGGCTTCTGCAGGTGACTTTCCATTCGGACAGTTTGGATTTGGGGTAGCTCTATAGCCACTTAGAAATATGTCTATTATTTCTCGTGTAGATCCTTCCCCTTTTAATTTTAAGAGTGCTCTCTTAAACGTGTCGATGAAGCGTTCGGCTTGACCATTTGATTGTGGGTGGAAGGGTGGTGATCTGAGGTGTTGAATACTGTTCTTTTTACTGAATTCTGAAAATTATGCTGAAGTAAATGCCGTACCGTTGTCAGAAACCAAGATTTCCGGAGTACCAAATTTGCTGAAGATCTCCTGTAATTTTCTTACAGTTTCAGTGGATTTAGGGTGATTCATGTGAAAGACCTCCGGCCATTTGCTGTAAGCATCCACCAATATTAGGTAATGTTGTCCATTTATTGGTCCAGCAAAATCAATATGGAGTCGTGACCAAGGATATTCTGGAGTAGGCCATGAATACAGTGTTGTTTTCCAAGGAGACTTTGCAACCAGTTGGCATTTGGTACAACTCTTAACAAGTTCCTCTAGTTGTTTGGCCAGTACACGTATCTGCGTGCTAAGGCTTTCATCCGATTAATCCCTTGATGTCCATAGTGAAACTGTTTGAGAACTCTGTTTTGAAGTTCAAATGGAACAACAACGCGTTCAGCAAAAAGTAGAATCCCATCGATTTCAGATAAGGATGATCTCCGCTGAAAAAATGGTTGAAGTTTCTGGTCAGTGCATATATTTGGCCAGCTAGTGGAGTGAAAATGTAGGACTTTCTGCAGTATTGGGTGCGGCTGTAGCTTCTTGAATCATCTCTGATGTGACAGGTAGAAACAAGTCCCGAGACAACTTCAGGTTCTACTGATATAGCTGTGATGACTCTGTCCTCCGGTACTTTTTGATTCGAAGAGATGAGTCTGGACAACGCATCTGCTTGACCAATTTTGCTGCCTGGTTGGTATTTTATTGAAAAATTGTAGTCCAGGAGCATAGTGTCCCATCTTTGCAACCGGTTAGCTGTATAAACAGGGATTCCTTTCTTGGAACCAAATATACTGACCAACGGCTTGTGATCTGTGATCAGGGTAAAATGACGACCATATAACATTTTGTGAAATTTCTTCACAGCGAAAATAATTGCCAGAGCTTCTTTCTCAATTTGACTATATTTGCGTTCGGTGGGTGTCAAAGACTTGGATGAGTGCGCGATAGCTTTTTCGCTTCCGTCAGGAAAAATGTGTGATATCACAGCTCCGACTCCGTAATCTGAGGCATCAGACACCACAGTAATGTCTACAGATGGGTCATAGTGAGTCAGTAATAAGTCCGAACTGAGAAGGGATTTTATCTTCTCAAACGATTCTTTACATGTATTTGACCAGTTCCATTTAGTATCTTTTTGCAAAAGATTATTAAGAGGTCTACGTAACTTGTGCAGTTCTGGCAAAAAAGAACTGTAATGATTTACGAGGCCCAGAAAAGAACGTAAAGTCGATACATCCGTTGGTGCTGCCATTTGCTTTATCGCATGGATATTTTCTGGATCCGGTCTACGGCCATTTTTGTCAAATATAAATCCAAGGTATTTAACTGAAGTTTTGAAAAATTTGCATTTGTCTGACCTTAAGCGAAATCCATATTGTTGAATTCGATCCAGCACAGAAGTTAAATGATGTAGAAGTTCCTCTGGGGTTGTGCCTGTAATAATGATGTCATCAATGTAGGCAGAAACTCCTGGTAATCCTGTGAGCATTGTGTGACACCCGTACTGGTCGCGGCACCATTTGTGACACCCGACCTCTTTCAGTCACGATGCCAAATGTGACGTCGGTCCTTTGTGACGGGCTAACCCTGGGACATCGGTTGAAGTCTTGTTGGGTTCTAGCACCAACTTGTCGTACTCGGCTCGCTTCCAACGCCTGGTCACCGAAGCAACTGCTTTGATCTCGATTCAACCTACCCACGTTGTGATTTGATCTTAGGCTGACGAGATCAATCAGACGTCGGGCCGTAGTGCCAGCCGAATCCGGGTCAAGGTGATACTGCACAATAAATGTAGACAAAAAAACAAAAGCACAAACAACAACTTCAAGGCGAGCGACTGGTTAGGAATAGTGATTAATTTTATGTCGGTTTGTTGAGTTACAGGAATGCGTCTCTCTTTCTCTCCCAGCCCGAAGAAAAAAAAAATGTGGATTGTAACACTTTTTGCTAGTTCTGGATATCTGGGTTGTTTTTCAATAAGGTCGTCTCTAGTGGAGAATATAAGTCAGACTTCTATAATTTGTTCTTGGTTAGAAGTCTAAGTCGGAAACTTGCTTTGGTGCGAAATCTAAAGTCGGACTTCAACGAATTTGTTCTTGGTTAGAAGTCTAAGTCGGAAGGCATGGAATCGTGCGGTCACCTGTGCGAGGCGCGTCTCTCTGCGAACTGCACTGCTCTTGGACTGCTCTCTCCTTACTGTACTGTACTCACTCTTCTCACTCTCTGTACTGTTTAAAACACCCGAAGACGTTTGCTTATATGGACGCCGATCAAAACCTGGCGTGGGGTCGGACGTGGTGTGGCCACCACGTTGATTTCAATTCCCCAATAAGGATTTCCTTTGTTTTCGGCCAAAAATAATTATCATTTTCCATATTTGGAAATCTTATTCCACTCCAACCCTCTTCTGCTCTCATATGGGTATCTCACCATACTTTAGAGGGCGTCAACGGTTTTCCCACTTCCTCGCAGTAACATCTCATACCTATCCTCTCAATGGGCGGTGGCAGGCCTCCTCCCTGCGTCACATGATCACCTCCGCCTGGCTAATCGGCCAATAAGCGTCAAATGATAATCTCAATTTTTATCCAACTTCACGGCATATGGAATTCCTCAGTCAAGTTTTTCGCCAACATTAAGTGGACGGGGTTTTGGCGAAATTGGGTTAATTAAAATAAATACAATAACATGGCTTTTGTTATCACAAACGAATTTCAACAGAACACAGATGTCCTGTCCAGCCGACATTTCTTCAATCCAGGGCCGGACTCTGTGTGCGGTCGGCAGACGACCCACCGAATCATCTCCTGATAACACAAGCCCTGGCTATCACGACACAGTTAATGCTTTATCTGCCCAAAAGCTCTGGTATTCATCAACTAATTATTACGACAATGACCATCAGAATTTTTGTGGGTGGCCTTTTCTTTCTTTTATCATCTAAGTTGTTAAGTCTTGTCCCTCTTCTTCTTTCTTTTCTTTCTCTTTTTCCTTCCTTTGTCCTCGCAGAGAATCTAGCATATCTCAGCACCAAACTTCAGCGAGAAAGTAAAAATGATTATCTTGATTCGCACTTGAAAATAACAAAACAAAAAAATCTTTTCCGATCCCCCGTTTTGGGAAAATAACAAAACAAAAAGAATATCGCTCAGTATGTCTTTCGTTATATCTATCGGTTTAAGTAATCCCCGTAATTAACTTCTGCGGTTAATTAATTGGTTAATTAACCTGCCGTTTCTAAATAGTGTTACAATTGTATCCATTGTTTGCTGGAAAATTGCTGGTGCTGACTTGACACCAAATGGAAGGCGACAAAATTGGAATAAACCCTTGTGTGTGTTATTCGTGAGAAGAGTTTTGGAATCTTCATCCACTTCTATTTGAAAATATGCATCTGCAAGGTCCAATTTTGCAAAACAAGTTCCACCATTTAGTTTTGTGAACAAGTCTTCCGGTGCAGGTAGTGGATACTGATGTATATCCAGTGCATCATTTAGTCCTGTGGAGAAATCTGCACATAAACGTACCTTGCTGTTTGCCTTTTTCACCATGACAATGGGTGCTGCCCAGGATGAGTAGTTTGTAGGCTGGATAACTCCTGCTTGTTGGAGGCGGTTTAGTTCCTCTTCCACTGTAGCTAAAGCTGCATATGGTACCGGACGCTTGGGTCTGAAAATTGGTTTTGCGTCGGATTTCAGTTTTAACGTGGCTTTAACTTTTGTGCAACATCCGAGACCCTCTTGGAAAATATTGTTAAATTTAGCTTCCAGCATGCTCTTAAAATGTTTTTCCGTGTCTGCTGCAGAATTAACTTGGCAGGTATTGAAAATGGTGTTCAAGGGAACCTTGAAAAGGTCAAGTTCCTCAATAAAATCAAGACCAAGAAGATTCAAGTTTGAAGAGTCCGTAATGTAGCACACACCTGAAAAATGTTTGTCTTTGAAAGAGACATCACAAATTAATTCCCCATTTAATTGTATTTTATTCCCGGAAGCACTACACGCAACATGCGTTGTGTCTTTCAGGGGTGGTTTTCCCAGTGACTCCCATGTTGTACGTGAAATCAAAGTGATATCTGAAGCAGTATCGAACTGAAACTTTATCGGTCTTTTGTTTATGGATACCACTATGTATTTCCTCCGAGCTCCAAAATTTACATTAAACGTAGCAAAAATCGAATTTGAAAACGACTTACAGGAATATCCTGTCTTTTTGTGATGAGGTTTTTCTCTTACAGGTGTATTATTCTTTTCCGTAGCTTTGTTATCTTTGCGTTCACAGAATCCGTCCTTATGCCCACGACGTGAACAGAGTTGACACGTGTGTTTTTTGTATGGGCAAAATCGAGCATAATGCCAATCTCCACATGACCAGCAAGATGTTGGGGGTGTTTTCCTTTTAGTCGGGGATTTTTCCGTCATTGTTACACGGCTGGAAATGGATGATTTAAAAGGCTCCTGCTGTATCGTTTCGTTGTCGCGTTTCAGTTTAATCAGCCGCTGACATTCCGTAGTCAATGTTTGTACTGATATGTCTCTGTCTTGATAAAAGACGTGTACGAATGTCTGCGTCATTTGGGGATTGTAGACCAGCGACAAAAATAAGGCATTTGAATTGATCTTCGGTCAGCGATTTCAGCTGGAAATTTTCGCATTGTGAATTCACTTTCCCAGCGTATGCAAAAAAAATCTTCGTTATCATCTCTCTTCAGCTTTAAGCAATTATAGCGGGTGTTAAATAAAGAGGATAACTCGCCGAAAATGTTTGTTAACTGTGCAACAGTCTCCGCAAATGTGAAGTCTCCCGGTTGTTTAGGTAATATATACTGTTTATAACGTAGGTGTTCCCGACACCCAAGCTTCCGTAGTAGGAGGCGTAACTTCCATTCATCGTCCTGCATGTGAAATTCATGTCGAAAGATATCTTCCCAACGACTAAATCATGCTATGAATGTCTGTTTCGTCTCCGGTTCGAATTGAAACTCGGTTATTGAGTTGGCTATGCTATCCGCAGAATTCGTATTTTTCTTGTCTGTTGTCAGTTGTGTTTGAAACTGTTGCGTTAACGTTTCAATTAGACGGTTCTGTGCCTGTAGAAACTGTTCCTGTTGCCTTCTAAGAATTCTTTCCAACGATGCAGGGATCGAAAAGGATATTTTCCTTTTTTTTTAAGAATTTTTTTTTTCTTACGAAAATATCTTTTATGTGACTGGCAGCACCAAAAAAAAAAAAAAAGTTCCTCAATAAAAAATGTACATTTAAATTCGTTTACCTTTGGGTTTTTTTTTTTTTTCTTTTCAAGAGGTATATTCAATGGAGAAAGGTAATCTCATTTCGTCGCCAAATCTGTTATGTTTGCGTGAGTTCTGAGGACCGAGCAATGCATTAGTTGATTGGAAATAATTACCAAGAACGTTTTTAGGTTTACAGCATTTTATTAATTACTAGATAAACTGAGTTAATACCACTCTACAAAAGAATTAGTGAAATATGGAGAGACGTTTGCCACACGTGTCCCGGTGTAGTCCGCCATCTTGGATCTCTCTGTATTGCTACACGTGACGTCTGACGTCACGATGTCCAAAGCAAGTGGGATAACTCTTACAATACTTTGGAGTTATCTCCCTTTATGTTTCCTTCCAACAGATACTGACCAAAAACTGGTGCAGGGTTAGACACAGTTTGTGGTTTTCGGTAAATCCTGATTTCTGACAAGAAACCTCTTTTGTTGTCTGGCCAAGAAAATTGATTACTTCCCATTTTGGAAAATTAATCGCTTTCCATTTTGGGGGGGATCCCTTCATCTGTGAGGAGAGATTGCAGAACAGCTATCCTCCCAAACTCCCACCTCCTCACATTGATACCTCATACCAAATCCTTTAAGTGAGCATTAATAATTTCCCTTTCTCATCAAATTACCCCCATTTATTATCATTGCTACCACATGGCCAATGGCAACCCCGGCCATGTGGGCGTGGCTAAGCTGACCTCATTAAAATTATAACCTAGAATTATTTTGTTTACAAAATTCTCGTTCCCACCGGCCAAAATTTTTACAAATAATACATGACCACTTAAAAACTCTGAGATCTTCGATGCTTTTGGTCACTTTGCGTCTTCTTAACCAGTACTTTTACAAACATCATCAATCAATTATCAAAATCTGCTATCTATTCATGAAGTTAGCATCTATAGGAACCCTTGGCTTCTTGAGAAAGAAAATAAATTGATAATAAATTTCTTTATCTTCAAATTTTTCAGAGATATTTCCTCATGCCAAAATTCTATAATCAACACATGGCGACTTAACTTGCCGGTACTTAAAATGATATCTTGGAAAAATAAATAATGGTAATTCTCTCTACCCTGTATCGGCAAATAATTTTGGAATATTTTCTCATGCCAAAATTTTTGTAATCAACGCGTGGCCTGTTGCCTGATAGCTTAAACGCTTTTTCTCATTCTCATATTTTCTTGGCCAGTACTTTTACAAACATCATTAATCAATTGTCAAAAGCTTGCATATGGCCTTGGGGGGGGGGGGTGAGAAAAGTAACTCTATCTTATTTTTAACGTAAAAAATAAATCTCGGGGTATCTTCTTTTCCGTTCTCAGTATTTTCTTGTTTAATTTTTATGCTTAATTAGTTAATTAATTACCATAGCTAAAAAGTGTCACAATTGTAATGTTAAAGAAATCATTTTAAAGATTCTCTTGAGAATTGTTATATTGAGTTTAGTGCGTAAAATATTTGAAAAAATTTGAAAACCTAAAATACATCTCTGGGGTTATAAAAAAAAAAAAAAATTCTAAAAACTGTTAAAGTAAGAAAAAAAAGATTTTCTACTCTTCTAGAGTTAGGGATTTTATTAAGTACTTATTTTTTTTATGAAGTGTTGACAACTCTCAATAGACTTATGTTTGGGAATTTTTTTATACAGGAAACATAACTGTAAAAATTACTTGACAAATATAATCTCTTTTTTATATATATTTTTTACTACCCAATAATCTTAAAAATTTTAAATATTTTAAATATTCTAATATTTTATTGAAATTTAAGGCACTTTAGCTTTACAGTCTTATGAAGACACTTGTTGAGAAATTGTTTGAAAATTACCAATAAATTTTAAATTTACTATAGTTACCATTCACATTTCTTCTTTTTTTTTTTTTTATGATGTTGTGTATGGACATCCATATTTACAAAAATTGGCACATTTATACACAAACAAAAAAATTCAAAATTCTTTATAAAATACTGGGTGGAGGAGCCCTGAATTGTGGTAAGCTTTTACATTTATGATTATTAAATATATAGTTTTATTTAATAAGAATATTGCAAATTAATACAGAATTTTAAAATTTAAAACTTCATGAATTTTTATAAATAAATTTTAATAAAATGTAAACAATTCTTGTAAAAATTCATTATTCATTCAATTTTTTTTCTTAAGACCATAATATATCTTATTCATGAACACAATTAAAATCTCTTCTAATTAAATGTCTTAGTTTTATTGCATCTTTATTTTACAATTCAGAACAAATTTTCTGTAACTTTAAAAACATTTTGAATGTTCTAAAAAGGATTAAAAAATATAATTTAATAATCAAAAAATCCTTTGGTCTTTCCTCTTAATAATAACAAAGATTTTGATGATAAAACTTTGTTTTTTATTAAGCTTGAGGCATTTTTTTCATTAAGTTTGCTCATTTTTTAGCAAGTTTTTGGAGGTGCCTACATAAAAATCAATAAAAGTATCTCCTTCTCCAAATTTAGCAATAAATGTCAATGTACTGAGCTGAAATAAATAAGAAAAGAAATTGAAAACCATTTTTCAAAATACTAATTATCCATGTTAATTATCCTAGGAGTTACATAACCTTAAATTCCAAAATGATTTAAAAGGAAAAAAAAAAAGTGACTTATTGTAGACAGGTGGACATGTTTCTTTTTAGGCTTACATTGAACTTTTACATTATTATTTTTCCAATTTGAGATCAACTGCCAGTTGCAAAATAACTATCAAACGGATTTGCTCTAATTAATTTTATTAAAGCTATATTTTATGCTATTTAAATTTGTAAGGAATGTCTGTAGAATTGGAAATTTCTCTCTCTCTCTCTCTCTCTCTCATGAGTGATCATTTTTATCAAAGATCCCTAGTAATTTGATTAATTCATGATAGTCTTAAATTATTGCTCCACTTTATTGGTGAATAGTATTTTCTTGTAATAATTTTTTTTTCCTCAAAATTGATTTCTTGGCATAGATTGTTTGGCAATGTATTAAATTTAAGTGCATAAAACAAAAATATGAATCAAATACAATCTTTATCACCTGTTGTTTCAGCAGGCATTGGACTTTTCTCTTGCACACTCATATGCAGGAATGGGGGGAGGTGACATTTCCTAACATCAAAATTGCCTACTTTATAACTTTATAAAATAGTGTTTCTAGAAATATTAGTAAATGGACAATAAATTTAATTTTTTTTAATTTCAAAATAACTAAATGTTTACCATACTACAGTATTCTTCAATTAATTAAATCAAAACTGGATTCTTCTATCTGAAAGGTGGTTTTAAGGTCATAGAGAACCAAAAGAATTATGTTGGTGACTGAAAATTATGAGTTTGAACATGAATTTTATAGGAATAAAGTAAAGTTCAAAAATACTGGAAAACCTTGTTACAACCTAGTTACAAATAGTCTTTTCGTAGTCTATCACTTGTTTTATATTGAACTCTGCATTTAACTATTGACTTTTTCTGACTTTTAATTTTGGTTTTCTTGTATATTCTACAATATTAAATGCATATCATCAGACAAAACAAAATACTAGTAAATGTTGATTGTCTTAATAATACCTTAATAACTTACTAATCTGTATTGTCAAAATAAATTTGTATTCATCTTTTTCTTCTACCATTTTCTGCATTCTTCCTGCTTTTAACTAACCATTTTGCCACTGTCAGAAAGCATTTACAGACATAGATGTTATCATGCTGTGAATAAATCTAATGAAATGCATTCATTTTGTCCTAAAAGCAACCAACCACCTGCTGGCATGGGCTTTTGGCCTTCATTTGTTCACTTAAATTCTCTGCTGTTGTTGCTGCAACTACATTACACAACAATCTGCACATGTTGCTTGCAAAACAATTCTTTTAGCAAACAGACCGTTTTTATCAAATGTGAAGTTTTCAGTTGTAACATTCTTCTGCATCATTTGCTATGAATCTCATCTTGGATTGGATATAGCTTCCTCAAATTTTATGTGCATTGTTTTGTAAAGGAACATTAAAAAAAAATCTCTCTTACTTGTTTATCCTTGTGTTGTTTAATGTTAACAGTACACAAATTGATTGCTTTATACTTTTGATAGTTGTCAGATACACAATTTAGAACAGAAGTTCATTGACTGATCCTTATTTTTTTTTAACTGGTGATTATAATAGGTACATGAGTGAATTACAAAAGATTGACCTAAGATGTCCATATTTACACTTATTTTATAAGAACAATAATTTTAAACAGCTGTGTATTATATTAGATACAAACAATTCTTGCACTTCCTATATTGACTCTACTGAGTTATGAAGTCATTCCTAATTCTACTAGAATGCAAAACTATTAATGTCACTCATTGGTGATTAGCAAATTCCAGTGTCAAGTTGAAATATACTTCTCACATAGTGCATAACTGGATGCCTTTGCAAAACAAAGCCATTGTAAAAGTTGAAATAATAATCAGAGGAAAAAGAGGAATATTTTGTACTTGCATTAATAAATTTTATACACAAATCTGTATACCACACACAAACATACTTATTTTTCATATTTATTAACTTTACTATGGCATAAGGTTACAAAATTTAGGGTACCAGTTCACTACAAAGCTGAACTTGCTGATGATATATGAATGTTTATCAATCCTTTTTCCTTTTCATAAAAATACATCCAAGTATTAAGTCTATAGTCTGATAATTATTTTGAGCTGAAATTTTCTCTGCATAATATTAAATCTATGTAATTAAAGGTTTTTGTTAAGTGCATTGACAAATAGATTTTTGAAAAAGATTTTTTGCATTAACTTACAAACTTATTGTAATATCTATGCAGCCATTTACATATACACAGACGTTTTATATATAAAATATATGGGCACATGTTTGTAAATAAGTATTAAATACACAAATGTGTATATGTCTACAACTTTTGTTTCAGAAATGGACTTTACATTTGGAATCTAACACTGCTTGCAGATAGCTGAAATGCATGGCTTTTGCCAATGCATGTTTTTTTGAATGAACATTTTGTTGTAATTTGTCTATTTTTCTCTTAAAAGTGTAAAAAGGATTTTTTTTTCTTTCATGTTTATTAATATTAGTACTGTTGAATTTACAATGAATGAATTCAAAGATTAACTAGCAGATTGTGAAAAGTGTTAGGGTAATCCTCTCTCAAGAGATTGATCTATCATCCCTCTCAACAAAGTATGATATGTAAACACAACACAAATTTCTGGTGCTGCTTATAATTTCTGCTAGATTTTGTTTAACAATATAACCATTTTCTGCCATTCCAACTGAGGGGGAAAAATCTTGGTGACTCTTGACATTAAAGGAAAGCAACTCACTATCAACAAAATTTGTTTTAATCTAGCCATGTGAATAATTTTAGTGTGCAAATTTTTACTCACAAGTAAAATAATTTTTCATACTAAAATTTACATCACAATCATAGTGGTGAAATGCCTTCCTGGGGGTTCCAGCCAGGCCCCCACCTCACCCCAATGATGAGCCTGAAATTATTCTCTCAATCAAATTCAAAATCCCACTCAACTGTTTTACTGATTTTATTTACTTCCACTTGAATGGATTCCAGCTAGTGCGTGTCGTCCAATAGTGTGTGTATTTTTGTTCCTCCCATTAAAAACTAAAATCTATTCCTAGTTAATTAAGATATGCATGCATATATGTACATTTGATTATGTACAAGGGATTTTCTGAAAAGTTCTCAACCTGACCAAGATATTTAAAAAAAATAAAAACAACTTGTATTTGCTCATTTGGCCAAATCTTGGTTTGAGAGTGGTTCTGAGAACTTATTAACAGCTCCCTCATATATAGTATAAGCATTTGATAGTTCAGTGCTTAGTGTTTCGGTTTCAAAAGCCCTTGATAGTATCTTCAATACTTACAATGTTTAAGAAATAGTAACCTTGTACAAAAGTTAATAATACACCCAAAATAAAACAGGTAAAAACAAAATTCATTTTTTTTTATTAGTTATATGTACTCTGTTCTGTATTTGATTTGATAGTTTCAGAGTTACTAAATTCAATGAAGTATTTGCTGAAATATTGGGTATTATGTCTATTGATATAATATTCAGACTATGTTGTTTTTAAAAAAAAGGAAAGAAAAAGGTTGATTATATAAAAAGGAGCTAAGTAATAGTTGTAGGGTGAGCTTCTCTTAGTATATACCTAAGTTATATACTGAAATAGACTAACCTAATTTTACATGGGCAGGAAGACACAAGCAGAAGGCACTTTTCCTCCCAGAGGATAATTGATAATAACCTCAATGATTGTTACACTGGGAATGTAAGCCCCTTCAAAGAGAATACTTTGTCAGCATGCCATATTAAACATCAGATAAATTAATTTACCTTTCAACCTTTCATACCAACGAACTTTAGGAAACTTAATGGAAGGAAACCTCAGTGCTCCTTATAATGAATTGTAAAAGTGTCAATGAAGATGGTTTGGTGTAAAGGTTTTTGTAATGAAGAGCCATACAATAGTAGCTTTGCATATTAAATGAGTTTGCCCATGTTGTGTGAAAAGAAAAGAAAAATGAGGCATATTTTAAGACTTTGTTATTAGTTTTCCACAAGTGAGTTTTTAAATATATTTTTCTACTTTACACTTTTGAATAGTTTGCAATTGCCATGACAGTGCTACTGAGCATTGTCAATGTAAAGAAAATAACTCTTAACATGGCACAAAGTTTAGATATAGACAAAAACATACAAGCATTTGTCAGAAATGCCAGCCACTTTGCCTCAAGCAAAATATTATCAGTATCTATTTTATACACATTTCTTATATTTAATGTGTTTCATTAATATATTTGGCTTTTAATTTGTAGATGCGAAACATTCAAATTGTCCTTAAACTTGCTTTCCAGTATTTTTTTTGTTCCTTAAGTTTTTTGTTTTCATCATACTGTGCATTTTAGACTAAAATCTATTTACTGTCTTCAGATGTTTTTATTTTCAATAGAACAATATGCATCTTAACCCGAATCTCATTCTAAGTTTTTCTATTGGAAACTGATCTAAATATTCTAAAATTATTTTTAAATACTTTGGAGGAATTTTAATTGGCAGATCAAATTATGGTAAATTTGTATTATAAATTAAAAGTAATTTATTTTTTTATTATCACTTCAGACTATCGGAATTTGATGATCATCCCTGTACACTGAAGTTTTGTGATTACTTTTATTAGTTAAAATTCACATACTGTTTCAATATAGTGGGCATATTGCTTTGCCTTCATAATTAGTAAATTAGCATTGATATATTTGATCTGTAATTCTATTAATTATTTAAAAGGATTTTTGGTCAAGTTATTGATTGTTTTACTGACCAAAGTTGTTCTAGTTTTGAGAAAGGAGACTCTGAATTTTTTATTATAGAAATTTATTTTAATCAAGTCTAATGTTAAGGTTCACTAGATTAAAAATAAATGCTTGTAACAGTAGAAGAATCAAAACAAATTGGAACAAGATTTCCATGTGTTTATCATGTCATGCTCTTAATTTAAGGAACTCTTAGTAAAAACAATTAGAAGTGACTGGATTCAAATCCAACATTGACTAAATACTGTTACCAAAATTGATAGAAACCAAATTTTGTAATTGTGAAAATTGTTCAATTTGAATCTTCATTAATCAGATTTAAATAAGGAAATGTTCACATTTCATGAATGTACGTACAATTCAACCAGGAGATAAGAATTGAAACAAGAGTTGTGAAATTGATTTTACAGTATTGATTGACATTGGATGCCTATTTGTTTTGATGTTATTTATATTTATTATTCTACTTACATCTATCAGCATTTTTTTTTTGTGTTTTTTTTTTTTTTTGTTTTTTTTACATTAAAAACAACCATTGAATTTTTAAAATTAACTGCCTCCATATATAAGAAGATAGGATTTCCTAGATGGTGTATATAGCAACAGAAATATCCACTTTACCAGGATTTTAATGACATTTAAGTGCAAATAATTCCAAATTTTTTCATAGAAAACTGAGATTCAAAAACAAATCTTGCATTAGATACTCAAGCTTATGAAAATCTTGCATTTATAAATTCAGTTTTATGAAATTATGCTCTCTCTCAGGAAAACTAGAGTTGTATGTGTAATGATAAAGTTTAGTGCAGGATGTCGGGCTTCCAATAACTCTCTCAACATGGACTGAAAGAAAAACATTAATTTTCAAATTCTAGTAAGTAATCTGTTTTTGTATTATTACAGAAACTGAGAAACTTTAATTTAACAATAGTTTCTATGTTAGAAAATACAATGAATAAGGCTACAATTCTACTTGTCACAGAATCTAATTTAGAGGACGGCTTAGTATCTTAATAATATTAGTATAAGAAAAACTTTAATGCTGTTAACATGAGAAGACAAGGTTATATCAAGTGAATATATTTGCAATAATAAGAAAAATAGCAAGAAGGAACATGCCATTTCAGACAATGTCAAGGTAAAATACAAAATACACCTGAAACTTATGAGTGGCTCATTACTCAATAACTTCCTTCTTCCAATTATCACCTGTGCCAATTGGTAGATACACTTAAAGAATCTCAAAATTAAAATAAATTCAGATTACTTTTCTTAATAACAGCAATATGGAAAATCCAATGTAATATAAGTATCAGTGATAAAGATTTTTTACAGCAATCTGTAGACATTTAATAGCTGTTATAATACTAGGCTTAAGCACAACTATAATTGTTTATACAAATCTCTAATGTCATGCTATAGATGGCTGGAGAGATATTCAGTTATAGAATCTAACAATATTTTGCATGCAGTAATAATACACAACCAAATAGCAAATGTTACCTGTGCAATGATGAAACTGTAGATCATATCTGAATATGGCTAATGCAAAAGTAGACAACTTGTTAGAAATGTTGATTTGACCATCCAAATCAGAAACTGTTTTGGAGATGGTAATATTCTTTGAAATTTTTGTATTCAAACTGATCACTTCTATTCAAACTGGAGACAAAGAAAATCTGTTCACCCATGGATGTCCTGGTTTCAGAAGACTGAAGAGTGAAACTGAAATATAAAACTGGATCTAAATGTCCAGACCTTCCCAGAAAATTGGAGAGGGGCAGGGTAAGTGGGCTGAATATACACTGTCAGATTTTATAATGCAAGTCAATGTTTTCACAATAAAATTAGTATTCACCATCCAATATTGATAAAATTTTTCAAGATACACATATCTTATGTATATGTTAATTTTCAGATTATATAAAGAGTGTCATGAGTTGTGAAAAAGTTGAATGACTGGAACATAATATTGAAAATTTAAGAAGAAAATTAAAAATTAAAGAACAAAAAAAATTGAAAATATTGGTGAAATAAGAACAAAGAAAAAAGATTTGACGATAGCCACAAAAAGACTTGAGAAAAGTTAAGAGTAATAAGCAAAAAAAGAAATTGACCAGCAAGAAAATATTTGAAGAAACTTGTCCTACAAATTCAAACAGAGAAAAAAATCTAGAAGACATTAGCCAAAGACATGAAAGTAGCTAAACTACCAACTTTAAGTAAACATCAAAGAGAAACTAGTAATTTTGACAAAAAGTACATTTTATTACTAAATAGCTGAGGTTGTATTCTTCATAAAAATAGCTAACAACCCCAACTTAGAATGGAGGTTGAGTAATGTTTAGGCTAGTAAAATTCTAGTTCCCTTTAAAAGTGATGGTGTTTCAAGATAGAATGACGATACAAAAAATTATCTTAACATCTTGGACAAGATATCTTTTGAGGGGTAAACGTCAACCAAGAAACTTTAAAGTGTATATTCATACAAGATAATAATCCTTAATATTTTGTAAAGCAGACTATTGCCAACTTTACCAAATTAAGATTTCAAAGACACTAAATTAATGGAATAGCCTCTATCCTCTCCAGATATTAATACAAAAGAAATCTTTTAAGAGATGTAAAATATTCAGTGTTTATTGCTTCCCAAAAGTCAAGTAATGTTAAAAGTCAAAATAGTAGAATTGATTGATTTGTTTTGTTTTTACAGCTCATCACCCCCCCCTTTTTTTAAGCCAAAGCATATTCCAGTTTGTAGGAGATCATTTACAGTACTCTGTGTTCTCAAGTGGTCCTCATCTAAGTACTGACCAGGCTTGACACTGTTTAACTTCAGTGATAAAATGAGAACCAAATGTTTTCAGTGTGATTTAACTGTAAGCCCAAAATAGTAAAGATAAAATCAATGGTTGAAAAACTGAAGAAGAATATAGAATGCGCATATTTACATATAAAATAAAAAGATAATTTGTTCATTTATGTTGGATATTGTGTTAATCAAATGTTTCTATGGCTTGTATCATTTGGATGTATTTATAAATAAAATTTTATGTTCCACTTTTTTTGTATAATAAAATCTGATACCTCCAAGTCCTTATCAATGTTTTTAATAAGAATAAATATGTCAGGTGAAACTCACCTGACATATTTTGCTCATATAAATATAAGTCTATGAGTGCATGGCCAAGGGATTAGAACATTATCATTGTTGATTTGTCAAGAAGGAAATTTCTTAATATTGTCCTGAGGAGAGGATCTCACCATGTGCCAGCATTGGGAAGTACCTGAAAACCATGGCATGTGAATAAAATCAGGTAGAAACTTTGGATGATGTTAATTGTTGTGTTAGCATGAAGTCACAAGTCATTGTGACAGAGAGTTTGAGTGTAATAGTTTTGTTCATCTGCTGATCATGCCAGATTGTTTTCTCTTCCCCCAGAAACTGTAACTAAGGTCTCCTCAGTATAGTTGCCATATAAGCCACAAGTTGATTCTGTGAGTGTTGAAAGGTCACAAATGTGCCTGAGTGGACATCTGCAATGGGGATTAGCTAGCTACCATAGAAAACCCATAATAAGCAGTAAGTCATTATATCTTGCAAATCAGTGTGTGTTGTTTTTTTTTTTTTAATCATTTCACCCCAAGCAAGGCAATAAAACCACTTGGACACAAGGGATTACTGAGTGTTAGAGAACACGAGAAAAGCTGCTATTAAGGAGAGGAAACAATAAAAGAACAAGAAGAAAGAAAATAATGATTTACATTGCATTTAAATTTTTGAAGATCAAAGGTGATTGGAAAGCAAGAAGCTGGAAAATAGTTCCACAAGCAAAAGTGCAATAGAAGAAACTGTTACAATCAAACTTAGGGTTACAGCTAGCCATTTCAATGATAAAATGAGACCTTGCCGCCAATCTAGCACCATGCTTAAATTCATAAAATGAAGGTGCCATAGTTGGTTAATAAAAAAAATGTTATTGTGAAACTGTTGACTTGCATCCTAAAATTTGACTGTGTAGTCCCATAATTATCGGAAAGCTTGAAATAGTGAAGAAGGGAAAAAAACTTACAAAAAGGTTTGGAAAACTGATGTTTTATATAGCTGAAATGTGCAAAACTACTAAGGAGAGAGTTTGAGTTTTAAAAAGACTTGCTGTCTTTTAGTCTGCAATTAGTAGCACCACTGATATACACACACACATATATATATATATATGAATTCATACTTTTTTAAATACAGCCAAACTTCAATATTTCTTCACTTATCATTTTAATTTTATATCAAAAGCAACATGTATTTAATCCTGTATATTTCTTTTTGTATAATGACATACATAAATAAAACTTTTTTGTTGGTTCTCTAATTTTATTAAATTTTATTTATTCATCACTATTTGAATATATTAAATATTTTTAAAATATATCTCAGTGTTTGTTTATATAATTCTTATATTTTACATCCAACAGATGAGGTATACTCACCTCCTCCCCACTACCTTTTGTCAGGATTTCTTCATCCTTATGTTTTTCAAATTAACTAGTTTTAGAAAAAAGTCAGTCAAATTGACTGTGCAAATAGAACCATGAATTCTTTGATTTCCATTCCACTGAATAAACCATTAAGCTACCACCTGTTATTACAAGTTCTACTTATATAAATGATAAGGATAGCCAAGTATATTTTTTGGCATCAGCTTCAATGACTCTTGTATTTTTCTTTTATCGTGTGTTTCTTTATGCCTGTGAAAAATATCCTCCATATCTTAATTACTTGGGAATAATTATCTCTATTTTCTAGTTTAAAATACAAACTGAATGACCTTGTAGAATTATATAAAATTTATTTATGTACTTACAAGGTACTTAAACTATTTTGTAAAAGAAACACATGATAGTAAGTACAGAGGTTTATTCCTCATTGGGTGTACTGTGAATGTGACCTTGTGTTAAACTTTTCAACCCGAGAAGTTTTTTGTTATTTTTCCCTAAGCGATTGAATCAATGTTAGACAAAATGTCTGTATGAGAGTTTAAATTTACTTTAAAAGTATTAAAACAATATTAATTTGGAAAGTCCTGTTGCATTTGAAGATAGAAACGAAACAAATAATTCTTTAGGATTGATACATTTAATCAAGATAATATTCTTACCTCGGTAATTCCATCTGTTTTGGCAAATTGCTTTTCTTCAGATTTCAATGCAAAGAAACACTCAATATCAGTTTTAACTGCTTCACAATAAATTGTTTTCTCTCTAAAAAGAAAATGTAATAGTCTGAAAAGATGTTAGTCAGATGGAGCAAGGTCAGGAGAGTAAGGAGGATGAAACAAAACTTCCATATTTAGTGCCATAATCTTTTCTTGATTGACTCTGACAATATATGATCTAGCATTATCATGTATAAACAACATACCTTTTCAATTAACCAATGCTGGGTGCATTTTCTGCAAATATCTGGGCAATACTTCCAATTGTCAAGAATATTTATCCACATTAACTGTTTCATTTTGGTTTGTACTTTATGATAGATGACACCTTTCACATCCCACTAAACACAGCATAATTTCTTTTTAATTTGTAGTCCTGCTTGGAGATATATTCTCCTTTTTTGAGTGAGTGTTAACTAGTCATTTTTGTTGGATATCACTTTTCATCACCGGTGATGATTTTACCCAGGAAAGGATTAGTAGCAAATATACAAGCATAGGGCAACTCGTTAAGCTGAGAAGCAGTCAGGTGATGAAGGACCCATTGACCAAGTTTATGCACTTTTTTGAGTTCAAGAAGGCATTTTATAATCTATGCATGACTTGTATTGAACTGTTTTGCTAAATCTTGTGTAGTTTGCTTAGGATTTTCCTCAACCATGGTTTTGCTGAAGCTCTTTTGACAGAACCAGATTGTCCAAATTGAGGAGAATCTTTTGTGAGAAAAATCTATTGACTAAAACTGCCAGAACCATAATTGGCAAGTTTAAACACATTAAAATTTATTTCCATTAACAGAATGAATATTTCTTGTTGCTTCCATTGCTAAAGAGCTCTTTTTGAATTCACACAGTGTCTAATTTAGATCTGGATTAAAGTCATTTTAAAAGAATAAAATTGATACAAAATTTACCCACTCTTGATATTAAGTAATCGGCAAAGAATGAAAAAAAAATTAGAATATAAAAAATGGTTATTAATCAGTATTGAAAAATTACCTTTTAAAATGATCTTGTCAAAAATGTGACTGAACTTTCTTTCCAACATAATATATTGGGTTGGAAACAAAGTTCCCACACAACTTTTTAAAAAAATATATATAAAATTTTTTATTAAAAGTTGTGTGGAAATTTTGTTCCCACCCAATATTTAAACTATGGATTTTTGACAGTGGTGGTAGGTTTCAATTTGTTTGACAAATATTAGTTTAAACCTGAATAAATATTTTAGAATTTAAGGGGTTATTTATAAGCCAGCATCTATTATAGTAATTGCTCAAATTTTCCTTAATTTAGAAACTTCTTTGTGAAATGTTAATTTCAGTGTTGAATACTTTATGAATCTGCTGTATTCTAAATGTTTACAAATGCATGCATTGTGTATATTTTCTTCTTGTATACCAACTTAAAATTAGAATTGAAAAAGTAATTAAATGCTTTCTCTAGAAGATTACAAGAATTCTACATTCTATGTTGCAAACACAAAATCAGGAAGCACCACATGCAATTATTGTTGCTCTCAGAAGTCTCAGAGGATTAGATATTATTACTACTAACATTTTTGCAGTCTTTCTAAAAAGTATTTATTTACTAAGCTTTTTTTTTTGCCTGCTACATAGGCCTTGGTTTGCTTCACAGTATCTACTGTTTTTAAGTGGTCACTCCTCTAAGTACTGAGTAAGTTCATTGTTGCTTAACTTTGGTGAATGGTGAGTAACAATGCTTTCATCAAGCTGACTATAAACCAGTCTTCCTAAAGAAAAGAAAATCATTCATTCGGCACTGTTTAAGTTAACCAGACATTTTATGTTTGTGAAATAGAATAAATATATTGATTAGTTTTGCATGAAAAGGCTTCAATGCTGTATAAAAAACTTTCCATGCATTTTGCCTGAAGTCAAAGCATAAGAAATATTTTTAGTTCAATGATTTTAGCTGAAAGCAAAACCTTCAAATGTCTTTAAAAAAGTTTCTTCAAAACTCAGTTTTGAAAAAGAATGTTTTAAATCTTTATTTATTTATAATAATAATTACATTTATTTATTTTTGCTGATGCAAGCAGCAATTTATCTTAAGTATGCTTCTTTAAACCAGTACTATTTAATGAATGAATCCTCAATGCCAAGACAAATTATTTTTAAAATAGTGGCTTTTTAATGACTGAAAAGAGAATGTCATTGAGGTAAAAAATAGGAATAATGCTTGAATATTTTAAAGGGGTTTTAAATTAAACTGTCTTCTCTCATCAATTTATCTTCAGGAGACAAGTTAATTGTACTTTTTCACCAGTTATTTACCAATTACTACATGTAATTATGTAAATAAATAAAAAGCAAATTCTTCTGTCCGTCTGTGTGTCTGAAACTCCTCTAAATTGGGACACACTTGCTCTACCTAGACATATTATACCTTTCTGGGATTGAAAATCTGCCCTTCATCTGGTGCTTGAACATTCAGTATTGGGATTTGTGTCTGGATGAAGAGGGAACATTTAAAAATTAATATTTTAAAATAACTGAAAAAAAAATTAATGATTTTAAAAGTTTTTAATATTGTTGAGTTATTAAACTTTGTGAAGTTAAAAAAATTTTGTTTTAAATTCAGTTTAAAATATCTCCAAAATTTTGAATTTGAGGAAATCAATTTTATTTCTTCAAAATATCAAGGAATCAATGTTAAAGTAAGAGATTTTGTGATGTGAAGTTTTAAAGTTCTGCAGAGTTTGTGAGTTGAAGAACTCAATTTCTGGCCTGAATTGGTCTTTATGCTGGAATTAGACTTAGAGCCCAAGTCAAAGTCCCATAGAATAAATTGAGCAATTCAAAGTTATTTCTTCAAACTTATCACTGCTGTTTTCTAAGCTGGACCAGAGGTCCCCTTAGCATTAGGCTGGAGGCCCAATTAGCACTTTGCAGGAGCTAGCTTAAAAGTGATACTCTATGCAGATTTTTAAGCTAGTTATAAATAGTATATAACAGGTTATATAATACCAAACATCTTTCTGATAACTTTAGTTGTTTGTTTTTTTTTGTAATTACATCATCATAGCTAAATCAAATTTTTTTGTTCTCAAACTAAAGTGAACTTTTGCAAAAACTTTTTTGTTAGGTTGGTGGATTTTGATATATCAAATATTTTGGACTATTCAAATGGTGAAATATATTACTTGAGTCTTTAGGTAAACATTGGTCTTGTAGAGTATATTTTACAAGCATCTACTCAATAAGTGGCCCTTTTTGTGGGGAGCCTTACTCATCTGCAGGTGATACAGTCAGCATATTCTAGGCCCTGTTGATAGGGCATATATTAGTTTATCATATTACTCTTGTTATTATATACTCTGGATAGGATAGTTGGAAAATGCCAACTATGATACAATGTCACATTTATGAAATACTAATAATAGCTGATATGGCCAGCTTGAATCTGGGAAGAAAATCTTAGTTAATCTCTGCGGTGTTCTAGCTGAATTGTTTTTTAAGTTAATGTACAATAAAAACAATTCTCTTTAAACTCTATAAACTGTTATTTGGTGCAAGCTCTTATCTTGTTTTGATATTTTCCTTTAATACATAATGGTTTCCTATAAAGGCATGCTAATTTAGTGACTATATCAAATGGTTACTCAAAATAGATCCCTAAGGTGATAATCTTATACAAATTGCCTACTTTGGGCAACACCCACTCTCTGCCAATGATAGTTTTTATTGATGCTCCTATTTTACTACTTCTAAATATGACATTTTGTTTGCTTGCCATAAATGCTATAATTAATAACTATGAACATAAGTAATGGGTGTGAAAGTTCTCCACTGACTGTCATCTTGTGTGTGTGTGTGTGTGTGTATATATATATATATATATATATATATATATACACACACACACACACACATTTATTCTCCTGTTTTTTTTCTGTGCATGTGAATATGTATGGTTAATCTTCTGAAAAGAATACTTATGGTGCTTAAAGAATTATCTCTGCTTACTATCCAGATTAACATCTCCATTGTTAAATCCACCATGAAAACTATATTTTATTTACAAACATAACTTCATGTATGTTTTTTGTGCTGTTAAATTCATGAGCTGATAATATGAATGTAGAACATAAATATTGAAATAATCCATGTGTGCTAAAAAATGTTTAATGTATATGAAAAGTGCATATGCCATAAGCATAAGCTTTTCTTCTCTTTCAGTTAAGTCCAGTTAAATTTTATTTTTATTTCACACATGCACATTGTGTGAATACAGATGCTGTTTTATGTGACTTTACACACTATAAAAATTCCTTGTGCAGATTTCCTTTATTTTATGAAAATATTTTCATGTTTAATTTTGTGACAGTTACTATTTTTATTTTAAATCTGTCCTCATAGATGCTCATGGCTCTCCACAGCTTCTTTAATATCTAAATTGCCATAATCTTTGGAGAAAGATAGTGGAGTGGTTTCCTGTTACCTTTTCACAGTTCTGAAATCAAAGTTATTCTTTTAGACTTGTTGCTTTACTAAAGCTGAAGAGTCCAGTCTGCTGTTCTATTTATCTATAGCTAAGGGATAGAGAAGAGATGAAGTCATGCCTTTCCTAAGGGCATCAGCACAGTTAGAATAAGTATTTATAAATCTTACCTTGTTCTGGCATAAGAACAGTAGTTGTGCACAAAGTCATTGGCCTGCAAAACTAATTTTCTAACTATCACTATGGCAAATAGCTATCATCTCAGTTACAAGACCTCCTTTTCACAATCTGTTTTGTTTTTAGATTTAAGCAAACAATCTCATTCATTTAACCAATATGCTTATTTCTCTGCTTTACAGATATTTTATCTGTTTGGATGCTTTTGTTTTTCTCTGGCAGTTTTCAAGTTGCATTCCTAAAAGGTTGACAAAAATGCATGATTGTTATGATGTTTGATAAAGAGCATATTCGATCTGTAATGTTTTTTCTTTTTAGCCTTGTTTCAATTTAATTCATGTTTTTAATCAAAACATATATTGACTCTAGTTAATACTTTATAGATAAATCCTTGTGTGTATCTTCTCTTGTATATTTACTCAACTGTTTTCAAAACTAATAAGTCATTAAAATCCTTAAAGCTGAACAGAAAATAAAGGTAACTTCAAAAGTAAATTTGATTTAAAAAAAAAATGTTAAACATTTTCCATTCTTGCTTTACTTATTGGACTTTTCTGTGTTTTTATAAAAACAATGAGTTTTAAAATCCAAATAGTTTTTCCTTTTGAATACTCTTCTGTACGCTACTGAATAAACCAGGGTTAGTATTTCTTTTTACTTTGTCATTTTCTTATTTTTCTTTTAGATTTTGTGAGATTCTTTGATTACTGGCTCCAATAAGCAGGGGAAAATCAGTTTAGGTTCTGATAGTTGTAGTAAAGTGTTAAAAAAAAAGTTACTACAAAATATCAATGTGGTGAAAAGAAATATAAACTAAACATCTTAAAAACTCAAATGAATATTTTCAGTGCATAATATTAGTCCCCAAACTGGATATTGAAAATTAAACAATATCTGAATTTAAACAAAATTGCATCTGATATTGTTACAGTTGACTGCTTGATTCTTTATATTTGGTTATATTTTTCCAATTTAATTAAATTATTGTCTGCAGAATTCCAAGCTAGAGATTAGGTTAGCTGACTTATATGATAATTAAAATAGCAAAGGACTTAAAATCCGTGTTTTAAGATTGGTTGAATGATTAAATTTTTAAATTCCTGTTTTGGTCTTTATCTTTTTTTTTATAGGATAATATTCTGTACAGGTATTGTATTTTTTTTTTTTTACAATAAAAGAATTGGTTATAACTGCTTTAAAAAATAGAGAAAATTTTCCCTGTATGTCATTCCTTCCAAATCTTTTTGTATAAAGAGAAATTGTGAATTCCCTACCCTAATAGGTTCTTAAAAAAAACAACCTAAAATGACACTTGTAGTAGTTGATGGCTGTTTTTAACATTTGGATGTAATTTTGATGTCCAGTTTTTATATAACAAGTTCCTATGAATATATTTGTACAAAGTGAATGGAAATAGACATATAATGAACACTATCTTGCCACAAAACTCACAGGCTTCTTGCTGTCATACATATTCAGTTCTACCATGAAAAACTTCCAACCACAGCTTACTTTCAGTGATTGGTACTGCCATAATGCAACAAAGCATGAACATATGACATTAATTCTGTTCCATTTACCACTACAAATTTACAATAGTGGGGGTATCAGCTCTTGCAAATAACTGACAAAGGGCACTACTAAAGAGAAGGTTAAGAATTACTGATCTAAAATTAGCAATTTCCAACAGTTTCAGACAGGAGACTTCTATATCAAGTAATAATATTTTAAATGGTTGAATAGAATGTGCATCATCTTTAACCAAACTAAAATGCAAGATTGTTTAGTAAAATATAGCATTCAATTAACTCAGTTTCTTCATTTCTTCCTCCCCTAAGAACTGCCATTGCTGTCAGGGAAGTCTTTTTACCACAAACACAGTAAGGCCAGTGTAAGGTCTTTACTGATAACTACTGATTCAGGTTTAAGCAAGTTAAGCAAATGGGTCATTATGTAGGAGGATCCCTTAGAGGCTGATGACCAACTTCCATATTTAGAAATGGAAACCTTTTTTTTTTCTTTTTTTTACACTTCTTTCTTTTATAGAATAATTTTAAGAAAGTATTAGATCATAGCAAAAGTTTGTACTCAATTAGAAAATTAAAAACAAAATGTTACATTATTTACATTAGTCGGACTATTGTCCTCATCTTTGTCGCCCTATTTGTCACAACGTTTCGGCCGTGAAAATTAGCAGGAGATAACTGATAAGTGACATCCATCAAACTTGGCACGTGGAACTAGAACAGTCAACCCCAGTGATCGAAATAAAGGGTTCAGTTCGAAATTCCAACCACCTGAAGAAGGCCAGAGCGTACAACGGCCGAAATGTTGTGACAAATATGGCGACAAAGATGAGGACAATAGTCCAACTAAAGTAAATAATGTACATAATACCTCATCTCAGAAATATAGACAGACCCAAAATGTTACATACAAAAAAACATTAGTCAAGTACATAGTCTTCTATTGTTTTTTAACAACTGTCTCCCATCATTTTGTAAGCTGCCATTTTTGTAAAAACTTTGTATTTTGTTGGAAGAAGCTTGTGAGGTAGTTTGATTGACTGTACAGAGTCAAATTTTATATCATTTACATTGTTCTACTGAGACCAGAACAAATGAAAAGCCAAGTTGTGAGGATATAGTGGGTGCTAGATGGTTTCCCATTTTAACTCTAAGCTTCTGCAAGGTCTGTTTTACAACATGTGGTCTTGTGTATCTGTCTATATATCTGAGATGAGGTATTATGTACACTATTTACATTATTCAGACTATTGTCCTCATCTTTGTCACCATATTTATTATGTTTCGGCCGTTGTACGCTCTGGCCTTCTTCAGGTGGTTGGAATGTCGAACTGAACCCTTTATTTCGCTCACTGGGGTAGACTGTTCTAGTTCCATGTGCCATGTTTAATGGATGTCAGTTTTCAGTTATCTCCTGTTAATTCCCCTCTCCAAGTTCTCCACTGCCTTAACCAGGTATTGAACTCACATTCTTTGGGTCCTGTCACTAGATCTAACTAACGAATCTGAATAATGTAAATATGGTCTTGTGTTGACACTTTTTTGATTTGCCAAAAATAGCCATTTTTCTTGGATAACCACATTGAGATTGGTGAGTTGGTCGCAATACTTCTTTGCAGTTATTGTTTCACCAGTTGGAAGAAGCTCAAAGTGAATTATCCCTTTGCAATCCCACCAAATGGACAGCTTCATTGAATGCATGTTTGCTTCAGCCACAGGTTCTGCACATTCACAAGCTTGTTTCCAGCTGTGTTTGTATCAAGCATAATCATAAACAATCCATTTTTTATCACGTGTAATAATTCAGTCCAAGAACGGCTTCTTTTCATGGTATAGCAAAAAGAAATTGCTACAGAAATATAATTGAGCTTGTTCTGTTCCATCAGAGAATGTAGCACCCATGTATCGAGTTTGGAAATGAAATGGGGAAAGGTATTTGAGATATTGATTTTCAAACTTGTAGTCATCTTTTATAACAAAGTCTTTGGTTTATTCTCCATGACGGCAAGCAGAGTGTCTTCATCAACATCGGATGGTTGCTTGGAGTGTGGTTGAGAATTTAGGTTAAAATACCCTGATGAAATCTTCCAAACCACTTTTGATCATCTGAAGAGCTAGGACACAATCCAAATAAACCTTTTGAATGTTTTTGCTGCAGTTCTGATGCTTAGTCCTTTCTGGAATTTATGGCAAAAGTACAACTTTTCATTTTGCATCTTTAATGTCAGCAATCAACAAAGTCTGACTTGCAACTGAACAATGCAAGGTTTCAATCTAGAACACACTAGAAATTGGCACCAAAACAAACACCAGTGTCAAGTTGGGCTCATTTTTTTATACGAATGAAAATCAGGCACAAACTTTTGCTATGATCTGATATATAACTGAAGCACATTTTCATACCCCATTAATGTATTGAAATGTATAAACAACCAAAAATAGGACACCATAGAACTTTAATCATTTTTACTGTGTTCAATATATATATATATATATATATATATATATATATATATATATTTTAATAGTTATTTTTTCAGTTAAGACTTACCAGCTACAAGGTGCGATGAGTAAATTGTCACCATTTTATATTTTTAATTTCATGTATGCATGTTGTTTGTTTTTGATTTTGTTGACTGCCCAGTATTGTAGGGTTAGGGTTAGCACTGTTTGTAAGGAGGAGAGCACCATGATGCAATTCACTCTTCCAGAAATTTGGAAACCGCATACTATGCTGCTTGGCATTTATGCCAGAAGCTTCAATATGAACATTTCAGTGTGTCTAATGATGATTTTAAATGTGTTTGGAGTGATCCCTAGTGATGGCAGCATTATACTTTCATTCATCTTCCCATGGGAGCTCAGACTCAATATGGAGGCTTACATCAAATTTTTTGAGGAGGTAGTGCTTCCCTAGGTCAAGAGGGTGACAGCTGAAAGACTCTGTCTGGCAACAAGACTCTGCACCATGCCACACAAGCAGGGGGACCCAGTCATGGATGTCGGACAATTTCTGAAACTACATCACTTACATCTGACCCCCGTGATTATGTGTGGGGCGTATAAGTATCTGTATCTGTAAGTCAACGGACTACAGAGTCTAGCTGGGATCTGTTGAGTATGACTCAGACTTATGCGAGAACTACTGACCTTCCAATAGTAGCACTCACTTCCGGATTGACTTGTGACGACTTTGTGCATAACTGTTACCTTTATTCTTATTGTACTGGTTATTACAATAAACCTTTACTTATTTTATCCACCTTGTTTTTCAAGTATATATTCCTATTAGCACAGAATATAACAGGAAGATTCAAATGAAAGAAGGCAGTGCATGCAATGCAAGAAACCCAGGTAATATCGAGCAATTGTGGGAGTTTTGTCAAGAAGTGTGGTCAATAATCAGCACTCACCTACTGCCAGAAAATTCTTAAAAATGATAGAAAAAGACTGGTTGAAATTGTAACTTCAAAAGGAACAGTGAACAAATATTAAATGTAAATATTCCCTAACTTTTGACCATCTTAATTTTTAATTTTAAAGTAATATTTTTATTCCAGCTTGATAAAGTTTTTTGAAAGTGGTTGTAATAAAGGTTTTTCTTAATGAATATATAGTTTAATTAAGATTTGTTGATCATCTGGAAAAAAAGAGACAATTTAAAAAAAATATTATCTTAGAGGTTCACTTTTGCTCAGCTCTGTAGGTGTAGTGTGTGAGACAGAAATAGAAATTTATCTTTTGTTTTAATGCTTACACTTACATATAAGTTAACAAATCTATAACACTAATTTCTTGGGATAAGTCATATATTACATATATACTGTTTTTCTGTCTCTTACAAGTATTTAAAAAAATTAAAAATATATATTTCTGTGGATCTCAAATTATCATTTTTTACAACTCATTTCTGAAGATTAATCCTTGTACAATGTAGTTTTTGTAATGCATTTGATTAAACCAACACATAGGATTGAACCTTAGACCTGAGGTTTACTAAACACCGAAATCTGCTTATCGTTTGAAAACAATCATTAATAAAAAAAATTTAGAAATAAATTTTTATTTTGTCCATTTTAGTAAAAGATAATTTTTGAATTCATATGTGCTTATGTGTTTGGAAGCTGAAAGACAAAAAAAGATGTAAAGGTCAATGATTGCCAGAAAGCTAGGAAATGAGAAACAAAACAATTCTAATTATGACCCTTAGACTTTGTATAAACTGATAAGAATTATATAATCTGAAACTATATCCAAAATGAAGAATATAATACACTTTTTTAATTGAATATATTTTTAACAATACAGTCTCAATTAATTTGTAAGGTAGATAACCATTACCAAAGTGTTTCAAACTTATTTCCAATAAGTGAATGCATTCAAAGAACTGGTTCATACATAGGTATTTATGGTTTTTTTAACTACACACAATTGTATCACCATGTTATTGATGTATGCTGTGGGGTTACTCACATCATACCAGCAGGGTTAGTCAAATGTTCACAGGAATAAAAAAACACAGAAATAACACTAAAATTTAAAATGTTAAATTAAAATTAAAATCATACAATTTTATTTATTTTGTGTACTGGTGTGTGTAGTTTAGTTATGTGTGTTTAAAGGTTGCATGTGATAGAGGAAGAAAGTCACTTCATCGTATGACAAGCAATGTGTGAAGGAGAAAAGGTGGATGTCTTGACCCTTTGAGGGTCAGTAGTGAAGAGAGTGAGGTTGGTGTTTTTTGGTGCAAAGTATCTGTTTTCAGACAGGAAAAGTTTTCTGTTGCATGCTAGGATAACTTTTATTTAGGTTTTATTATTTATTTTAAACAAAATTTTAATCTTATTTGTTTTATTTTATTTTTTATATTATTATTATTTTATATTTTTATTTATTAATAATAATAATGTCCCTACAATGGTCCAGCTCTTTCTAAACATTAATTCCTTTGATGAAGGTAAACTGCCTACTGCTTTCCTTATCAATGTTATAAACATATTATGCTTCGAGAAAGCATGATAGTAATTTGCATACAAGTAAGCAAAATAAGTTTTCTCACAATATTCAACTTATACGGCTAATGATATCAAATATACAATTATATGAAAATATTATCTTAAACCTTTCAATAATGCATTATCCACCAACCTGATAACTCCTAAAATCATATCAGAGAGTAAAATATAATGTTCTACAGTAGTGAGTATCTTCTATGTGCTGTTTACCTTCAGGATGTGGGTGCTCATGGCTCTCCACAACTTCCTGTTCTTTGTAGTCCTTGGCAATTTTTTTTATAGCTATCCCTCCAGCTCTCTGCACTGACATCCATTTACGCAAACTTGTTAGGTAGGTTACTTGCTGTTTTCTGTTCCTCTTGCTTCCACTATATCTTGTAAGCATCAAATTCTCCAAGTCTTCTTTTCTCATTATGTGTCCCCAAAATTTTATAAGTCAAAATGTCCTCCTTGTTTCCATTTTCCTTAAAGTTTTCTTGTTGCTCACATGCACTGTCCATTTTATTCTCAGCATCCTTCTGTAGAATCATATCTGTATTGCCATAAGTCTTCTCTTCGTCTGTGAGGAAATTGTCCAGCATTCACTGCCATATAAGAGGTATATAATTCATCTAAAATTTGTTCAGGTTTTCATATGTTTATGTTGTTATGGCTGTGATGCTTACTTTCAGAATAAACAAGTGAAACCATTATAGAAAATTTATGAAGAATTAACTGTTACGAATAGAAAAACTGAAAATGGTGTTATCAGCAATTGTAATGTGAGACATAGAAAAAGGAACAGTCATGCAAGATTTGATCACTAAACAAAATGTTTACTGGAATGTTTCTGAATAGGGTAAACTGCTGATACCTATTAATTATAATCATACATATATTTTTTTTCTTTTTAACCCTTTGAACCCTGACCCCCTGATGAGTACAGATCTCCAACCTTGGGCCCCTGCTGTCCATGACTCTGATCAGCAGGGCCAGTGCAAGGATATTGTGCCCACATCCTGAATCTATGATATAGTGGTGTGCACGTAGTATTCATATAAAATACAAGTAAGCTAATTATGTACAATAATGGATCATAGTCAATATAAGTGAATAATTCAACTAGAAATATTGAAAATAAATACAATGTATCTAAATACAAATTAGAGATGTCATAAGAGATAATTAAATAAGTCAGCAATGTTTTGTGGCAAGTTTTTACATCAGCTTCAGATTTTTCTTGTTTTAACACATTCAACATTATGCATAAAGAATAGTGAATTTTATATAGGGATTTTTTTTCAAGACTTAGCATGAGCTAAACAAATTCATGGATTTGGATGAAAAAATAAAAACCCCAGAATGGCATCAAAATCCAAAGATTTTTCATCTTTTAATAGTCAGCTGTGCTTAGTTTAATTTGTAATGTATATAAATGTAGGTAGAAAAAAGTAAATGTTAATAAGATCACGAAGTACTACAGGACCTCCAATCAGGCTTGGATCCCCCTCAGATAAGGGTTTCAGAGGTAGTATGCACCAGCCCTGCTGGTCAGTATGCCAACTCTCCGGGTAGGTGCACTTTCACATCGCAGTTGGTATATTGGCTGCTTGAGTCCAAAGGTTTATGCAGTCAATGGATTTTTTAATCTGACATTATTTTTTATTACAATAAATTAAGGTTCACTTTCTGTTGTGATGCTAATTTTTCTTTAGAAATTTTCAATCTAAATTGGTTGCCATTAATTCCACTGTTTAAAAATAACAGAAGCGTCAACTCAAATGTGTACTGACTAAAAATAATGTTTATAGTAAAATGTAAACTGATAAAAGGAAAACTTAGTTGATGCAAAGATTTTATTTTGTAACAAGTAATTATATGCAAGAGCGAAAATACTATTGTTTTTTTTGTTTGTTTGTTTTTTTTAATTTAAGAAGGCTCATAAATATTTATCAGGTTAGCTGAAAAGTCAGGCAAGCTATGGAGGACACGAAGTGACAAAATTCAATGTCTAATAAACGAAAGTGAGTAAATGATGTTCTTGAAATTATTTCTTTTTTCAATGCAAATTAGTTTGGGATTAACATAAGGTTATGAATTTAATCATTTATATCAACATTTCCCAACCTGAGGCACATACCCCACTGGTGGGGCATGGTAATATTTTGCTGGGGCATGCATAGGATGTGCACCCTTCGGCTTACTATACCAACAGAATAAGGTGGCAATTTGAGAATGAGTTATTAGCAGTGAATTGTTTTCTAGTGAGTCTGAGTGGGAATGTTAATCTGTGTTAATATATACGATGCATATACAGTAGGCAGACATAGAAATTCAACCACTGTTGCAAGAAATTTGTTGTTGCCATTTCCATCTTCATATTTAGCTGAAACGTGGCTTTAGTGTTGTAAATGATTTGTTATTGAAGAAATGAAATTGACTGGATATCACTAAACAAGAAGGCTTGAGGCTTAAACTGACTAAATTGGTGCCTAATATAAAAATCTCTCTGTAACAGACATGACTCACAAGGATCTCACTAACAGTCATTTTGTGATGAGATCAAATTTCATTTTGCATTATTATTTCATGATTAAAATGATCAAAGTATATTACAGAATTCAAATTCATTCAAATTTTTAATATTTTTGCCTTTCTGAAACTATATATATATATATATATATATTTAACTGTCTTTTTGTTTTTTTAATTTTTCTCTTTCATGGACGCCATGTTTTGGAGGCTTGTTTAGAGACCAAGTTAATGGACTTTTAAGCTTCCTTCACGTGAATTGCAGTAAAATTTTGAATATGTAAGAATTAAATATTACAGGGGAGCACCAGAATTTTAGAAATACCAGTGGGGCATGGTCCAAAATTGGTTGGGAACCACTGGTGTGTGTGTGTGTGTGTGTATACACACACACACACACACTGGGTATAACAGTAAAATTGTCCAAATAGTGTTACAGTATACGATAATTGTCCATCCTACCTACAAAATATTTAATATCTAAAACCCACTAAACTGAGTTTCTTTCTTCCAGGTTTTCAGATGTTTAGCCCTCTTGCTGCCATTTGTCATAAGAATCACTGAAAAGCCCTTTAAGTTATTCAGCTAGAAAAAGAACAGGTTAAAATTGCTTTGTGTCAGACTCACTGTCTTCTCAAATGAGTAGTGGTGAGAGGAGAAAATCCTTCAGGCCTTCAGTAATGATGCCAACATTCATACTGTGGCTTCCATCTCCAAATTCCATTCAAGAACCATCAAGAGACTAGTAAACAAGTTTAAAGAGAGAACAGTAGAGAGAAAACTGGATCAGGAGGTCACAACAGGAAGAGGGATCATTTCAACTTAGAGCTACAGAGACCAATTAGAAAAGATCCAACTCAATCCATAAGACATTTGGCACGTGAGAAAGGAGTTTCAGCTATGACCGGCCAAAGAGCAGTGAAAAAAAACTTGAAAATGAAATCATACGTGAAACCTGTGAAGCATCTTGTTACTCCAGAACAGAAAGTTAGAATGTTAGAGATGGTGAAGATCATCTTGAATAAGTTGGAAAGCGATCCTGGAATAATATATATATATATTTGAACTTTATTTAAATTCTTCATGAGCTTCCGATCATTATCTATGATTAATTAATGATGAACATTTATGGTCAATTTCATCACAATTCTTCTGTTAAGCTTGGAGAGTAATTTTACATTCTTATTGCTCAAAGTAGAGTCCAATAGTGTTGTAAAAGGCCCAGAGAATTCCTGTAAGATATTTTTAATCATTTCTAAGATACAATGGTTCAAAACTTAATCTAACAATTGAACAATTTTGCTGTTATACCCATTAATTAATGAGGAACATTTATGATCAATTTCATCATGATTCTTTTAAGCTTGGAGAGTAATTATTCTTTTTGCTCAAATACCCTCTGTGTGTGTGTCATATATATATATATATATATATATATATATATATAAAGAGAGAGAGAAATGTATTTTATATCTATAAATTCTTGTGGTTTAAAAAAGTTACATGACTCTTCTGTGTGCAGTACTCTTTTTGTTGTCCTTAATGTAAATTTTGTACATTCTTTGAACCTAAAAACATTTTAATCATTTACTATCTTCACCATTTACTTGCTCTGTATCTATAGATGGATTTAAGAAACCTGACTAGTTTCCCATTCAAATATGCATTGTTACTAGTTATCAGGTTTACACTAAATGAATGAATAAAATAGAATAAGATCAAAGGAAAAAGTGATTTACTGTTTGTCTCTGCTGGTAAATCCCTAGATTTTTTTAGGAAGGAAGTGTCCTTTTCTTTTTTTTTCTTTTCTTTTTTTTTTTAAGATTAATTAAGTTGATCTGAAGTGGGCTATTATGGAAAGGAAGGATGTGGGTTAGTTTTCACTTGTTGTCTGAATGATCATATTCAGGGTCATTTTAAAAACTACCAATTGGGGAATGAATTTTTATTGTTATTGTTTAGATTATGTTTAATTCTTTGAAGGATTTTAATTCATTTTATTGGCTTCAGTAATTTTCTGGAAACAATTCAAAGGCAGAAATTGGAT
Organism: Acanthosepion esculentum; assembly: GCA_964036315.1. Lineage (NCBI taxonomy): Eukaryota > Metazoa > Mollusca > Cephalopoda > Sepiida > Sepiidae > Acanthosepion > Acanthosepion esculentum. The sequence continues at coordinate 46,561,345 of OZ038507.1, forward strand.
TAATAAATGTATGTATGCATATGTGTGTGTAGTTATTTCAGGTTAGCATTTGAGAAAAAGATTTCTTTTTCTGAAGGCATTTACATTCATAAATAGATTTGTGTTGGCAATCACAGTTCAATGCAGCAGCCTCACTAGGATAATTAGGTAAACAATGCTAAACCCAATGTACAAATTTGTAACACAGGATATTCATGCAACATCCTACCTTTTTAGTGAGTTTGTTAAATTATTTTTAGTCACTGTTTCCAAACTTAATCTGCTGTTGGCCAAGATAGAGAAAAACCAGTAATATCATTAATGAAGGAAGAGTAGGATGTGTTTTTTGTGTGTATATGGAGGATTATTGTTAGCATCAATGTTTTTATGCATGCCTATTTACAGGTATGAATTTAAATAGTTCACAATAGAAATAATGAACTACATTATCCTTTGTTCTTCTTCATAAAATGTTGGTCTTGCTAAAGCAACCAGATATACAAGAAGGTGCTGAAATTGGTTTGGTTCAATCCTCTTCCCAAAATCAATATTTCAATGACCAAACATCAGAATACTGATTATAGGGAAGTAGGTTTGACTGAGAGATTTTATGCATCCCCTTATATAAAATTAATAAATTCTGGCTTGATTTGAACATCTAACTGTTGTGTTGTGTAAAGTTCTCCCAAGTATGTAGTGTAGTCAATGGAAGATAACTTCACTCACGAGTGTAGAAACCTTACTGATATACCATCTAATTTGCACCACACTAAACTTGAAAGTATGCAAACAGTTGACATATCCACTATGCCAGCATTCTGTAATTTGAAAAGCATAAGCATAGTAAAATCAACTTGCAAATATTAAGTTTGGCACATTATATATATATATATATATATATATATGTATGTATGTATGTATGTATGTGTGTGTGTGTGTGTAGAGGTGTGCATACAGTTTATATACACACATGTAAATTTATTTTTTTAAAGTTATGTTATTTTTTTAATGAATTTTCCTTTCATATATAATATAAAGTAAATTATATATATACAGTCAACAAGGAAATTATTTGTACACCCATCAATTTTGAATATTTTTATCCATTTCTCAGAATCTAATGCCTGTATGATGCCAGGTCTTTTATGTTAATAAGCACAAAAAAACAGGAATATAAAACCCAATTTTCAGAATAATAGGTTAAATACAACAAATTTGACAGGTGAATTATGCAAAATAGAAAAAGACAAAATTATTTGTACAGAATGAAAAATAGAAAAAATTGAACAATTTTCAAAATATTAATAGCCAATAGCATGACCTCTTATCTTCATAACTTGCTGCAATCATTTTCTCGAGTTTTTTTAATGAGATTTGAATAAGTCTTTTCTGGGATTTTCTTCCATTCTTCAATGGTTATACATACTAATTCCTGAAGGTTTTTTAGTGACCAATGATTCATTCGAACTTTCAATTCTTGCCATAGATTTTCAATAGGATTCAAGTCAGGACCCATTGAAAGTCATGGCACAACAGTAATCTTTTTCTGAAGCCACACTGATTTAGATGTATGTTTGGGATCATTATCTTGCTGGAAAGTAAATCACTGACCTAGATAAAGACTTTGCACTGATAGTTGTAGATTTTCATCCAGAATTTTGATATAGTCTACAGATTTCATTATTCCTCTTATTGCAATTAATTGTCCAGTCCTACTTGAGCTAAAACAACCCCAAAACATAATCAAGCCACCTTTGTTTTAATGTTGCCAGTGTGTTCTTTGGGAGGAAAGCCTCACCTTTCTTGCGCCAAATCTTCTGTACATCACTCCATAGTACTTGTTCCCCAAAACAATTTTCTTTGTCCAAGAATGTTTTGGCAAAATTAAACTGAGCAACAATGTGACATGGTTTGTGAAGTGGGGTTTGACGTAGTTGGTTTCCATACAACCCATCTTTATTTAATCAACATTGTAGTGTACGCTATTTACATTATTCGGACTATTGTCCTCATCTTTGTCATCATATTTATTATAACGTTTTGGCCGTTGTATGCTCTGGCCTTCTTCAGGTGGTTGGAATGTTGAACTGAACCCTTTATTTCACTCACTGGGGTAGACTGTTCTATTTCCAAGTGCCATGTTTTAATGGATGGCAGTTATCAGATATCTCCTGTTAATTCCCCTCTCCAAGTTCTCCACTGCCTCAATACCTGGTTAAGGAGAACTTGAAGAGGGCTGGAACGTACAATGGCCAAAACGTTATAGTAAATATGGCGACAAAGATGAGGACAATAGTCCAAATAATGTAAATAGTCTATATAATACCTCATCTCAGAAATATAGGCAGAAATGTTATATTGTGCGAGTACTTACGCTGATACCCATTGTATCCAAACTTTTGACAATGTCTTTCAAAACAACTCTTGGGTTTATATTAACCTTGCGACACAGGTTTTGTGCAGTTCTTGGTGACAATTTGGGTTTTCTTCTATGCTCAATCAAATTCTCTGTCATGTATGAATAATTTTGTTATTGACTGTATATGTAATTAATACAAATATAAAATTTGTCACTTAGATGATTGATATTACCTTCAGCATACTGACTCTAGTGTTTTGTAGACAGACCCTTCAGCAATCACTTTGTCCACTCTTCAGGGGATATCAGCAATTGATTGTTTTTCTCATTTTTTTTTTCATTTCTATATGCACTTTTCATTGGTACAAGGTTGATTTTTTTTTCTGTTTCATTGTGTGTGTGTGTGTGTGTGTGTGTGTGTGTGTGTGTGTGTGTGTACATGTAGAATGTGGTTATTTATTGTTTTTGTTTTTCCTTGTCTCTTTATACTTTCTTCTTATTGGTTTTACATACACAAAACACTTAATGCATATAAGTAAGTACATTAATAGATATATACACAACAATATGTGTGCATAAGTAATTTTGCTTTGCATGCTTGTTGGCAAAGATTGTTCATATTATGTATCTTCATAACATTGTATGTTATATATAAGTATAGACAGTCACACAAATTGAAGGTATCATTCTCATATGAATTAATTCTGTGTAGTTTCTTTTTTTTTCACTATTTATATCAGATGGTCAACAACCTACTGTCTTTACACTTCTTCTCTTTCTACAAGATATATCTTTCTGTCTTTTCTCTATCTACATAATGTAGGTTAGTGTGCATTGCTGACTCCATTTGCAATTGTTTGATTTAAAGAAACCTGATTAATAATGAGTGTATACACAATACAAAAAAAGAAATTAATTTAGTAAGTTTTCTGTGTTCATGTGTACATTTTAGTAGTTACTTAATGATATCTGTAATTCTGGACTCTTGTGAAGGATCTGAATTTCTAGAATCATGATTAGTTCTGATTAATTATACAACAGTTTCAAAAATAAAATCTTATTGAATTTGGGTGATTTTGGGATCAGATATTACTAATATAGAAGCACATACTTGATATAAGTCAAATTAACTTTCTGTATACCAGACATAATACCAAAAGCTCAGGAACTAACAGGTTGTTTTACAAGAGGTCTTGATAATAAGAAGTTGTCTGTTAAATCAGTTATCATTTTTTTAAATCTGGTCACATTTTTTCTACTTTCATGATGATATAGTCTGAATTATTGGTAAATATATAATAATATGTTTGCTTTATATATTTTCTTGAGATATTAATGCAGAAATCTGATTTTGAAAATTATTCATGTATCATGAATATCAACTGTTGTTATTTTATCAACTGTATTAATTTTGAATTTCTTTTGTAAATCTGAACCATTGTGATATTAAAAAACTTTTGGCTTGATTTATTTTGATTTTACTAGATTTAAGGCAAGGCAAGCATCACTTTAATGTCAACATGCTAATCACTATAATCAAGTAGCTTACTTATCTTGTCTAAAAAGAAATTAATCTGATGTACTTTTAACAGGTTTTAGTGCAATGTTTTAGATAGGTTAAAAACTTCCTAAACATTGTTCCAGATGCAGAAGACTTGAAACTTTTTTCAGTTCATGGTGGAGGTATGTGTAAATATATTTTTGCATTGTCTACGAATGCTTGTTGTCAATTTTGCAATGCTCATTGTAGGAGAGAATTTTTAATCGCAGATACAACTATAGTAACGCCGTTGAACAATACTGGTGTCAGATGCCTTTGAATAAGTCTTGCACTAGTAGTACTTGCTCGATAATACTTGCTCGAACAGTAATCCATATAGTGATCAGTATAGAGAAATAGTATACTGAATAGTATTGAGATAGGGGATAGTGAATAGTATAGAGAATAGTGATCCGTATAGTAATAAAGGATAGAATAGAAATGGTGATCAATTAGATGCCATACTAATTCCCATATATACATTTCCTTTGCCATCACATGATCTATTTATTCAAAAATGGAATCACCTGTGTTTGCTCACCAGTGATCTGTGTTCAAACTCCAGTGTTGGCAACGACACTTTATTCTTATATGACACCTCTCATTTGAGATGACTTCCTCTGGAGTCTATATTTCTTAGGCTTCAGTTCAATATTCAAATGTTCCGTTGCTGTTCTTTTTCTTTTACTGTACCTCCTTGGTTCACTAATTTCTGGTGGCATGGGTATGTCAAATATGTTATACAATATTTCCATCAGTACCTCTTTTCATGGACTTACTAAATCAGTGAATCTCTGTTTTAACTGATTACGGTGTCGCTTATGTTCCCACCTTTGTCCCCTTACCATATATGTCATTTTGCCAATCTTTTTTTTATAATGCCATCTTCCCAGAATTCCTTTCCACATTGATACATTTAAAAGATACCTTATCTCCAGGTTTGAAGTATTTACTTATATAGTTATTTCTTGATGCTCTCACCTTACGTTCTGGTAATAATTTATTAAAAACAGACAATCTTCTTGGCAAACATCAACTCTGCAGGCAACATTCCAGACATGGTGTTTGGGTTTGTTCTTATTCTGTAAACACTCAGAAATTGCTGAATCATTATTCATCTGACTCCACTCCCTCCACCTTTTTTTAGTGCCCTTTTAAACATATTGACAAACCATTCCACTTGTCTGTTTGATCTTGGATGATAAGGGGGAGTTGTAATATGTTATATTACTAAAGATTTGCAAAAAATCTTAAATTCACTTGATGTGAATTGAGTCCAGTTATCTGAAACGATAGTATCAGGAACACTTGCAAAAATCTCATGTAGGAAATTCATCGTTGCCACAGTAGTCGGTCTTTTACATTTTAATATTTCTGGCTATTTAGTGTAACTATCGACTACCACTAGATAGTATGCTCCGTTTAATGGTCCTGCAATGTATTCTGGACCATGGCATATTGGTTTCCAGCCAAGGTTGAACTTTGATAGGTAGTGACTTCGCTGCCAGAGCACAACCCCTGCATGATTTCACTAAATTTTTGATATCTTGATCCATTTTTGGCCAATAAATATAATACCTCATTAAGGATTTTATTCTAGAAATTCCTGGATATCCTATGTGAAATTCTTTTAGTATATGTTTTTGCAACGATGCTGGTATTACAATCCTTTCTGCATACATAAGTACATTATTACATAATGAAAATGCATTATTTCCAGTAATATTTTTCCTTTAAATCTTAATTGCTGCTTCTTTTTCATTATAAAGTGGTCTTTTTTCTTAATTCCTCCATTGTTGTGGGCAGTTCTTTTACAGTATTGTATAATACGTTATTAATTTGATTTTTGGCCCTTATCACCAAAATTATTGTGTCTTCAAGTGGTTCGCAGAATCTTGGTATTAGTCTAGACAATCCGTCTGCATGACTTTTGGATGGTAGAAATTCTGTCTTATAATTACAGTTCAATAGGATAGTTCCCCAGTGCTGCAGTCTATTTGCTGTATGTGTGGGAACACCCTTTTTTGATCCATATATGGACGATAATGGATGATGGTCTGTCTGTAGTATGAATTCTCTACCAGCAGGTATCAGCAATTGACTGCATATTTTCTTATTTTTGTTTTTATATGAAAAGAAAAATTATGCATTTTTATTGGCATAACATTAATTTTTTTCTTCATTGTCTGTGTCTGTGTAGAATGTTGTGTCTGTGTATGTAGAATGTTGTGGTTATTTTAAGCAGTTAATGTATTTTTTTAAATCTAACATTATTTTTTATTACTATACCTACTAAAAAAATGTGCTTCCTGACAGAAATTGAAAGTATAATCCCTTATCCCAACAAGGTAAAGAACTTTTTGAATTACCAATTAGACTTCCCAAGTCTATGAAAGGTGTCAACTGTGCCCTGTTTTTAAGAATGTGGGTGAGTGCTCATGCTCATCGCAGTATCAACCCATTAGCCTCTTTAGTGTCATCAACAAGCAGGTTGTTGAACACCTCAACATGAACAACCTCCAGTATGGATTTTGACCTGCTAGATCCACAGCTGATGTCTTAACTGTCATTACTCACAGAATTAGTGAGGCACTAGATAATATATTCATCATGAAGACCATATATCAATGGCCTTTGACAAGGTGTGACATTGGGGGCTGCTACATAAACACTCCACCTATGGAACTTCTGGAAGGTCTTTCTCAACTATAAAGTTCTTCCTAACAGGTAGGTCACTGAAGTTTGGAAACCCAAAAGATCAATAGATTCTTCAGGGTTCAAAGTCCTACCCTCATTCTGCTCTACATCAATGATCTGCCTAAGAACTGCTCCTATCTTTAGTGAATATCTATAGGTGCACCTTCAAAAATTTATATGACCAGAACCTGGCAGCTGATCCCTCCTGTGACTTGGCTCTCATGGTTCAATTGTGGAAGGACTAACTGGTAACATTAAATACATCCAAAACCACACAAATGTTCCACCATTTTTATTCTAGCTTGATAAAAATCTTTGAAAGTAGTTGTAATTGATTTAATAAAGGTTTTTCTTAATGAATATATAGTTTAATTAAGATTTGTTGATTATCTGGAAAAAGAGACAATTATTTGAAATATTATCTCAGGGGTTCACTTCATTTTGTAAAGCACTATATATGCATAGATTTACATGAATAGATTAATATATAAATAACCAATATATAAGTCAAAGCTTAATTACTTATGTTGGTCACCTTAATCATAATTCTTTAAGAATTGCTGATATTATTCTTAAATTTTAAACTGTGGTGAATATTATTTAGTTTTCCTTAAATAAATTTTAAGTAAAATAAGTATAATAAAATGAAAGTGGAAAAGACAGTAAAAAACAAAACTGTAATGTAAATTTTACATTAAATAGAAGATAAGACAAAATCTGAAATTTCTTGAAAAATAAGATATCAATAGCACTTTGAAAATTGGCTTAAACATTTAACCCCAATTTTGCAAAAAATGATTTCTCTGGATACTAAGAAAAACCAATGATTTCAAACAAAAAAAAATCCAAGGATTTTGTTTGGACAAGTTAAACTTTCAGCAATTTAAGTGAAATAACTTACCTTTTATTTTAGTTTCATTTAACTTGTTACAGCAGGGACATGTTGAGATCACTTTGTGCTCACCAAACTGTTGCAGGCACGACTTTTAGTTAAACTAAAAGCAGTGGCAACAATATTTTGCATATGTAAATGATGGGTGTAAGGAAATGGAAGACAATGTCAACAAGGTGATATTTTATATTTTTGTTTTTATATAATGGAGTAATAAAGGAGAGAAAATACACTAGTATGTGCGCAAAAAAAGAAGAGATTAGAAGTTAGGAACTGTGTGGATGTGTGTGAAAGAAAGTTCAGTAACTAAGGGGAAAGATATCCTCAGCTCACAAATAAGGTCCCATGGATGTCATCAATACAATATTCTGGGCAGAAAAAAGAGACAAGAGAATGAAGACAAGATATGTCTCATTTGGCAGCAGCCTCTAATCTTTATTTCTCCAAATCATGAATCTTTTTTCTTTCTTTTTACCTGTTGATAAAAAAATATATTTTCATGCATGATCCACAGTAATTGAAAAATAAGTTATTGGAAGGATGAATTGAAAATGTTTTAATCTAGCTTGTGTTTTATATTAGCTGCTTTACATTTTATTGACATGTACATACTTATTGGAATTTGAAGGTTTATTTGCTAAATGATGACATCTTTTTTTTTTTTTAGTTTGGATGAAAATCAATCCATTCTGTACAGATTTGAACAAAAATCAGCTATTTGCTTGAAACGTCCTGAATTTTGAAGTCTCAAATTAATAGCCACGTTGTAAGTTTGAAGTCTTGAAATGGGTTTTAAAGCTGATCTGATGGGTAATTAGAAGTGTTTAATAACTTCAGAGATTGCAAAAGATAAAACAATAATAGAAATTGCAGATATTACCAAATTCTAAAGAAATTTGTTGAATATCTTGTTTGATTGATGCAGATCAGATGAGGTAAATTAAAAACTTTATCTTGCTGATCTGTATTCTGTATGAAAGTGTTTAAAAACAGAATATATCACATCATAAATCAAGTGACAAATTCTCACACTTCTTGCTTGTGGAACTCTCTTCTGACTTCTTGCTATCCAGTCATGTTTGATCTTCAAAAATTTAAATACCATGTCAAATGTTATCTTCTATCTTTTTAATTCCTATTTTTTATTGTTCTCTCTTCTTAATGTTTTTACTCATTCTCTCTCACTCAGTAACCCCCTTGCATCTTAGTGACTTTATTGCCTTACTTGGAGTAAAATGGTTAAAAGCAAAATATGCGAAACACATCACTACAGCTCCTTTAAGTCATCCATAAGAAAAATCAATTGAAATAGGCCCTTGACTAGATGAACAATGTTTCAGACATTTTCACTACCGAATATGCTGTGCTACCCTTGAAGGCCCAGGCAAATGCAGCAAAGGGTGGGTAGCTAGTGGTGGAAGCTGTTGTCACAAGTCGAGAAAACAACAACATGGAGATTATATTTAAAAGTGGTGGGCCCATCATGAATTCCAGATGGTCTTAAGATGACAGCACAGACATTAATTGATTGAATTTTTTAAGTTTTTATTTCTATTTTCTTAAGGTATTTGTTGAGCCATGGTTCAAGAAGCCAAACATTTTTAGAAAGATGATTTTTATGCATGATAGTGCTTCAGCACATTCAGTGAAGAAAACTAATGTAAATCGGAATAAAATAAGTTTCAAAGACATTCACATGATCAAGTGGCTGACTTGTTCAGCTGTTACCTGAATGAAATCTTGTAGCACATTCTAAAGGGAAAGGTTTATATTAATGGACAGAATTCTATTAGCAAAGATGAAATTTTGAATGCTATTCTAAATGCTGTGCAATTTGTTTCATATCCAGTAATACAACTGCTGACAAAATCACTGGATGAATGAGTTTTAAAAACTAGTCTTATATTATGAATATTTGATTTTTTTCTAAAACATTTGTCTTTGTAAAATTTTCATACATTCTATGATTATAATTTTTAATTACAATATAATGTTTCTTGGAATTTTCAGTAATCTGATTAATAATTGTGAACCTTGGAAAATCCAGCAAAATTCGTAAAACTCTTGCTATATTGTAAAAGTGATGCGTAGTCTACCATTCAGTCCTGTCCAATGGCTATTCAACAGCTTTCTGAATCACAGTTGTTGAAATCTCTCATGTGTTTACTTTACAGACATAGGCTGCAGATAGTATATCTAAACATTTTTGTACAGCTTCAGGTGGGTAGGCTTTGAATTCAGAGTTGACCTTATCTGAGACTGGTTACCAATCACAGCTAGTCTAGTCTGCCCTGCTATTTAAGCCATAGCTGGGAGGAGAAGAGATAGATTTATATCTTTCCTAAGGGTGAAAGTGAATGTAACAAACTCTACTGGAATTTGAACTCGGCTTGCTAATTTCTTGTTCTGAACTGCTAACCTGCACATTCTAGTCTACTATAATTCACACATATCATGTGAAATGTCCCGCAGATTAATAATGCAATTATGTCCATGAATCCTTTCATTAGTTTTCTAGTAAAAAAAATTAAAAGTGGCTTATAATATGGTATGCAGTGTAGTAACTGATTGACTGGGCATATATATATATTATAAAAAGTAAAATGTCCTTTGTTTGATAAAGGTTACTTGTGTCACTTATTCAATAGATACTTGATAAAATAGAATAAAAGAGAATAGTCCTGAACTTGAAGGAATGTAACACTTTCCTGATTGGAAAGTCTGGCACTATTTATGGCATAAATTTATATTAAGACCAAAACTTAGAAAATTATTGAAAATGATTGTATTCAAAGGCTTATATTAAATTTACTCCATAGATTTCATTGTTAAACTAGGTCCTTTTATTTCTTTGTGTGGGATTATTTTAGTGTCATTGTATTGTCTTGACGCACAAATATATAATCTCTGCTAACTTGTTGGTTTGCTATGGTACTAAAATGCTGTGTCAGCTGGTAGGCTTTCTCCCCTATTGACACAGAAATCCTGTTTTTCTCCCACTCCTGTATAACCGGCTATCAAATCAGTGACTCATCATATCATTGGTGGAAAACTCCTCCATATTTTTTGCTGAAATGGCTGGCAACTTTCATTAAATGTTTTTTTACGTTTTTTAAAAGGTTAAGAACTGACCTCTTTTTAAGTTCTGTACTATCAGTTTACTTTGCAAAAGTTTGCTTTTCATAAGTAGTTTACATGTTATTTGATACTATAAAGATGTAAATACAACTCATAACCACATGTAGATATCATCTAACATAGTTTCAAAGATAGCTTCTTTTTTTTTAAACTCTTGCATCTCTTCTGTTGATATCTATGAAATCTGTTTGTGTATATCATATAAAACTTTTTTTATCCTGAACTATTTGTGATACACTGTGTATGTATGTATGTATGTATGTATGTATGTATGTATGTATGTGTGTATATATATATATATATATATATATATGAGACAGAGAGAGAAGCAGCAATCTCTCTTTAGTACATGTTTCATTAAACAAGACTAACAAGATATTTTTTTATTTAGTATATTATATTTTTCTTTTTTGGATTTATTAAAGTAAAAAAATTTCTTTCACAACTAAACAATAACACTGTTCACAGAGACAATAGCAATAATATTAATATATTTTATTGTAACAAGTTACAAAAAATTATAAATAAGATGAATTTGATTTAAGAAACAAAAAAAAATCACTCCTGTTAAACAAACTAAAAATATCTACTGTATTTTATTGCATATAAAATGTACCCCAATTTCAGCAGGGAAAAATCAAGAAAAAATTAGCAATTAGTAAAATTATTAGTAAATGGTACAGCCTAGGTATTATTTTGGTTAAACAAGCCATAATTACAATTGAACAAAAAATAATAGGAAAAAAAAAACACGATCCTATAAAAACTTTATTATATCCAAAGGTAAGAAAACAAAATAAAAATCAAGTAATTATTACAATTAAGCAAAACAGTACAGTTACCATTAAAATTTTATTCATCTCTAAATCCATAAAATTAATCATCTTCGTTATCAAAACTTTGATACTCATTTTCAATATTACTATCATCATCGTTAAATAAAGCGTCATCTTCTGTTCCATTGTGAGCATTGTTAATGCCATACCTTTTAAAAGATTTCACAACAATTTCTGGTCTAATATTATCCCAAGCTTGCTTCACCCATTTGCAGACTTGGGCAATGCTGGGTCTTTTTATTCTTCCTGTAAGTGTAAGGTCGTGATCAGGCATTTGCCATCTATGTGTTCCATTGCTCCTTCATGTTTAAGTCTACACTAATAGGAGTTACCAGGTAGCTAATTTCGGCTGACTATCATGAATTTTAAATCTACATATGACATATAAGACACAGGAGAATTTTAAGATATTTTTAGTAAAAAAAACAAAAACATGCACCTTATATGCCATGAAATTAAAAACATCTAACCTTAGAAGCATCTTGCTGACAAAATAAAAACCAATATTATTTATGAATTTAGATGTTCCAGAGGGAACTGTATTCCTACTTAAAACAAACCTATAAATAGTTATGTTTGACATACACCACTTTCCTAGCAAGACAACTGACTCAACATCTCACTGGCCAGAGATCTATATGGACACATTTAAGCCAGCATGTAATTGTACCAACCTTGATATGCAACATGTTTGTCAAGAGCTTGCTTGTGATATGTATCTCCAATTGTAAAAATCATTTAAAAGTGATGGGGGGTGGTTTTATTATAAAAACAGGATACCATCTCTTAATAACATCATTTATAAACATGACCCTAATGTACTAGCTGTATTCAGAAATTAAGAATGTCTACTTTTAGCCATTTTTATATCATCTACCATTTACTATAGTAGTATAACAAAAATCCTTGAAAATGGTAAATAGTTTGGTTGAAAGTGCTCAGAATCAACATTTGGACAATTATTACACTTAAGTCCAGAAAAGAAAACACTTTTACACATACAAGAAAAATATCATAAAAAACTAAATAAAAGTACCTTGTCAGTTTATATATATATATATATATATATATATAATATAAGGCTCAAACACTAATATTCCATGGTTATAATTTATTATATTGGAATCATAATCACAATCCAATTCATCAGACCTACAAATTCAATTGAATTTATAGGTCTGATGAATTGGATCGTGATTACAATTCCAATGTAATAAATTATAACCATGGAATATTAGTGTTTGAGCCTTATATTATATTCTTACTCTGTCCTGGGCATTGACTTCTACCTGGATTCTATCCTCTTGGGAATTTATATTTATATATATATATATATATATATATATTTTGCAAAGTTTTGCTTTCTTATATAAAATGAAACTTTTTTTTTAAATCTCACTTTTTCAGTTGGTTTTGTCTGTGTATCTGTACTTTTCTTTTTTCTATACAAATACATATTTTTTCTGTTAGCTGTGTGCAAAGATTTTCCAGTGTTTTTATTTAAAAAAAACACCTTTTAATCGTATATTCAGTCTCTAGTTTTCAAAAGGTGGGCACTGTAAATTTTTGTACTCATTTAATATATATCTAGATTGAAGATGACAGATATTTTTGTTTTGTATTTCTCTATCAACCACAGCTGTCTATTTCTCTTTCCTTTATATATGAGGGTGTTCTTAATTTTTCCAGCTTGATCCAGTTATCAAGATCTTTCAAAATGACCAAATGTCAGTGTTTTTTATTCTCTTTGGTTGGTTCAAGAACTTTTCATTACCCTCTCATATAAAGCCTGTATTTATAAATGTAATAATTTCAGATTACTTAATTTAAGGGACAGGGTTAGTGAACAAAGGGAGGTTTTTTTAAAAATCTTGCTAGTGTTAGGGACTTCACTAAACCAACATCTAGTTTGCCACTTCCAAGATTTTAGATAATCTGATATAGGATAGTTATTAACTTTTTCATAGTTGGAATCAAGCATCTTTAATGAAGTTATTATTTCATTAGACTCTTTTATATGCAGCTAATTTACTCGGGAAAGAAACTTGAAAAAATTTTTTCACTTTTAATTTGACAGGATTTGTATATTTTTTTCTTCATAGTGATCAATAAATGGTTAAAGACGTTTTCTACAGAGAACTGATGAATGAGTGGACTGGTGTAGTTTTTATTTTATTTTAAGATACCTTCACTCATGGTGTTATAAATTCAGGTAAGAATTCATATGGAAACACTGGGCACAGGAGTTAAGAGAGTTAAACAAAAGAGAATTGGTAAATGCAAAGTAAAATATGTAAAGAGAAAATTTTAAGGCATAAAACATTTAATATTCTATAAGTAAATTTTCATATGTAGGTTTATTTTGTGAATTATTTTATAGTTTTAATTATAAATGACTTTAAAAAATGTTTTTATTTTCAAAACTAAGGAGCATATAGAGAAAATAGCAGCTTTCATGTTGTATATGTGTATTGTTTATAAGCATTTGTCATCTGCTTGTGGAAATGTTGGTACCAAGTAATCTGAGTTTATTAATAACTGGCACAGGTTGGAGAAATGGTAAAACATTTACCAAGATAAAGTGTATTTGTCAGACAGAACTTTTCAGCATTCCTTCTATATAAAACTGTTCTAATTGATTCAATACAGAAAAAGCTGTTCAAAGAATTCTCTAAACCAATTCAATTAGTGCTTAATTATTACCAACTATTTAACACATGGTACATGGATAGAATTCTCATGAAATTATAATTGATATTCCTGAGCAAAACCATCTGCCAGTTGAGGAACTCTGTTTTAGATTAATTTACCATGCTGATTTTTATGAAAGTAAATGTTGGCCTATTGAACTTTATTAATTGAAAGAATTTCTATTGTTGACATTGAATAGATTATAAATCTTTAAACACAGTTTTCTTTTTATAGTTTGTGGACATGAAAGGGAATGTTATAATACTAATGGCTTACTTTGTATTATTTAAAACCTCATTAATAAACAATTGAAATAGAAGTGCTTTGATAGTAGTTTGCTTAAAAATTACATTATAAATTAATTTATTGTTGAAAACTACTGAGATAGATTTTATCATGAAAAGTTTCATTTTTGTATAACAGATTAGAACAAAGTAATCATCCATTGTATTCCTCATTATTAGGGAAAGTAGATTGCTTGCCATTATCTGGGCTAAATGGTTAGAAAAAATTTAAAAATCTTTAGTGACTATCTGATCTACATTTAGTATAGCATTTAAATTCATATATCAAGAAATAGACATAATTAATAAAAAAAAGTATATTTGAATTGATGTAACAGAAACACCATTTCTTGAAAATCTGATTTGAATCGCAAAATAAAAAATGCAACAAAACTAAAATATTTAATTAGAAAATTTTTTAATTGCTTTTATAAATACGATATATTAAAGACACTGTTGTCTTAAGAAAATTTTTTTTCATGAATAATGATTTTTACAAGAATTTTTTACATCTTTAAAATTTTAATTAGAATAATTTATTAATAATTTATTCTTTTAAAATTTTGTATTAATTTCACTCTTTTAGATGATATTAAGTAAAAACTATATTTACTAATCAGAAATGGAAAAGTACAAATCATCAAACACCAATATTTTCAAAAGAATTTTGAATTTTTTTATATGTGTATATAAACGTACCCCTAAATCCCCCAATAGAACAACATTAGATAAATATCAATCTGTCATGAAGCTGTCAAACACGTCAACAGCTTAAAAACAACCATTACTGTGTTAAAAAAAATGTATTTCTGCAATATTTTAAACTTAAAGTAAATAATATTTGTTTCAAATCAGATTAATTATACTTTAAATCAGTTAATATTACTCAATGTTTCAGAAAAGTATATTTTATTTTTGGAACATTTTTTAATAAAGAGAATTACATTGTAATGAAAGACAGCTAAAATAAGGATGCTAATCAGCTATTTTCGCAAAAAAAGAAAAAAAAACTTCCAGTCAATTTAAATTAGTTTTGAAATAAAGTATTTTTGAAGCAAAGTATTTTGCTTATTTGAAATATTAAATTTAATCTATTAGCTTGAAATTAAAACCACAATAAAAGCTTCAAGAAAGATTTTTCATTTTTAAAAATTAATTTTAAACCTTAGGTATTGTATTTTCAGTGGTGGAAGTCTAATATGGGGTTACTAACTAGCCATCTTAAATTTTGATAAATCGGTCCCATTTTAATCATTGCATATAGTCAAAGTGTCCCCTTTCTATGCAAATAAGTCACAAAATTAAAACCCTTCACTGGGAGAAAGCATGACCAAAAACTGTATATACAACTTTCAATGTGGCAGAGAATATAAGAACAAGATTAGCTACCCCACCAAAATAAGTCTTGAACATTAAAAAACAAAAAAACTAATCTGTGGAGGCACTTTAAAAATCAGGTATGAATTACTGTGTGTGGAGGGAAAGGTGAGGTCAAAATAATAGAAAATAAAAAAGTAGTATTGGAGAATAAGATTGAAAGTTGTTTTCTTTTTTTTTCTTTTTTTTTTTTTACACATACTATGCTCAAATGGCTTGATCAGCAGCTCAAACATAGAGATTAATAGTTTGTGGGAGCTATTAATTATGGAAGAATAGGTGAACTTCAGTTTCACAAGCATAACTCTAGGACATAAGTTCACTACAGTGAACAACCAGATACAATTTCTGGAAACACATGAGCAGAGATACATTTCAGAAGATGAAATTACAAAACACATCATTTAGTTATGGAAAACCAGTGAGTATACAGCCAAAAAAGTTAAACCAATAAATGCAAAGAATTTAGTCTGAGCCAATCCTTTATACTGATTAATCTCAAGTTTCTCATTTATCAAATTAACTGGACTTATTTGGTCAGTTTCAAACATGAATGTATATAGTTATCTTGTCATATGGGAGTTTTCTATTTTGAAACATAAGTGTGGGTTAATGAATTTGGCTAATTCTTATTTACCATCTTGTTAAATATTGGACAGGTACTTTTATATTTTAACAATGATCTTATCAAATTTTAGAATCTAGGGATTTTCAGTTTACCTAAGATATACTTCATATTATTTTGTCAGTATAATAATAAATTTCTATTTACTTTATATGTGGACTATTGTCCTCATCTTTGTTGTTATCACAAAGTTTTGGACATTGTGCCTTCTGGCCTTCATGCATATTCATTATACTATTGACATAGTAATTGCGAGTTCAATTCCTGGGCTGGGTAGTGTGTACTGGAATGTGAACAGTCTACCTCTCTAGATTAAATAAAGAGTTCAGTTCAAAATTCCCTGTAGATTACCAAGATCGATATACACCTGATGAAGGCTGGTGGGCACAACGGCTGAAATGTTGTGATAACAACAAAGATGAGGACAATAGTGCATATATAGTGTAAATAATAATTCCTCATCCCACAAATTCAGTTAGAAATAAATTTCTAGTTATTAAAAACCAGAAGTCAAAATCTTAGCCTCGATATGTTATGAATACTAATAAATTATGTGGGAGTGCTGAAAGGCTCTCAGCCTAAACTAGTTTTCAAAATTTAAACAAATGATCAAACATCAAACTTTTTAAAATCCCTTTTTGGATGGGCTGAGAAGCTTTTCAACACTCTTCAGATATATTTTCTGTAAACAACATCAAGATTATACAGCTGAGAATGATTTCTGTTCCCCAACTTTTGTCTCTCCAGTAAAGAAAATGTGTTCTTCTTGTCTGGTTTTTATATGTTGAGAATGCTCTCTTGACTGAGAAAACACTGGTGTTATATAGCTCTCCCAGTCCAAGACCTATGCTGACTACTGGCTAATACCGGCTCAGTATCATTCATATGCAAATAGTCAGCACCACCTACTGTAAGTAGAATGTCTTTTCTCAACATCCCATATACAACCAACTCTCTTATAGGGTTGACCTGATACTCTGTTACACTCTCCTCTGATCTCTTGATCACATCACCAACATGCAAGGGGAAGGTGTTTCATTCTGGTGCTCCTTCACAGGGGAGATACTTCGTCTTCATTGTTGTCACAATGTGGGGGAGGTACTTCATCCTCCTTGTTGCCATGATGCAAGGGAGGTACTTCATCCTCATTTTTGTTGCTATCTGTCTCCACTGCAGCAGGAGATGCATTGAAAACCCGTGAATCTACTTCCAACTCCCCATTGCTTGTGAGTGAATCATCAGCTTCGCTTGGGGCAGAGCATTGTTCCCATGCTGGTCAGATGTGACATGATGTGGCATGCCATCAATCAGGACAGATTGTAGACAACTTGCCCGGTTGAAAATTTGTAGGTTCTGCGGTGGTCTCCAACTTTATGTCTTGTGCTCTGTCAATAATGTTAGTGCAGGTATAGTGTCTATGTCCTTGAGCCTAACCTCATAAGTATGAATTGTGTTAGCTGGTACTGTTGGGCTTGGCATGTCATCCTTCAGTGTTGCAATCTGTTTTATGCTTCTATGGCACCTTTCTATTATCCCGTTTCCAGACAGCACACACACAGGCACACGCACGCACACACACACACACTCGCACTGAAAGTGCAGCTGGACGCCCCATTCCTCCATGAAAGCCTTGAATAACCTGTTGGTGAATGCAGTGTTATCGTTGGTAAGGATTTCGTATGGTGGACCTCTCTCAAAAAATATCAACTCCAACTGCCGAATAATGCTCTCAGAATATTGTCCTGCTATGGGCTGCCAAACAGAGAACGTGTTGGCCTACAGTCAATGAAGATCAGGTAATGACTGCAGCCATAATGCGTAATATCCATCTCCAGCCTGGACCACATACTACAAACACCTGGTCTTCCATTCTGCCAGCACACTAGTGCCAGATCTATGGACTGGCATTCAGGACACCTCTGAATGACCATCTTGTCAGTTGAGCTAGGTATGGAGGGATTGATGCATTTGACAAAGTAAGGGGTGTGTTTAACACCAGGGTGACAGCTACGCTGATGCATTTCCATTATTTTGCATGGACCCAGCTCTCCCATGGCTGCATGTGTGTGTTTATGTATGTATTGTTCCAGTGTTTCCCAAAAGGGAATGCGATATTCTGCGAGAGATTTACATGTCATATAAGTGGAAAAGTAAAAAGGGGGTACGAAAAGATATCATCGAGTATTTCTAGTCTGAAAGAGTCTCCTAGTAGCAGTTTCAAAAATTAGGAGGTGGCAACCCAATAGTACATTAGCAAGAAAGGTATATATTTTAATTAGTTTTTTTAGCAAGGGAGCTAATTTGCCAATAGTCATATTGGTGTATGTAACATCTTTAATGTTGCATTGAGCTCAGCTAATATGTTGAGCGTCACCATTGCGACAAAGCCAGCATGTGTCCTCCATGTCTCCATTCACTTCCAATGCACCCCAGTGGCCAGAGAAATTGCATCCGCCCACACTGTCATTTCCTGGCCGCTCACACACCAACCTCCTCTTGTAGGATCTTCTTGATGTACTCTTATCACTGTTTCGTGGATCATGCACTTCAGTGGGGTATTGCAGTTTTTGTCATCCCACCCTTTGCTTACAGCAGTGGACCATCATTTTATGAATGTTGCAGCTGCTATTAGCCATCCATATACTGGAAGGTGGCCTAAGAACTTTCTGCAGAGAAAGAACATATTATGACGCATGATAACAGTTGGAGTATCTGGGAACTTACTCGCTCATTTCCATTGAAGCATGCTGCGCACCTCAGACTTGCAAACCAAGCACTTTTGCACTATTGTTGACTCTCACTGTGTCCTTGCATATCAGTCCAAAGTTAGACATAGCATTCTGACGTGCGCCATGGAAACCATACTTTCATGAATGAATATGTCATCTATATATGCCGAAGTGGCATCTTGTATTGCTTCAACCTGTGACAGTGCCATCTTGATAGTTGCATTCATTATAAGAGGCACCACATTGAGGGCGAAGCTTAATCATGTACCTCTGCCCTTTCAGTAAGACTGTCTGGAAATTGGTGTACATGAACCTGTAGGTATGTTCTCCTAAGGTCCAACACTCCTATGTTGTCACTATTCCCTTACCTTGTCTGTACAGTCATCCTCATTAAGCCTGGCATCAGTATGGCTTAGCTTGTGTTCGTCTTGTCTTGTTTCCGCACACTGACTATTGGCTGATACCTGCCCGGTATCGTTCATATGCAAATTGTCAGTGCCACCTATTCTAAGTAGACTGTCTTCTCTCAACAGCCCATCGTGGAAGGGGACGTAACTCCTGGTGCTTACAGCACCACATGCAACCAACTTGGAATCTCTTATCAGGTTGGCTCGATTCTCTGTTACACAAAACTCCAAGATTACTGCAACTACCAAACCCAACCATTTTCATTCTATTTATCAGTAGCCAAAGTAATATTGTTTAGATTACAGATGTTTTGAAATAATTAACTTCAGAAGAAAAAAATATTTGTAGTTAGATCAAATGAATATGTTTAATGACTGATGTAATTTTTTTACAAATATTTTGTACTTACAATGCAATGAGATACTTGTAATTAGTATCTTTTGTTGTAATGTTGTTCTAAAAAATAACATATTTTCCTTTTAATGTGTTTTTTAAATAAGTTGCTCTAAAAATGCATTGTAAATAATTTTCCAAAATAAATTGTATTATTGCTTTTAAACATGGACATGTTAAAATATGTGTAATACAATAACAAACATGAAAAATAGAAGCAACCAACAAACAAAAGGGAAAAATCAAGGATAATAAAATAGTCACTGTAAAGAGGTGAGAAAAAAAATTCAAGATCAAGAATAATAATAAAAAAAAACAAACAAAAAAATCAATGGGCTAACTGGTTTCAATCCTCACTCTTCAGAGACTCGAGGACAACTGTGTACAAATAAATGTTTAACCAACAATAGAAAAAACATAGTTATATATAACTAAGAACTACCAGAGAATCAGTAGCAAAAAAGAAACCATTATCACACTCTTATTACAATAAGGCCAAGCAACCATTCTTTCTGCTTGCAGAGAGAAGGCTACCTGGTCCCAATGCATATTGTTTTTAATATTTTTAAATGATAATCAGTGTGTTTTGCTGACTATTGTAAAGGAATTCCTGGTAAATAACATTGTACAACCTTGTAATAAACTGTAAAAGATGTAATATAATATCTGTAAAATTTTGAAACCTACCATATATTGAAAATGTGTTTTAAGGTTCCTTGCCTGATATATATATATATATATATATATAAACATCAGTTAAGCTTGTTAGATTACAAGAATCTTGACAACCAATCAATTGAATTTGGAACCATAACTCATTCAATTTTTCATTCTAATACTGAGTAAAGTCTTTATACTTACACATGCAAATCACTCCAAAGTTCTTCCCAGACAATTGTATCTACTTGTGATTTTAAGAGAAATTCTATAATTTTCTTCTCAACATACCTACAGATACAATTATATAATTTTAAAATTTATACAGGATTAATGAATTTCTTGTGAAAACTTATAAAAATACTAAATTTTTAGTTCTGAATTAAATTTTGAAATAACCTTTTTGGTAATCTATGTACTTGGTTTACAATTTGGTATCAATCATTTAAATTTTATCAATTTATGACAATTTATAACAAACTGGATATTGTAATTTTCTTGTCTATATTTACAAAAACTTATGATTGAAATAGTAAACATCTGTCATATTTCAAACCTATTGGCTTGCTCATAGATATACATAAAAATAACTTGGAGTAATGAACTACTGAGTAAATCTGTAACCTCCTTTAAATATATGAATTAATGTTAATGGTTCTTCTTCATACAATGTTTCACTTGATACATCCAAAAGCTTTCTGCAGATGTGAAATTTGTCAAAAAAAAGAGAATTCTTTTTCTAACTAATTCCTTCATATTCTTTTCCCCATTTGCATTGGATGTAATAAATTCAATCTTTTACTGAACTATAATCAGTGATTAGGAAAAGTGAAATATCCACAAATCCATTCAGCTATACTGCTCATATATGCTTCTATAGTTAATGTCTGGGGTTCAGCCTCCTATTTCCCAAATAACAAAGGACAAATGGTCACCTTGAGGTAGGATAGTACTTAGTAAGCTGGTCTAGATGACCATCACTATAGAGTAAGGTCAACTAGGATGTCTCATATATCTGAATGTTGCCTGTGTAGATAGGTAGAAGGATTATTATTTTATAGGGAACTTTGCGAATAAAATGAACTGACTCCACGGTTTAAAATAATATATGTACTTATTTTCTTTAGAGTGGTGATAAAGTTTTTTGGTGTTTGGCATAGCAAAAAGTTTGTTAACCAAGTGGATAGTGATAGCTGCCTGAAGAAATGTCCATTTTGATAGTCAGAAGTCAGACCATGGTAGGGGTAGTAGTAATGTGAGAAATTAGGTCAGATGTCAATCTGCTGTGTTTTCTCTTGGCTCTGAACAGAGCAGAAATCTAAGTAGCAGATGACCTCTTAACTGTTTCTTAATGTGTTGTGCATGGCTGCATTATTTTGTTCGGTCCTCTCCTGGGGTTATTCTGGTCTCTTCTTTCTCTACCTGCCTAGAAGTGTCAGGTTTTTATATTTTTGCATAGAGAATTTGGTACAAACAAAGTTTCTTTTGTGTCAATCTTTTTGATTGGCCAAATTATTTTCTTTTCTGGCATTCCTTTTTCATTTTTTTTTATAATGGAAGTTATACCTAGGACTTCCCTGATTTTTTTCTTTTCTTAAGCTCTTCTCTTGCAAACTTCCAATGTTCAGTCTTTTCTTCTTCATCCACTTTTTAATTAGCGGTTGCCTTCTCTTAGGTTAAAAGAAGTATAGAAAGAGAAGTTTAGAGAGAGAAAGAAAGTGGTAAGAGTTTTAAAGGAAAGTCCAAATGCATTATATTAATTTGAATTCTTTTTATTTTTGTTTATATATTTTATTTTTATCAGGTCTCACGATAAAGGAAGCTGCTTTTGTGTCATAATCTTTTCTTCAGTCTTGTGGGATCACTGTAGTCTTGAAGGCAACAAAGTAACCTATTTAAAAGCACAAAAGTGATGGTTTGAATGGTATAAGGTAGAGCTAAACATTTAAAAAAAAATAGTACTAAGACACTTCATTTGACTGAAGAACCATGATCACTTAAACTCTTTGGTACAACAGTTAATGAAAGATGACTGAATCTTCCAACAAGACAAGAAACAGAGCAAACACAATGATTTGTAAGGAACAATGGAATGCTACACCAGTGGCCTACTCAATGCATTGAAAATATATGACAAAGATTGAAGACATGCACTCATCAGAGGGTCCTGGAAATCTTTAAGATGATTTTACAAGAATGTTCCCTAAGTTTTATGGGTTTTAGAAGTCTTCAGTTGCAAACAAATTATGCAAGGAAAAATTATTATTATTATTATTGAATATATTTTATTTTCTATCAACTTTTTTAATTAATTTTTTCTTTAAATTCCACATTTTTTTACCAACAGCTGTATTTCAGAATTTTTTGTTGCAGCAATTTAAACGATTTTTAATCTTCTATTCTCTAACACGACATTGGCATAAAAAGGTTCTCATTTTGATATCTGATAAAACAGGCTGAAATATCATTTTATTGTTTATATTTGTATCTTTTATTTGCATTTTATTTGGATATTACTTTATTTTCAGCAATTTCATTGTTTTTAAATTTTAATCTTTTGAGTTTCTCTAACTGCAAATGTCTCTGTTTCACTCACCAAACAAATATGGTGCAAAAATATAAATAAAAAAAATGTAGTAGCTGACTTTTGTACCATTATCTGCAAATACTCTTAAGAAAAACACGAACCCAAATCTCCCAGTCCTTGATCCCATGGTAAACCATCCTGAGGGGGCTTAGAGAAAAAAGGGAGATTTTGCACAAATCTGTCTCACTAGGTAATCTACTTTGACAGACAAGCCATAATTCAAGCATAAGAGGATTTATACACAAAAAATAGCCTACATTTAAAATTATTTTCTCTTATCGTATTTAATGAAAAAACCGGAGCATCCTATTGTCATCAACACTCTCTTTAACAGTGTCCACAAACCACATTTTACACCAGATCTCTACACAGACAGTTCACTGTGAATAAAATTAATAAAACAATATGGCACCTTAAGTTTTCATTTTTTTTTTCTTTCTTCAGATAACTAACCTGATTTTACAAAGAGAAGATTCCTCCTACAAGCTTAATAAAAACGTGGTGAGTTTGTAACAAAATCAAAAAATCACTGCCGTTTGTTGAGTGTATCCCTGTGTTGCACTTGTTGTAGTCGAAGTTACCTCCCTTATAACGAGATTTTGTACACAATTCAACATGCAGTTCGGCAATATACACTTACTTGTTTGATTATTTGTTTGATTCACCCTGTCTTTAGTAGACACTCAACTTATTTCTCCCTCATTATTATTGTATGTACACAGTAGATTGATTTAAAAATATTAGAAGCTCTAATCTCTTCCCACCGTTTTTCGTTGCATGTTTTATTAAAAAAAATATTTTTCTAAGTGTTTTTTTTGCCTATACACTTGAAATATTTTAAGTTATAAAATAAATTATTGTATACCATCGACAAATTTGCAGTAATTTAATAAAAATGAGCAATTATTTTTTAAATGAATGTAGAAATATAAAATAGATGATTAGCAAAGCCAAAGCATAATAAAATCTACTCTAAAAATGCTATCTACACTGGCAGATATAAATACCACTATCTCTAATTATACCACAATGTCTCTTTTTGAAACATTTTATTAAAATCATTTAAGGATAAAAGCCACAAATTCCGAAACTGATTAGTTCATAAATCTGATCTTCATTTTTTCAGAAAAGATGTTCTTGTATCAGAGAATGACAACACGGAAGACTTCATGTAGGTATTTTTTGGTATAACCCTGCACAAAATTTTCTCGGATATAAAAATTATTTTCTATCACTTCCTTTTGTAGATTTGATAAAAACAAACAAACCCAAAAACCCCTTGATACTTAATTGTCTTTCCATAATTATTTAAAGAATTAATGATATATGTTCAAATAAACGATTATAATTCAAAATAAGATTAATGATATAAGTTCAATATAACCAATATTGCAAATATAAGTTTGTATATTTGGATTTTGGTGTATTTCTTATATTATTTTATATTAGAATATTAGAAATAATTAGCATTATTTACACACAGACTATTATCTTAATTTTTGTTGTTGTTATCACAATGTTTCATCTGTTGTGCCTTCCAATCTTCATCAGGTGATTGTTAATCTGATCTGAGTAACCGTGAAGGAATTTCAAACTGAACCATTTATTTAATATATGAGGGTAAATTGTTCTCATTCTGCTGTTCATGTCCAGGGATAGCTTGTGTAGTTCCTAGTACTGCTTGTCCCATTTCCAAAGATTCTAAACACGCACTGCCCAGCCCAGAGATTGAACTTACAATTACTATGTTACTAAATTCACAAACCAACATTTTAATAGGACAATTCTGAGTGGAGAACTTGGAGCCTTAAATCTAACCTGCCTGCTAATGAGTGCTGCTGTTACTTGTCATGCTTGATTGCACTCACTGAGGTTTTACATTTTAATGTAGCTGCTGCTGTTGCTACATTGCTGTCATTTCTCTTTCTTGGATTCAATGGAAACAAGGTGAACATCAATGGAGCAGTACTAAATAAGAATGAAATGATATATCTCTGGACATAGAGTGAAACGAAAATAATCTGCACCCATAGATTAAATAAAGGGTTCACTTCAAAATTCTCTAAAGTTAACTTGAATTGACAGTCACCTGATGAAGGCTGAAAGACAGAATGGAAACAGGATAACAAGATCTCAAAATTCAAGTAAAGAATTGTTATATGCAGTGAATTTTTTGTTTACCTAAAAGATAAAACATAGAAGTTAGTTTCTGTAAAAGTGTAAGATTCAGGCCACTTTAAGTAATAAGATCAGTAATATTTTTAAGGCAGTAATGCAATAAGCTGTTTAGTGATGGATTTAGATAATATCAATAATGGTGCTGTTAGGTTGATTGTAGTTTCTCAGAAAAGATTGTAGATGTCTTACATTTTGTTTTTCTGTGTTGTGTATTGGCTCTCCATATCTTTTCATTCTCTTCATTTTACTCAATATCAGTTTTATAAGGATTTGTTGATGAAAACATAATTCTTATAAATAATATTTTATCTTTGCTCTTGTTAGCACACATGATTATTAAATTTATCAAAATAATAATACCTCTTTTTAACTATTTAAATCTGGATAAAAGTAATGTTACATGAATTGGCTCAGTATAATTTGGTGAAATCTTAAGATTAAAGACCATATGCTCTGAGATTGTCATAATATTGTTAGTCAGTGACATGCAGAGGTTTGGTGATGCTTGGGGCCAACTCTTTAATTGCATGTCCCTAAGACTCAAGTAGGGATGCCTATAGGGCCTAGTACTGAGAAATTTGAGAAAGGAAGACATTTTAAATATCTAAAAACAGATGAAACATGAAATAAACACTTTATTCAAATTAAATATAATTTAAATTTTTATTTCATTGATTGGATGTCCTTCCAATACAGTTGCCAGGGACCGTTGTACCCTGTACCCCCACTTCTGCACGCTACTGTTGTTGATTATAAGACTTTCTGAAGACTTTAAGGAAAGGGAAGAGTTTCTTATCTAGTCTTGTACTAATCCCACATTACTCTTCTTTAAAAGCTAGATGTGAAATTATATAAAATATACAAGAATTATAATTCTGATTCATTTCAATATAAACATTGTAAATTCAATTGTTAGAACTTTAAGGCAGCTGAATTCGATTGATTTTTGTATATAAATCATCGTATATAATGAAATTTTAAAATGTATTTTTAATCTGACACTATTTCTTGTTACTATAAACATTATTTTTAGTCAGTACACATGTTCGAGTTAACATCTCTATCTTTATTTCCTTAAACAATAAAATTAAGGCCTGACTAAAGAAAAATGTACTTCCCAACAGGAATCGAACCTGCATTGCCTTTTTCCATTAGAGAAAGCATGATAAGAGAAATAGCGTTTGTAATAATAAGAAATAGTGTTGGAGTAAAAGAAGATCCATTTAAAAACTACTGTGTTTACATTTCAGGGGTGAAAATAAATCAAGCGGATATAATTTTTGAAGATTTCCAATCAGAGTTGTACATTCCTTAATCCTTTAGTATCAACACACTCAAACCATTTTTATTTGTTTGTGCATATCTCCTTTGCTGGTGCTACTCAATCTCTCTATTTCTGCACATTTTTTGTTTAGTCACTCTTCTTTAGCCTGCCTGCATTTGGTCCTTATTTCGTTGTGTAGGTTTCTGTATTCCGTTCTGTATCTTGGCAGAGTTTTTCTGTCTCCTTTGCATCATGTTGAGACACTCAAAAGTCATCCATTCATTTTTTTCTTCTTCGTCCATTCTCCTTTGGGATAACATCATTTGCTGATGTTACTAAAGCTTATCAGTATGTCCCATTTCAAGTTTCCATTTCCATTATGTCCTTTGTATCTTCTTTTCAAACTGTCCATATATTTTTCTTTCAGGTTTGGGTTGCTCAGGAGTTTGTTGTATTGCAATTTGGGTGCTGCATTAGACTTCTGCAGTTTCCGTAGTTTCACTCTTAGTTTATATATAACAGGGCAATGTTCACTTCCACAGTTGGCACTTGGGTAGGTTTTGCAGTGAACCATTGCATTCCTGAATCTTTTGTTGATAGTTATGTAGTCAATTTGGTTTTTAGTTTCTCCTCGATGTCCATAATTGTCTTGGATGTTCTTGGAACTGTGTTGACTATTACCTGATTATTGGCTGTGCACCATTTTTCTCCATATTTGTTGCAGGTCCCTAGTCTGAATTTTCTGGCTATATCCCCTGCCGCCTTTGGCATTCAGGTCTCCCATGATAATTATGTCTTCTTGCAATTTTCAATGAGCCTTGGCATTGTCTAGTATGGAGTAGAAAGATTCAATTTCTTTTTCATTACTTTGTGCTGTTGGTGCATACACTATTATGATAGCTACACTGAAAGGCTTTCCTTTCAGCTTGACCACCAGAATTCTTTCAGATAATTGGTAGTATCCCAGAATGCATTTCTTGAATTCTTGATCTTTTACCAATCCTACTCCTTTATCGTTTTTCTCTCCGCCTGCATAAATAATCCTGTGATTGTCACTAACAAAATCTCTGTCGTTTGGCCATCTCATATTGCAATTTTTGTTATTATTATCACTTTTCTCTGGCACTCCTTATTACTGGTTCCCATATTGTATTCATTTCTATGCTTGGTCGGCTCAAGAGATTTTTGATATTAATTTCACTGTTTAATAAAAAACAGATGTCAACTTGAACATGTCTACCCACTAGAAATAGTGTTTGTAGAAATAAAAAAGATTGTCTATCAA